>JALJCO010010775.1:0-181825 GCA_023101725.1 Atherinomorus stipes | reverse complement strand
TGAGAGAGAGGGAGTGAGAGGGGGGTTCTGCTTTCTGAAAAGACACACCTTTCTTCGGCTGAAGGAGTGCAGCACCACTATAGCTCCAAATGTGTTTCCCTGGATGTCAGCTGAGGGCGACAGTGGGAGGGAGGTCCCCCCTTCCCTTCCCTTCCTCCCCCAACCTTCCCGGTTCTCAAGATTTCCCTCAGTCCACAATAAACTTTCATTTTGGAAAGTCGTCACACATATACACGCACACCCACGCGCCCGCGGTCGCCATCCCGTCTTGCAACGGTTTACCCCCCAAGGAAAGTTGTTAAACACTTAACTTTACGTTTGTTGCTCTTTACAAACCGCGTGGAGTGAAGACGGGAACTATGTAGGAAGCGCACAGGTGGAGCGTCTATTTTTTTTTTTTTTAGATTCGGTGGTCATCTTTCAGAAAGACACTTCAGGGAAGAGAGGACACAAGACAATGACAGCAAAGTAATCTTTTCACTCTTGGATATCCCCGCATTTTGCTTTTCTTTTCTATTTTGACCCTTTTTGTGTGTGTTTTCAACGTTCCCGCTTCGCGCGACCCTCCAGAAACACCTGGGATGGAAAAAGTTTGCCTCCTCTGGACTGTAATAAAAACTCCCAAGAAAGAATGAAGTAACCGCTATGGAGCCGGACAATGCCCCGCACTCCAGACTCAAAACCACTGGAGTCGGGGGGTGAGTTGATAAAGACTACAACACTTTTATTTTCCTATTACAGTTTTCAACGCTGAATCCTTCATGTGTACTTAAACGTATCATGCGTCTTAATTAACGAACCGAAGATGTTTGTGTTTAAATTGCTTGTAAATGTAACAAATTGGAGCAGAATGAAAAGGTTCTTGGAGGAGTTGTTGAGTTAACTTAATTCTCAAGTGATTTGTTTGATAAATTAGGCAGATAAGAGGTGAAACGGGTGGTATTTAATGGGCAAGTTTTTTTTTTTTAATGAGTGGAAATCATTTTCTCTGCTCTTCACACCAACTTTGGGTTGTCGGTTGTGTACAGTTCTTCAAGTTGTGTCTGCTGCTTGTTTCAGAATGAGCTGCCAAACTCTGGGTCTGATTTGAGGGAGATGTATGAGAGGAGGAGACAATCCTCTCCTCCCTCTATCCCTCCTTTTCTTTTCTTCTCCTCCCTTTTGCGCATCTGCTCAGCTGGTTGGTCAGCTGTCCGTATTGGGAGGAGATATAAAAAGTCAAAATGTTGCATCATATGACCATGTTGGACATATGAGAGGCCTGGTCACAAACTTTTAACAGCCTCTTATTCCTTTTCTGCCATTGATTTGAATTTAGTTTGACATGAAAATTAAATTAAACTTAATAAAAAACTTTTTTTTTTTTTTTTTTTTATTTTTTTATTTCTTAATAGCTTGTAGGTGGTTGACCACTATTTTCCCTCCTGTGGCACTCCCAAAACCACAGATGTAAAATATTTCCTGCAAAAGTTTTCATTAGAGCCACTGAGCACTGGCCTGTCAAAGCATCACTCACTTAACATGCAACCAACTTCATCCAGCTGAGGTGCCAAAAATGAGCTCAATCCCGGTGATTGTTTGAGTTTACACTCATTTGTGACAGTTCGACGCCTTTACATTGACACCACCTCTGTGTGTGTGTGAGGGATCCGCACTAGTTTTATATAGATGTCACTGAAAAATGACTAGTGGAAAATTGCCTAATTTGGTTTATTATGAGCCACATTGCTGTCATGGTGGAAACAAGCTTATAAAGGATTACAAGGTCATCTGCAGGTTGGCAAAATTTTGCACCTTTTTATATGCAGGGAACCCCCCTTAAAAGCAAACGTGCACAGCAGGGGCGCGATACAAGATGAGATCCTGTAGATAAAAGCAACCACTGATAGATGAAACATACTTTTTTTTCTCTTTCTTTTTTTTTTCAAACTTTTATCTTAGTTACATGGATTCTGGGTTCTTAGGTGTTTTTCTCTCCCTCAGTATCACCCACCAGTTCTGCTGAGTGGTAGCTTATCTGGTCAGGTAGCAAGATAAGACAAAGCAACAGATGTTTGAGTCTTTGAACAAAGCAGAGCTGCTGCTGCTGCTGCAGCAGGTCTGATTGCTCCAGAATGAACATGTGCTACTGCATTGAAATGTACTTGTCTTTTAGATTTCCTCTATGCCCTGCAGCTTCTAGTTAAATATTTCAGTATATGATGGATTGATTAGCAGCTAAAACACTAAAAGAGAGATATTTATTCCCATCTGATCGATAATGGCTTAAAAAAAAAACAGTTGCTTGCTTTTTTCTGCTTTGTATTTTTCCAACTTTTTGAATAGGCTCAGGTTACCTTTGAAAATGAAATGAAAAGACACTTGAAAGCATTAAAGTATAAGCTGGCATGAATTTTAACCCTGCCACATTTTTCTCCTCTTTCTCTGTCTTGGTTTGTAGGAGAGCTCTGATCCTTTGGACTATACTCTGTTGCACCTGCTCTCTGAGGCTAACTCAAGCTCAAGGTAAGCTACTGGTGCCACAAGTGTGCTGCAAGTTGTGTGAATACAACAAAATGTAGTTACTCCTAGCCACAGAATTCAGAGTGCAAACTCAGCAGCACCAGGTCTTTATTGTGCTCATAAATTATCCCAAGCTGACCGATGCAGGTTGTGTCCAACTTAGAATGCTCAACATTTGAAATGGTTAAAAGGAAAATGCAAAAAATATTTTCACTTTCATAGCACTGGTTCTGATCTAGTAAGTAAATCAGGAGAAAACCTATCACATTCACCCATCAGCGTCTCCTGTCAGAACAAACCCATTATGTTTTTTTGTTTACTGAATGTCTCCACTAATAGTAGAGTTCTGTTATATTTACTTGCAAGCCTCTCTGTCTGCAGCAGCTTATTTCTCATGTCTCAAGCCTTAACAATCCTCGGTCCCTCCTTGGTGGCTTAATAAAGGGATTGCATGACCTGTCAGCTTTACAAGCTCTTCCCGCTCACTTGAATGGGGACTTTAATTCAGACTCCCACTGTGCTGAGGATTCATGCTTTTCTGTTGCACGGTGAAGAGACTTTGATGAGCATGCTGTCTGTTTGTGCTGCCCCATGATGTCAATTTCCTCCTGTTTTTTCCTGCTGTGGGTGATAATCAACTCGAACCTTAACAAGAATATAAGTCTGAGCCATCCTTTGTTGTCTTAACTAGAAAAACTGGCTGTTGGTTAGAAGAAAAATAAAGGCGTTATAAAACCAGGACACTGCTGTCCCTCATCTTTTAGGATGTAAAAGTGTGGACATTATCAGACAATGCTTTTTATTAGGGTTGTATTGGCAAGAATCTGGCGATACAATATGTATCATGATCATGAGCGGCGATACGATATGTTGCGATGTATTGCGGTATCTTGCAGTATTGTGTTTACAGCATAGTACTCAAAGCTATATGTAAAGAATAGTGTGTCTGGTGCCATTCATTCATTTAAATAACATATGGAGTTACACTTTGCGTCATCAAGGCAGTTAGGTTTCAAAGGCACATGATAGATCAGCAATGCTGCCAGATATCAGATACTAGCAGGTATTAGCCAACATGTGGCTAATTATAATTCTTCTGACAACTTGGTAACTTAATCAACAACTTAAAACCAGATATATTATAAGCAGCTTCAAAACAAGTCAGTTGCACCGTAGTCACGTGACTCTAAAAGGAATGCTGGGATATGAAGTTATTTTGGAATAACAGACTTTTCTACATGCTGGACTGGTGCCAGAGTAACATTTAGCAAGATTTTGTCAGTAAAAATATTAGGGCTGGGGAAAAATATCAATACATTGAAATATTGTGATATTTTCATATCTTGATATATCGATATTTGAAAATGTGGTATCGATCTATTTTAGAGATCCCTCTGTTACGAAATCTTGCGGGTTTTAGTGAAATCTTGTGAGATTTTGTAAGAGAACGATGAAATCTTGCGAGATTGCGAGAAGTACATCAAAATCACGTTTTAAAGTATAAATATGAAATATGCATATGAAAATATTGTAATATTTCAGTGTATTCAGTGTATTTTTTCCCAGCCCTAAAAAATATCAATACAGTGCTTTTTGATATTGCAATATTGCAGCACAAAATATTGTGATATATCGGTGTATCTATGTTTTCTCACACCCCTACTTTGTATGTGAGTGAAATGTGGTGAAACATTTAATGGGGCACGCTGCATGGTGGTGTGCAAGAAGATTTCTGGTTTGAACTTCAACCAGAGCCTTTTATATGAAGTTCGTTTTCTTTTTGTTTCTTTTCTCTTTTTTTCTTAACTTAAAGGGGGGGGGGGGGGGGTCCCCCGGTGGGCGGGCTGGTTTGGGGGCATGGGCCCCGAGACCGCGGGGTGCTCCAGCTGGGGCCGCCTTCTACCGCCCTCTGGGGGCGATGCATGTCTGTCCCTTTGAGGGGGTGGCTGGGGTCTGGGCGGCTGCTGGGGGCCCGAGTCTCGGGGTGTGCGGGCTTCCTCCACCTTGCAGAGGGCGCACGCAGACGCACCCAGAGCCCTTTTTGACTCTCTCTTGGTTTTCCTCTTCTCTTTTTTTTTTTTTCGCGAGGTTGCTAGTTTTGTTTTCCAGCAGACACCTTGGAGTGTTGTTTAGGGGTTTCTGTACAGATGCACCAGTGAACTGTGGACGTGGATCCATGTTTTCTCTCCTCTCTTTCTCTCTCTTCCTCACTCCTTTCTCTCTGTCCCACTTTCTATCATTGCTTCTGTTAACTTTCATTTCTCCCTTGTCAAGCCCAGCAGTATGGTATGGAATGGTGTTATAAACAAGTGTTTAATTAAAGAAATAAAATAAATAAACAGGATATCCCACCCCACATCTTGCCTAATTACAGCTGGAATGGGACAGGAGACAAAGGAGCTGGCTTAAGTTAGGAAGTGGTGGAGTTGTGCATAAAGCCCATTGGCTCCAGTTTTTAAGGAACTGGGTCATGCTGAAGTTGAGGGTTGTATCACAAATGGAAGAAAATGTACCCTAACTACGTACTGTGACTTCCAAACCACTGTGCTCTGAGGCGAACATTTGGATCCTTATAACCACTGCCAGTAACAGTGGAGAAGGAATCAAACATGCGCGTTTTCCTGAAAAGGAAAAAAAAAAAAGAGTAAATCCTGCTCCATAGACAGAGTGAAGTTTCTTTTTTTCGACCCCATCGTTTGAAGTCCACTTGACAACCTGGAGTTACTACACACAAAAACATGGCTGCAAAAACAAGCACTTTCACTTTGATGCTTGGGTTAGATTGCATCCCATTCAATGACTGCCAATAATCACATTGTAATATTTTTCTCAAAATTGATAATTTAGATGGAAAGAATCCTGGTTTTAACAAAAAAGGAATGATCCTTTAAGTGGATCAAATTCAGTGGAAGCCACTCAATCCCATTTTTGTGCTCTACAGGAACTACTTTGACCATAGTGAGCAGCACAGGTCCTAAAGTTCAGTCTTTTTGATCAATTCCCACGGCCACACATTCATTATACATACACTTTTCCTCAGACATGCTTCTGACCGAGGTCACCCACAGTACAGCTACACCTTGAGTATTTGAGGGCTCAGCTTGGCACTTTATATGTAATAGCAACCATCTTCCAGGAGACGGCTCAGCTGTCAAGAGTCGGAAATTCACCCAGTCCCTCCTGAGGTTACGATTTGAACCCTCACATCTACCTCTGCTTTGAAGTCAGTCAGCCAGGACAGAAATCATTTGAATAACAATATTGGTAAAAGATATACATGCTGAGCATTCTGGGAAACTCTTTGTTAATGTAATGGTCTCAGCTGGACCCTCCATTTCTGTGTGGCAAAGTGAAAGTTTCAGACAACTTTTGACTGAGTTTCAGCTCTGCGGTCTTATCTGCTGTCCAGCTGATTAAGAAGCCAACAAGTCTCTTGAAGTTTGAGTCAGTCACTGTAATAGCTCATCTTGTCATATTAATATAACAAACAGTTTTGTTTTTACTGCTTTACCCTCACATGTGTATAAATACTAACGTCTTCAGGATTTTAACTGAAAACAGTGGAAATGACCTGACTCTCCTTCCTGCACACTAGTAGTAATAATGCATTCGTTTCTGTACACGTCTGCTTTTTTCCACAGAATCTTTTCATGCAATATAGTTTTCTTTAGCCAAACTTGTCCGCAGGATGTATAATAATCAATTCTCGGTTATTTTTGTGCTGCTCATCAGGAAGTCACAAAAAGCCCGAGGCAGCCCGCCTCCTTATATTTAAGACATTAAGCAGCGAAAGCCCTGAGAATAAATTGCACAATCAAAGAGCAATTTTTGCCTCCTCATACTAAATTAACAATTTAAATCAGCGCTACACAAGAAAACCGACTGCAGACGGGTTTTGTTTGATGTTTCCTCTCTGTGCTGGAGTTTTTCAGTGGGGCTGACCTCCCGCTGCCTGCACACACTGAGACGGGTTTCCCTCCTCTTAACGGGAACTGAGTCTGAACTTGTTTCTCTTCAGCTGAGCAGCAGTTTATTTCAGTCGCCCTCCATTTTTTTAAAAATAAAAAAAATAATCTGGAAATGGACGCGCATTTGAGGATTTCAAGGGTTTAGTCTGTATTGGACTTATGAAGTGGATTTAGGGCTTGATGATTGACTTAAGACTTTTTCTTTTTTATTTATTTTCCGTTCTTGCCAAACTGAACAAAAAAGCCTTTGTTTTACTGTAGCGATGACTTTCTAACAGAAAACAACACTGTAATAATGGGCTGTTGGACTCTTTTCAAAGCTCTGAACATTAAATAAGTTGCTGTCCATCATTTGATAGATAGGACTGATAAGAGTTTAGATTTCAGGGTAGAATGTCAGCTTTTGTGTTGCACTAAACAGTCCAAATGTTTTTGATATTCCACTCTTTCTATACATGATTTAACATGTTGCCAGGATTACAAAACTTAAATAAATCACTTCATGAATGAAATCTGTTACTTTCTATCCTGAAATGTGGATTTAATTAAACCCTTTCAGAAAGGTGTGGATCCAATTAGGAGCGATATACAGTGCACACAGCTCTGTAATGTGTGAACATTACTCACATTTTCCTCCCATGAGATGCAAGTAGCAATTAAACCTGCAGAAAGCACTGCAGTATGTTTTCATGAGCTGGGGCTGCTGTCAGAGGAATCATCTTTAATCAGCGGACATTACCAGATGAAGTGAGATAACATTCCTGACTGTGCACTCATAAAGCCCGTACATCCCCACAACCGTGCTCTCCTGGGACTCATTCTGCCTCCTGTTTCTGGAGGTTGCCCTAATTAAGACTGATGTAACTATTGCATAATGTGCAGCAATCCCCAAAAGTAAATGCTGATGTGTGACCCTATAGCGGAAGTTTAATGCTGCCTTTTAATTCTGCTTTTTCTGCAAGTTTTACATTAGTCTGACTTTAAACTTGTGAACTTCCCTTATAGCATCAAGATAGAGTCTTAAATATCAATCATCTTTCTGCCTTCTTTTTTTTTTTTTTTTTACTTTTTTCAGTATATGGTTTGATGCAAATCAATACTGCTGAGCGAGAGGTTGATTGATTTTACAGTTTTTTCCTTTTAATGTTTCATTAAAGGGATACTGCGTAACTATTGGCCGCTAAGGGCACTAAACCTGTAACTACCCACAGGCCACGTTACTTTCGCAAAATTATACAGTCTCTATTAGGGATGTTCAATATTGGCTTTTTTGACCGATATACGATATCTGATATTGTCCAACTCTTAATTTCCGATATTCAATATCAACCGATACCGATATATGCAGACAACTGTGAAGTTGTATTTCTCATATTTTGAGAGATACAACTATGTTGTACTCTGAGAGAAAAGGTACAAAAATAGCCTTAACTCAGCCAGAGGAGTTCATTTTGGACATCTGGCTGCCATATATCAGATGCTGGCAGGTATTAGCCAACATGTGGCTTATTATAATGTCTTTGACAACTTGGCAACTTAACCAACAACTTAAAACCAGACATATTATAAGCAGCTTCAAAGCAAGTCAGTCTGTAGTAGGGATCGACCATTACAGATTTTTTAGGGCCGGTACCGATACCAATATTTTCTCATCAGTCTCAGCTGATGGCTGATACAACCTGCCGATACTTGGGGCTCATGTTGAATTTGACCCCAAATTAATATTATGAAGGACTCAATGAACTTAAAACTAGACACACAAGCAGCTTCAAAGCAAGTCAGTCTGTAGCAGCAGCAACTGCACCGTAGTAACATGACTCTAAAAGGAATGCTGGGATATGAAGTTCTTCCAGGATATGAGACTTTTATACATGCTGGACTGCTTCTAATTGAACAAGATTCTGCAAGATTTTGTCACAGAACAATGAAATCTCTGATTATTTTTGTTAGTAAAATTTCATGAGATTTTGTTTTTAAAAGTATTAGTCCAAAAAACTGATATCGATATTTTCCAATATCACATTGTAATGGCAATATTGGCCGATAATATCGGACATCCCTATATATGTAAAGCTGCTGCCTGTATAGATGCCTGTCTGTAAATATTGCCAAGGGGGGTATTGGCCAACACACCTGACATATCAACCGATTCAGATAGCAGCAAAAAACACAAACATCAGCCTGAAATATCGGTCGGCCAATGTATTGGTCTATCCTTAGTCTGTAGCAGCAGCAGCTGCACTGTAGTCACATGACTCTAAAAGAAATGCTGGGATATGAAGTTCTTCCAGAATAACAGGAACTTTTCTACATACTGGACTGGTGCTAATGGAAAAAGATCTCACAAGATTTTGTAATGGAACAACGAACTCTCGCAATGACAGTATTTTCTGATATCATATTTTAATGCCGATATCAGCCAACAATATCAGTAGGCCAATAATATCGAACATCCCTTGTCTCTATCCATGTTTTGAAATCATGTATCCAGACCTCTTTGATCAGCTTATAGTGAAACCATCGAGCCATAAAGCAAAGCACTCCAAGTCACATGATCCAATGAGAGACGGATCCGCCCCCGCAAATTTACAATGTCTGATTTTTTTGAGGGGGGGCAGCCCCCATGGGCAAATGACATGCGTCAAGTGCCGTATATTGAACACAGAAATCATCTATTATCACTTGCATTATGCTAATGTGTGGGTCAAAAGTTACACCATGTCCCTTTAAATGTTTTTGTTGGGTTAGATGTGCATTTCACTGACTTCTCTCTCTTTTGCGTTTTCAAAGATGTGGACATCCTGCAGCAGCTTGGCCTTTCTGGGCGGAGGACAGGCGGGTCGCCACCTCCAGGAGCACGCTCAGTCCCAAACGGCGTCATCCCCTTCAAGTCCGGCGTCATCCTCACGCCGAGGGCACGCATCCAGGTGCCTCTGCGCACCGTCATCCCTGCTACCTACAACACCAGCAGCCTCTCTCTGATCCTCAGCCTCTCCGTCCATCGCTTTAACGGCGCCTTTCTTTTCTCCGTTCTGTCTAAGAGAAGGAAAGTGCAGCTCGGGGTGCAGTTCACACCAGGGAGGGTGCTTGTTCAGGTGGGGCAGAAGTCATCTGTGAGCTTTGGCTATGACGTCTACGATGGTCAGTGGCATAACCTTGCTTTGGATATTCAAGACCGTCGAGTGTTCTTACACACATCTTGTGGCAAGAAAAGCCTACATGCAGATTTGTACTCTAAAAAAGAGGAGGCCCTGGATCCGGAGGGCTCTTTCCTGCTGGGCAAAATGAACCACAACTCGGTGCCGTTTGAAGGTGCCATCTGTCAGTTTGACATTTATCCCTCTGCTGAGGCAGCTCATAACTATTGTGATTATATAAAGAAACATTGCAGAGAAGCAGACACGTATCGGCCAGTGTTTCCACCCCTCCTACCTCTATTTTCAGACCCAAACATTACTGTCACTCACAAAACTTCTCTGTCACTGATGGAGATATCTAAAAAGGCACCTACTTCAGCCTCAACTCGGGAAAACGCCAGGACAATTGTTCCTCTAAGTGACCACTTGCTGATGCTCAACAAAATGTCTTTGTATCCGTCTGTGAGCGCTCCAAAACCCAATGCTGTGTCTGTTTCTCCACCGGTTCATCCAGGGTTGGAAAGCCCTTCAGAATTTCCAACTCAAACTGTTACTACATCCCTTAGGATTACGACTCCACCACATCCAAAACAAAATTCGCCTGCCAGGAAGCCAAAACCTTCTGGGAAAAGTATACATTTACCTGTTTCCACCAGACTATCAGAGAAGAAGCCAAACCTCTGGATCACGGCTGCTCCCACATCGGGGTCTCCTTCAGCCGCCTACATTCCCCATAAAAAGCAGCTAACCACAGTAGCTCCAGAGAAACCTGAGCCAAAAGTGACCAGTGTGCAGGATTTCAAACCCACCTCGCTCATTCCAGTCACTCCAGCTGCAACAGATGGCTTCCAAACATTTGACCTGGAGCCGACCCAGTTCTCGCTGCTTGCTGGACCACCTGGACTAAAGGGAGAGCCGGGACCGCCGGTGAGTCAGGCAGCCTCCAAACAAACACAACACAAACCTGCACCAAAAAAATCTACGAATGAGTGTTTGCATGTTTGCTTGTTGTCTGATTAGTTTACACTTTAGCTCTGCGGTGTTTATTGTATAAACAGGAGAAAATAGCAGGGCAAGCAGTTTTTAGCTACGATTTGGCCCAGTCTTCCTGCACATCACCGGATCGCAGTGATGCACCGGTGTGACAGTTTGTTGTTTAACTGCTCGTTTGCCCTTCGATGTCTGGAGCCACTGCTGGCATAGATATGATGCATCTCTTGACGGTGTGGTTTTGTGAACTTGGCGCAGTGGCTGAGATTTTTCCAAATAACCTTGATCCCTGTGTATTTCCAGAGAACCATGCCATACATGTAATAATAAGGTTTTTTAATCCACACCACAGTGCTGATGATTAATTTGATTTATTTATTTATCTTGCCTGTCAGGAGTGGAATTACTCAGATTCATAGCTGCCCTTTAGTTCGTGGAGGGGCTGTCAGTGAGGCGTTAGATTCCTCTTGCAGGAGGTGTGACTGCTCAGAGAATAGATACTTTTAAGTAAAGGCCAAAGGTTAAAGGGATAAAGCACGTGTACACAACCAACCAGTCATAGTAAATATTTAAAGACCATCTACAATATGAACACGGTGCTTTATGCGTCATTATGGAGCACCTCAGTTTGTCTTGGTAGAAATGCACCATAGCACATTAAAATGTTGAGCTTCCATTAGTTAGCAGCACACTCATTTCAGTAACCTGTTGCATGCTGGTATATATGAAAACAGACGTGTTGGGCCAATGTTGTGCACATCTTTAGAAACCCATGTGCAGGAATATCTGGGGTAGGGACTGACCGATACCGATTTTTCAGGGCCAATACTGACACTAATATTTTTTTATTAGCCTCAGCTGATGGCCGATACAACCTGCCAATATTTGGGGCCGATACTGCATTTGACTCCCCAATTAATATAATGAAGGATACAAAGAAATAGAGATGTCAATATTGGAGCCGATACTCGATCTGGGTATCGGCTACGATATTGACTAATTAGCTGGATCCGATTGCAGATGAATGAAGCCGATCTCTTTTTGTTAAAATTAATATCCTACATGGCCATACAGCTAAAATGATCTCATCACTTCAACTCTATATCTGCAATGCTGACTACATCATCATGTATAGCAGAGAACTGTTTTTTATTTTTTTTTGCTGCTAATGTACACTTTATTTGTTAATAAATGTTAAGTACATTTAAATCTGTGTTGATTGGCTACCTTTTTGTTTTTAGCAAGGCTAAATGTTTATTTCAAGCCTGATGGCTTCATTCACGTGGAAAGGTATACTGTTCATTCACTTAAGAGTAGTATCAGCCAAGGTATCGGTATTTGATTGGATTAGAAAAAACGGGATCAGTGCATCTCTACAATGAAAAGTAAATTTACAACTCTTTTAGTATTAAAAAAAAAGAACAAAGCACTCATATATATATATATATATATATATATATATATATATATATATATATAAAAAACAATGGTGTACTTTTAAACAAATATTAAATAGAAACATTAAACTTATAATGAAAAAGTAAAAAAGTCTGTAAATTATGCCAAGAAGAGGTATTGGCCAACACACTCGACGCATCATTCAATGCCAATACCAGCAAACAACACAAATATCAGCCTAAAATATCAGCCAATCTGTGTATCAGTCTATCCTTAATTTTAGGACATGAGAGCCTCTAAGATATTTATTTTCTTATTAAGTTGCAACTTACTTCAAAATCTTTTTAATGGGAAACATCCAAAGCAGCTGTTTTTGTGCTGGTGAGCTGCAGCTCTTCTGTAGGCAAATGCAAATGTCTCTAATCAGAATCTGTTCAAAATATCTGTGCTCTGAAGTTTCTCATAGCTACAGGCACTTGTGGTCAGTTGTAGAGCAGAGTGATGATAAAATGACAGGTTGATGCAGAATGTGGCGGATGGCAGGATTAAGGAAAGTCTGGTTTTTCTTTTCTCCGATATTGAGCGTGTATGCACTGAGTCCTTTTTTAGCTCAGCTCCATTAATGGTGCTAACTGATGAAACTGTCATCATCAGCTGCAGAAATCAAACACAGTGTCAAATGGTAATAAAAAGATATCAGATTCTTAGTGGTTTTCGATATTTCCAGAGCGGTGCTGCAGTGATTGCTCACAGTTTGTGCATCTGGATGAGGGGAACGTATTGATTGTTGTAAATGAGTAAAGCCTTTAAACAAGCTTCCCCACAATTTAAGATGAGTCACAACACAGGCCAAGTTCATAAAACCTCAATAAGTTGTGTTTACCTGAAAAGATTAACCCGATACCCCATGACCAGGTCCCCCAGTGTCTGTTCTGATGATTTTGTCAAGGCATGACACCACTGATCTGATTGCTGTAAATATAAATATTGCAGTGACACCTGTGCAGAATGCTGAATAATGCATAATGATGAATGTGCTGATGCTGCATTCAGGGACACTATAAGCAGCTTGCTTTCTACTTCAACTCTCATTCTTAGTCTTCTTTAGGTTTATTTTTCATTAATCATAGTGAAGACACTCAAATCAGCATTTATAAGGTGCACAGTGTTGATTATTGATGGATGAATCTGGGTGCTTTGGGGGCAGAGTGTTTTGGCATCATCCCCACTGACACATTTCCAAGTTTCCATGTCTAGTATGGATTCTGTGCACTGCTTTGCACATATTGAGTTGTATTTGACAGTCAAACATCAGTATTTAGATGGTAGTTTGCTTCTAATCATGCACGCAACACCGTATTTTTGGTGCATAAACAGAAATTTGATTAATTATTGAAATGGTTTGAGCATAAAACAGTTATTTCACACTGACATTCGTTTGGCAGCGTTAAATGTTTCCAAGTTCCCACACTTTTTCGGTTGTTTGGGCTTCAGTCTCATATTAAATCATATTTGACTACGAATCAGTGTTTTTAAGTAAAGCCTTCCTGCTTTAACAAAGAGGGGAAATCAGAACTCTGTGTGCCTTTTTTAAATAAAGCAGCTGAAGCCAGTTTTATGACAGAGAAGTTGCCAGTGACTGTGGAGCTCTCTGTGAGGTCACTTGTGTGGATTCTTAATGTTACGGTGTTTGCTATGATTTCATAATGCATAATTTACCATTTAATTTCCCATTTTTTCTTTTAAAATCATTTTACAGATTTCTTTATCAGGATAATAGCTGGTTTGGAGCCATTTTTTTGCTTTATTTTTTCTCCCCTGCTTCTCTCTGGTGAGAGTGATGCTCAGGACTTTGCTTTCGCTCTTCTCTTGAGTGGAGAAAAACAAGGTTTCAAAGATAAAATGGATTAAATTAGTGAGAAAGCAATCTAGAAATCAAATCACGACTTGAACCTGTATTGTTTTAACATTGTATAAATTGGATAGGATCTGTCAGGACATCAGCTCCTGTGATGCTTTGGCCCGAACCCAGCAGCGTCTACAGCACATCCGACTTATCGTGTGTGGACAGACTGATGGTTGCAATCTAAAGAATCTAAAAGTTGCTGAAAGCCTTTTCGGCCTGTCAGATTAAATGCTGGCTGAAAGATTATAATCGTAGCTCAGGGGTTCTGCCCGAGCCGCACAAGAACCTGCCCCATACATCTGACATTATTACAGAAGCCCAATTTCAGCCCGACCGCCTTGGGCTGTTTTGAGGCCCATTTTCCCTCTTTCTCTTTTTAAACTTCTTGAGCGATGAGAAAATAAGTTACAATCCCAAGATCTAAAACAAACTCCGGTTCTTCAGATTGACCCCCCTCATTAAATTTGACCTTTCAGAGCTTTGCCAATCCATGTATGAAATTGTTTTAAAGCTAGCTGATGCTTATAATTAACGTGATTGGCTGTGGCTGGAACCAGTGGTGACCTCCCTGCCAGTACAATGACTCACATTTGCACTGTTGTGGGTTTTTTTGGCTGAAATAATGTTGGCTGAAGAAAAGTATCAACTTCTAATGAGACACCCACACGCCTGCCAGTATCTCATCGAATATTTTGTAGCTTTCAATGAACGTCTCCTATTTGTCAGGAGTGAAAAGCAGAAGGCTCACTATGACTTTTCTGCCTGAATCTTGAGCTTAAGTGACATTTTTAAAAATAGGATTTTTCTTATTTGATTGCTAGAAACGTGTTCGTTGTCAATCGTTGACATGACAGGATGAAATGCAGCAGCTCTGATTCTCTCTGTTGTTTTTGAAGGGCCTGCTTCTCTCTGCTCGTGTCATCTTTTATCTTTTCCTTTTAGGGCCCTCCAGGATTTCCAGGGTTGCCAGGAAAACCAGGCAAGAGGGGCCCAAGGGTAAGCATATCCCATTCACAAGTGACAGGTGTTTCATTTACCTCTTTTCCCATGTGTTTTCCACATGTTTTACACTCTGATCTTTGTGATGCCCTTGTTATAAGAAGATGACTCTGAGATATTGAAGACTTTTAAGTATTTATTCAAACACTCAGAGCCATCTTTGTAATGCAGGGAATTATTCAGCCAGACCTTAGTTTGCTTTGGCTCTGGGTTTCATCAAGCTGTGCGTCGTCGCTGCCAAGGTCCATTTGTGAATCTGTAGCACAAATAACCAGAATCTACAAATCTGTGGCTTTGCTAATATAGAATTAATCAAAGACATACAGTGGGGATTAGACAGGGCGAAAGTAAAGCAACTTCTGCTGGTTTTTACTGTTCATTTATCTCCAAAACGGGTACTCGCTATATCCCAAATGTAAACATTGCAGGTACTTAAATTAGGCACAGACCCAGTGTTAACATTGGTGAATACTTCCAGTGTGTTGGACTCGTAGCGGTGCCACTGCTTCTCATTCTGGAGCTCAATTTAGATTTCTAGCAGATGGAATCAAACAGAGAAGGTGCAGATGTTGTTTTAAGCTAATGTTTGCAGAAAAAACAGAGAAGGAGAGAAAACACTGGCACATGATTTGTCCTGAGGGAGTGGCTTATTTATTCTGATTGTTATTTTTTTCAGTAAGCTACGTCTACCCCTCCCATAGATGAAGATGAATGAAGCAGAAGTGGAGCCTGCTATTTCAGTGGTGAAATGACAGTCTGGATTGCTCCTGCTACCGTGTACGAGCTACCTGCTGCAGCCCTGCAGTTGGGCCTCAGGGGGGGTTGTGGGAACCCAATCTCTTTAAACATGGAAGAAAGAGGGCTTTGTCCCCATCTTATTAAAAGCATTTAAGACCCTGTCTGGAGCTCAGTAGCTCTATCCAGTAGTACAGCAACCTCTATAGGGTTCATTCATCGTCAAGCTCTTGAGACCCAACTGCAGGCCACACCGACTCAAGAGTGTGATGTTGCAGTTTGGGTTTTTTACTTATTTCTTGAAGCTTCAGAATTTCCCCTGATATTTCACATCATTAGAGGGAAATGCTTCTCAGTGACACATGACCTGCAGAAGCCCACAAGCGGACTTTGGCCTAGCAAAGCCTGTGCAAAAATTTGGATTAGAAGCAAAATTTGCTTGATGCCAACAAAATACTTTTTTTTGTCCCAGTTTTAACTTGTCAGGAAAACCTTGATGCAGATAGATATAGAGTAATGTTATTGGGAAAACTGATGGGCTTAAAGGATAAATTTCTTTTTTTTTCAACCCGGACCTTATTTCTAGGAGTTTATATGTGCATTTACTCACTGCTCTTTTCGTGGTTCCATAGGAACCAATATGACAAAGGTGTTTAGTATTTTGTTGCCATTAAATGTAACAAACAGAATAATGTCTTAAATATTTACAGATACAATACGGTTATAACTGGCGCATGTTTTAGAAGTTACTTAGACATCGTCTCCTTTGTCTGCCGCACTCTTCTCTTTTCTTCGTCCAGAAAACCAAATATTGCCTACCGATCGGCTCTTCTTCTACTGGCTCTTTCTGTGCTCTTCTAGCCTTGATGTTAGACGCCTGATGTGATCATCCATGATTTCCCCTCCAGAAGAAAAAAATGGAAGGGGTGGGGGTCTCTCTTTTTTCTCCCCGTAGTTTGTTTTTTTTTATTGGGGTAAAAAGTAACACTCACTGTCATAAATGGTTGCGTTGCATCGGACCTTATCAAGGTCCCCGACTCATGTGCGAATACAAAATAAAACAGTTCCCTGGAGAGGGGTAATTCATAGAACCAAGGTGAGCAGTTCTTAGGACTGCTCTGTCCGAATGCAGCTATTTATTATGTAAATTCCTTGAGCCGTGGTTGCCCTGTAGCACACCACACTGAGCTTTGCTTTATGCACTAGGGCAGGGTATTGTTAAGAACCTCACGATTCAATTCATTTTCGATTCTCTGCGTTTTTATTCAATGTCAATTCATTTTAAGGGCCAATTCCAATTCCTATCTTAACCCTCAAGCTCAACCCTCAATCTTAGTAACCCTCAAAACCAAGTGTTAAGAGCTATTTTGTGACTTAGAAATGGGACACCCCTTAAATGCAGATACATCTTCAAACTGTGGGGGACTGCATTATGCCAAAGGGGTCAGTCTGTCAATTAAGAAGAAGAAGAAGAAGCATTTACTTTATTTACATTTATTTGCACTGTTACAGTAACCCTGTCTGCCACAAACACAGCTATCGTTGACGGGTCCATCAGGTCCATGTTTTTGAAATTGTTGCAAATGTGTCAATTATTCCTTCTGTTAGAGTTATCAAACAAATAGTCTGTATAAATAACATCAGCATGGACATATTCAGCTGTCACCGCATACCACGGCTTATTTAAAGGTAAACATCGGTTATAATTATCGTTAGATAACTCTCTGGCTATGGGAGACGACATTAGCCCGGTCGTCTTATAATATTGTCAGCACAAGCTGACATGCTGTTATACAGGCTGTTATTTTGATGAAACAACTACATTAGCACAGATAAAAATTACCATTTTGCAATGTTAAATAACTTAACATGGCTTGACCGCACCGACCGCTTTTGACTAAAGATCGTAAAAAAAAAATAAATGTAATGCAACAATGCAGCATTGCTCTTCAGCCCAAACCTCTCCTTCAAAGCTTGGAATTGGGTTAAGGCCAAACCAATATTAAAGGGACATTGTGTAACAATTGTATATCGCGAGCAGCTCCCTCGTACTTTTCATGCTGCGTTCGTTGTGAAACCGGGCAGACGGACGACAGCCGCTGCATGTAAAGCCATAAACAAGCCTCTGTGTGAAGACGTGGTCTGTCAAATACAGTGACTTCAGTCCACATCTAATATGTTGTCATGGAGATGTCGCATTGTTTTCCCTTACCCATGTTTTCCCGTCTTTCTCTCGGCTTCTGTGATTAAAATGACATCTGGTTTGTTACCGACGGCCGTCTGCCTGACTGCACGTGAACCCAGCATCAGTGTGACGCTGGTTCCTCCTCACTGCACCGTGGTGACTTTTCAAAAACATTACCTCGAACTGAGCTGACAGATCCGGTATCTCCGGTGAGTTTCTGTGGTTTCCTATTGTCACACTTCTACTGAACGTAAAAACATGGCGTTACGACATGGTAGCCACCACCGAGCCGACCCGTTCGATGTAGATATGAATGATACTAACGGCAAAATTTAGAACTTACAGGAGCACTTCAGTTTGTTGATGGGAGTGATAACTGATTAATGAAAAAACACTTTTGAACGAAATAATCAGTTTTGTGAATAGATAACAGGAGAACTTACACAATGTCCCTTTAAGCCTGGTTTTCGAATGTGCACAAGCTAAAGCTCTTTCCTTTTCTTTGCTGCATCTGCCCTTTTTTTCCCCAAGAATTTGAGTGACTGGCATCTGCTCCAGTCATGAGTTTATCCCCACACAGTGCCTTGCCCTTAGCTCTGTCATTGGCTGGCGATATACACTACTCACAAAAAGTTAGGGATATTTGGGTTTTTGTATGATGTGAGAATGAACTTAAAATCCAAATTGTTTGAGATGGAGGAATTACCACATCATAGTTCCAGTTAAATGCCCAACATTTATGATATAATATCAATAAGGTGTGAACATTTTACATTTTCCTTAAATTATAACCGAAAATAGAATATCCCTAACTTTTTGTGAGTAGCGTATATGCAGATCTCCGCCCAGAAACGTCCCAAACACACCAAAACAGAGGGAAAAAGAAAAATACAGACAGGGGCAGAGGGAGTTGCAAAAAAACTCGCAACCACAAGAGGCCCAAAGGTGTGGATTGAGACGGATTTCACTTGCACAAGTCTAGCGTTTATTTTCAGGGGGAAAACTCCACATTCTACCTTTTAAAATGAAAAATAGTTTCCATTTTGTTGTTATATGCTCAAATGTGAGTGTGACCTCCATTTATACAATGCAAATAACATGCACCATGCACCCCGCCAGTCAAATCGTCAATCAATTCAGAGGATTTACTAAATCAATACTGAATTGCGCAGAGAAGTATTGCGATGCACTGATTAATTGATATTTCTACCCACCCCTGTTTATTGTTGCCAACTTAACGACTTTGTCGCTATATTTAGTGACTTTTCGGACCTTAAAACTAATTTTCAAAAAAGGGACTAGCAACTTTTTCTGGTGTTCATGGAGACAGATAAAGTTTATATCGCTCTCTGTCCGTTCATTGGGTGCTGCCTGCCGTCGGCCCCTTCCTCCCTGTTTTCCGGCACTCTTCCACTGTTTACGCTGTCCTGGTACAGCAGCATGATCACGCTCCCTCATCCAGATTATTTCCCATGATGCCAGCTTCTCCCCCTGAAGAGTTGGCAACAGAGCCCCTGTTACACACCGCGTCACATGCTGGAAGGCAGATATCCACTTATTGGCACACCATGACTGATCCAACTAAGAAAAATGAGGATTTTTTAGAGGAAGCAAGAAAAAGAAAAAGGGACAGAGGAAGAGATAAGAGTCATCAGACTGACTTTTGCTGGCTGGAGAGAGCTCAGAGAACAGGTGAGATGTAAGATAGGTGCTGTACTAGCCGCCGTTGGGGGGGAGACCCTGAGAAAATCTGACCAAGATCAGTAGGCATGACCTGATGTAGAAATCTTGGAAGATGAACTTCATGTGGCTTAAGTTACAAACATGTTTCATATTTGCCACAATCAGTTAAGTATGTTGTGTTGAAACTTAAATTAAGGCTAAAACAAAAGATTTATTGGTAAAATTTTAAACTTATTGAACTACAGATTATTTGAAAGTACTCAAAAGTTTGCGGGAAAGTTTTTCTTTTTTATAAATATGATAAAAATGAAATGCTGGACAGTATATGAGATCATTGCCCCCTTTTTCAAGTTAAAACTCTGACAAGCAAAGAAACGCATGATGACTTCATTGTCCTCAATATTTTCTGATGTTGAGTGAGCAGCTCATATCTGTAGCAGCCCATGACCTCATTTAACCTTCTCCCTTCAGGTTACATGTGGAGAAGATTGCTGTGACATACATCAAACAAACATCTTCTACCATTGCAGAAAATGCATGAGAGAAACGGTGCATGCTCCCCTGCAAGCTGCAGGCGTTCTTGCCCATCAGAGAGAATCTCAGCGGTAGTGGGAACCACAGCATGCCGCCAGGGCTTTACCTCTCTGACAGCAAGGTGTCATGTCTGACTGAGCAGACGGTCTCGCCGCTGCTTCCACTGAGCAGCAGCTCTGACACGTGAGTGTCCACGTTCCTCGCCATAGCCATAAGCCCCGCAGAGCGCTGAAGTTCACCCGGCCCTGGAGGGGAGGCTTGAGAGCGGATCAAAGAGGCTTTTGTGCAGAGAAATAGATCTGCGAGCTTGCAGACAGTACGTGACGTCGGGCTTCTGTGAAGTTGAGAGCATTTGCATAATTGCTTAAAACATGACTGACACTAGATGACTCGCAGTAAAGAGTCCGTGGAGGACTCCCTCAAAACTGTTTGTTGTTATTTGATTAATGCTGAAATCTGAGCAAATTTATGTTGGTTGTAATACTCTGATTCTTCTAAGAGGAACTATGTGAGTCAAAATTTCCTTTGTCATGATTGGATAGACTTTTCCCACTGTAGCTTTCCCACTCAAGCTAATAGGGAGCATGTTTAGAGTTCAAGTTAATAAGCAGGTGGGTACAACAGCATGGACCAAGCATGCAGCGATCATTTTAATCCAATCAATTCACTCCATCAATCACTTAAATGCAAAGCAATCGGTACAAAGTTGTTGTAAATGTTTCCAGTTGCTGCTGTCAGCATGCAGTGCATCTGCCAATCCAGGCATCACTGCTGGTCCAAAGGAGGTGATGCATTTCACACTTCCAGCAGCAGCAGCAGATGTCTGTTTGAGGCAAATGGATCAAATGAGAACAGTGATGTCATTCATTATGAGAGCACTCAAGGAAACACCAGTTAAATCAGTTCATCATTTACGTCATTTATTTACCAGAGCTGTCATTATTTTGCGTTTTTTAAGCTCCTAATATATCAAAGCATTTATTTCCCATTTTGTTTTTGACATTGCATTCGCTTGAAAACTAATTAACTTAAAATAAAAAGGATAATCAGAGTAATTATTATTAAAAAAAATGTCTGACTGATCGGCTCACTGAATAAGCAGAGGCAGTTAACATTAGGGATGGGTGATACCCACATTTTTCCTGTCAATACGATGCAAGTAGTTTATGGTAGTTTTTCATCAGTACCAATACTGATACCGATTCTTTTTGTTCCTTAAAAGAATTACGATTGTACAGTTTGCTCTAATATCTTGGATGCAAGGGCAATATTAAATATAAGTCTGGAGAGAAATGCTTTTAAAACAATAAAAAATCATATTGATGAGTAAATTAAACAAAAATAAGATTTAAAAACTTCTGTCAATTATAGTACAGGTTAAGATTATTCAAATTAATTCAGTGGAAAATGTTCAAATATAAAATGTAACCGTAATATTACACATCTCATTATGTTTACCAAAACAATGTGCAATAACCTGCGTCAAACCACTCAAAAATAGCAAAACATCATCGTCATCACTAACAGTAGCATCATCTTCATAACATCTGATAGGCTACCATGATCATGTGACACAGAAGCTAGAATCTGGCTGCTTTTAACACGTAATTTCATCGACTAAAACTCTCAGAAGTAGGAACAAATTGCATGTTTTGTATCCGTGCAGTGGTACCTTAAGACTCAAAAAAGTCTTGAATCTGATATTTTGTTTGGCTGGTATCAAAGTGTCGACTCCAGAGTATCGATATGCCCATCCCTAGTTAACATCTCAGTGAAGTAATTGGCACCTAATTTGCACCAGAGTACAAAACTCTTTATGGTATGAATATGAATTCAGATCTTTTAATACATGTTGCATTGCATAATCATCACGCAGGAGATGCAGTGTTTCCATTCGAAGGTGTTAGCAGGTCTGTTCTGGGTGATTGGCTTATAACAACGGTAGCACGCCATGCGTCACTCCTGTAAAAATCATTGGCCCTCGTCGTAAAACTGGTCACAGCTCTGGCACACAGGTGCCCTTCATCTGCAGGCTTCAGGTGTAATGTGTGCGTTTCTGTCTGTTTCTATGTAGTGCTGGTGGTCTCCAAATGGAGACTTGTCAGGGGCTCTTTTCAGTAATTAAACAGAGTATCTCCATTTTTTTCTTCTCGCCCACATTAAGATAGATGGAGTAAGTGACTTATTCACCCCATTATTCTTATCCCAACATGAATACCATCCCCCCACCCAGCTTCTCATCAGCTCTATGCCTCCTTATCTTGTGCACTGCAAGAATGCAATTTGTAATACTCTATCCCGACACCCCCATTTCTCTACGTCTCCGCCTCCTTTTTTTTCCTATCTGGAGATAATGACTTCCATACGTTTTAATATTGAGCGAGTAAAAGGGAGAGTGGTCTGAATAGAGGAGGAGGAGGAAATCTGTAGATGAGCTTCTGTTAAGTGTCTCCATATGTCCTGCAAGGGAAGAGGTCTGGCCAGTTTTAGGGGAGGGGGCCTGCCTTGGCTGATTTACTCTTTTCCACAATGTGATAAAAGAGCACAAAAAGATAACAGTGTCTGGATCACCCAAATGTACGCTTGCATCTCTTAGCCCTGGTCTTTTTTTCCCAACTCTTTACTTTTACCTCCTGTTGGGTGGGGGGGAGAGGGAGGTCCCTCCTTGCAACCCACGGAAACTCTGAATAACTCAAAGAACGCATTGAAGATACAATAGCTTCCTGTTTAGGCCATCTGAACATGTTTCAGTGGTTTCAGCTTTGCTGGAGAGGATTTTCCATGCTCAGCATTTCAACTCTGCTGAACACGAGCATGCAGTTCAGCTGACAACTATTGGATGGAAGCTGTGGCTTCAGTTTTCCAAACATTCTCTCTTTGCAGACCACTTGGATTTATGATCCCTTCATCTACCCAAAACATTCAATCTCCCCTCTCTCTGCTCCTGTGCATCCACTCACCTGGCTTGACTTTCAGAAAAAGCCTCATTTATATTGAATATTTGGCTTAATGAATTAAGTGAAGCAGATTTTATGTATCAGACAGCTGTGCGAAGACACTCATCCGTCACTTCATACACAAAGTGTGACTATGAAGTGATGGATGAGTGGCCTTCCCTTTGGGGGACACTAGAAACCAGCGTAAGGCTGAGGAAAATCACATCCATATGTCATAACTTGGACATGCGGGCAGACACACGAGGCAGGCAGGAGACGCAGCGTGGCTCACGGAGCACC
This sequence comes from Atherinomorus stipes, assembly GCA_023101725.1. NCBI lineage: Eukaryota > Metazoa > Chordata > Actinopteri > Atheriniformes > Atherinidae > Atherinomorus > Atherinomorus stipes. The sequence continues at coordinate 158,552 of JALJCO010010775.1, read as the reverse complement.
TTTACACAAATACAGAGGGACCTCGGGGCATCGGTGACCTATGCTTTAGTGTATACACACACACATGCAGTGAAACGGGAATATGTTGTGTTTGAGACTCCCGCTCGTACAGCAGCATCTCTTAATAATTCCCCTCAATGATCACCTTTAACCTTTATTTCTGTTTGTGGGCATCTGTTTTCAGGGCCCTCCTGGCTCTCATGGAAATCCTGGTCGTCCTGGACCGCCTGGATTGAAGGTAAGGAGATAATGTCACTGCAAGTTAAATTGATTGAATGTTTATGCATGCACTGTTCCAAAAACATGAAGAATTTAATCATTTTCTTCAGAATAAACCAAAGGAATGCTGTTTGGTTTCAATTCCACAACCAAAACTTTGGTCGTACTGCAACTTTTATCCCTGTTTAAGGGTGACAAATGCTAACAACCTTCTGTACTGTATGCAGTAATTTTATTAAAATATATGCTAATCCCTGGTGGGATTTAGATTTTTCTTCTCTTTTCCTATCAATAAATGTTACAAAAAGACCAGAACTAATAGAACTAAAGACCAGTAATAAATTCATTCTGGCACTAAGTGGTCCCTTTGAAGACTAAACTCCTGTTTGTGCCAGAGACCTCAAATGTTTTCCAAAAACTAGTAAAAGCTGCATCTCTAAGCCTCATGTCAGCCTTCTTCATCACAATCGGCATCCCAGTTGCAGTTCATTTTAGGTCATTCCAAACTACTACTTTCTCTTACTGTAAATATTCATAACCTAAAACCAGAAAATGTCTTAAGTATGCTTGTTAAAAAGATCAGTAGGACAGAGTTGTTTAAAAGGCTACTTGACCTATAAGACAAGGGTAAATAGATTCAAATATCATTGGTGAGTATCGGTGTGTTCAGACCAAACGTGATTTGGGCGTTTAAAACGTGCCTAATGCCCAAAGTTGGACGCTGTGCCACTTAAAAGTCAGACGTTTGATTCCCAGCATCTTGATGCCCCCGACGCGCGTCAAGGGATGTCCAGCCAAGGCGCCCTCGACGTGTGCCGGGAGGAGCCCCTCCCTTTTTCTTTTTCCTGTCACCGGTCTGTTTGCACCATGGCAGATGCAGGAGAGAGAGGGGCTCGGCTTTATGTGATAAACAAGGCTAGGGAACGTCGTCGTAGGGAGTCTCTGCTCCATGTCTGGGATCACCAGATAATTTGAGGTGTTCGGAGTTTAATGAGTTTCACCATTAACGGTGCGTACACACCAAACACGATTTGGGCGTCAAGGGTGTCAGGTTAACATGCAAAGTCAATGGCCGATGCGCACCAAGGAGGTGCGGCGCCTAGTTGTGGTGTGTCTAGACGCCTTTCGTGCGGCTAGTTTTCAGATTTTGAGCGTTAAAAGCATGTTAAGCGCGTCATGGGCGGCGGACGCTGGAGTTGGAAAACCTGAACTTTGGTGTCTTGACGCAAGGCGCCAACCAATCAGAGCGACTCAATGTCATGACACAGACACACATTTTATGACAGGACGGGAAACAGTACACCCAAAAGAACCAGGGGAATCCTCTCTCTATGAAGACAGAGGAGGACAAACTATGATCTGTGTCCAGTCCCGGTGTCTGAACGGTGGTTTGATGACCTGCTGTGCCAATAGGATGTAATGGGCTTACAGTGCCGTCCCGCATCGGGACAGCAGGTTGTTAAACTGGGCCGGATCAGACGGCTGAAAGCGCCTCTTGCTAGCGCAGCTCCTGGAGTAAACAGTGAAACTTATCACACTCAGAACACCTGGAATCATCTGGTGAACCCAAACACAGAGCAGAGATGCCCGAAGACGACGTTCCGTAGCTTTGTTTATCACATAAAGCCGAGCCGCTCTCTCTCCTGCATCTGCCATGGTGCAGACAGACCGGTGACAGGAAGAAGAAAAAGGAGAGGCTCCTCCCGAAGTGTCGAGCGTGCCTTGGCTGGGCATCCCTCGCCGTGCGTCAGGAAATCAGGCGTCTGACTTTTTAGCGACCCAGCGTCCAGCTTTGGGCGTCTGGCGCAATTTTGACGCCCAAATCACGTTTGGTGTGTACGCACCCTTACTCAAGGAGCTGCGCGCTGATGAGGGGCGCTTTCAGCTGTCTGAATCAATGTCATGATTTTCATAGAATTTTTATTTATTTTGTCAATTTCAATTTATTGTTTTCCATCTTTAACAGGAGAGAATGTAAACTTTCAAGTACAGCTGTATGTAGCGGCTGAACACTTGAACTTCCCCTCGGATGAATAAGATACCCACACACACCCACTTACTTACTTACTCACTCAGCCTAAAACCAATGGACAGTATTGTTTAAGGATCAGTGAATATTAATTGGCAGCATCTAATGGTACACATCACAGTTCTGCATCAAGCTGAAAGCCCTCCATCTGCCTTTAAATTAGAAGTTATATAAGATGGTGCAACATGCTGGTGAGTGACATGTGTCTGCTGGGACTTTGTATCCACCATGCACAATAATAACTGCAAAGGCTGCTTTTTTCTGTCACTAGATTGCTCAAAATCTACTTTAATGAAACAGCGTCACTACTAATTATGATGTAAATTAATTAAGTTCTTATAAATTGTCCCATTTTATTTTTCCCTTATTACTTCTTTTTTCCCCCTTTTTTTTACAGAGCACAGCATTGTAATAATATTTTTTGCATTCATCTAAGTGGAGTTGAACCCCCGAGGACTCAAGTTGTTGTTTTGAGGAAATGCATGATGGAAGTGAAATACATGGCAGAGGAAAACGTAATTCGCACGTTCACACTACTAGTCAAAAGTTTAAATGGAGTGGGAAAGTGTGTCCATACTTTTGGCTGGTACTGTACATCATTTTCCTTTATGTTTCATATCATTTTAAAGAGTCATTTTTGTCCTGTTACCCTGAACGAGTTAAAGTGGGTTTAGTAAATGTTTGGGATTTCACTTAGTTTGTTTGTGAGGTTGGATCCTTTTGGCCCCTTTTACCCTCTTAAAAATCCATTTGTTTCTCTTCTAGAAGAAACAGGAATTTAAGTTTTTTTGTCTCTCAGTAATTTGTGTGTACTTGCGTCACACTGCATTTTCTAGCTGAATTCTTTTGTCAACAAAGTGGGTTCTTAGCTCAGTAATATGTCACTGTGCTATCACAAAGTGGGCTTCTGCGTTAAACTTAGTTGGAATCAAAGGGAATATTTCTCGTATTTCACGTCTGTACCAAATCAATTTGAATGCAGTAAATTTAAGCATCTTCAAACGTTAGAAAAGACATAATTGATACCACGCTTTGGCCTGCTTTAAACAGGGAGAAAGCATAAGTCTTTATTTTATGCAAATGTGTCTCCTGGAGCCAAGTTGAAAACCAGGGCTGGCTGAGTTTGACCCGCTTGCACACAAACCTCAAACTACAGACTGTCTGGTCTGACACAGTTCTCTGAAAAATGAACCATCCTGCTATTTAGCAGAATTTCGCTCTGAGTATTTTGCTTTAAGTTGATGGAAAATTGACATTCAGACAAGATGATGCCCAATCACCAACTGAAGCAAGTAGCCTGGAATTAGATTTAAAACTGAACTGTGAGAATGCAGTTTACTGTAGGTAGGATGCTGTACAACAGATGGAGGGTTTTGGGTCACTTTTACCAGGGAAGTAAAATGCCCCCACCTTGCCATTACTTACAGCAGAAACCTTAGGAAAAAAAAAACCTCTGTGTTCCTTCTCAAACTAGACTTCAGCTGCAGGATTACTGGAAGTGCGTCACAACACTGGATGATTTATTTCCACGCTCGCGCCTCAATTTGTCATCTGAAAGGTGTCAGAACATTTGCAGTCGGCAGTTGCTTGATTTCAGTCCAGCCGACTCAATTCAATAACATTTTTATTCATTTGTTTCCGTTTGCGATAAGCCAGAAAAGCAGGAAATGATCTATTCTCCCTTGAAGCTCTCACATTGTAATTGTGCAGATAGATTACTGGGCTGCTTTTTCACGTTGAATGCTGACCCAGACTGCGCTGACAGGATTCCCGCTGCCTGAAAAGGGAGAAGAATGTTCCTGATCTCTCTCCATCCCTCCTCGCTGGGTTGCTGTAAACCGAGTCACAGGCAGGAATAAACGGACTGCACGTTTGAGTAAATACAACCAGTAGACCCAACTCATAGATACAAGGAACTCATCTGGCTTTGATGCCATAAATGCAACATAAACTTCAACTTTCTCTGCCCCATAAACAAAAATAGTTTGGAAAGTATTTAATTAAACATTGATGTAGATTCAAAAACATCTCATGTCTCTAAAAGTCTGTTTTCTGTTTTTTTTTTTCTGTTTTTTTTAAGGGGCAGAAAGGAGATCCCGGACTGTCCCCTGGTCAAGCCCTGAAAGGACAAAAAGTATGCATGTTATCTTTCTTTACCTGAGCTTTGTCGGACACAATCATGTCACTATGTTGGTTAAATGATTGTGATTTGATTCATCTTTTCAGGGAGAGCCTGGTACCATGGGTCTCCCTGGACTGCCTGGCCAAGATGGACGAAAGGTACGGGGAAATAAAGCAGATTTGTGCTTAAAAAAAGATTACAATCTACCTGGAAGTAAGTAATAGTTTTCACAGTGTACTGGCTCGGATCCAGCTAACAGACCAGTGGATTTCTGAACAGTAAGGATTAGTAAATCACTGTGCACTTACTACCTTTTTAAAAGCAGTATATCCCAAAATGTCATGTTCAGAGTGTCTAGCCAAACATGGATGTTTGAGCTCTTGCTTGGGAAGCAGCCGGACACAACGCAGGCGTCTGAGAGCGCACCTGGCTTGGATATAAAGGTTTGGAAATCAAGGCTGTTACATCATCAGTGTCGCAGGTTTCTCATATGATGAAGGCATCTGAGGGGGAAAAACGAAGATTAGCGGGTGAAAAGTTTTACTTGCTTCATCCAAATGTTATGTCACATAGTCTCTGGAGAGCAGCTCCTTTGGAAAAGTAGGGCAAGTTAGGTATGTGGGTTAGTTCTATGATCTGGTCCCGCTCCTGATCTATGCTGTTTGACTTTCTTAGCAATACCTCTTTTGCTGTGTTGTCCTGGCAGAGAATGACGGTTTGCAGCTGAGTGTTTTCTCCATGGCCCTGTGCATTTTATCCTTGGCCTTTTTCCAAACTCCTCACTTTAATTACACGTGTCAAATGGGCCAGCATCTGTTGGGATTTCTTACTCTGCACAGAGTGCAAGTACAATGTTAAACTGTTCCTTGCTTTTTCATATAGCTTTAACAAAGTAGTTTTACCAGACTTGATCAGTATATTCCTCACTTATTCACACGAAGCAATGAGTATTCTAGAAAAAGTTGCTTTTGTAAAGTTTTCTTCCATACTGTATAAGTCTCTTTGTCTTGCTTTACTTTTCTCTAAAGATACAAAAAAAATCCTTTTTTTCTTTTTTGCAAAAGTCTTAGCCGTTCCACGTTTCTTCACATTTTGCTTACAAGGAGCCAGATTATGTTGTAATCTGTTGTCTTGAGCAATAGTTCTCCAGGCTTTATGAGGGGTTTTTTTGGACATTGGCTGCTTTTCACCTCTTTCAGTCCAGTCCAGACCTTTGTTGAGGAATGTGTTTTTGTTTGTGAAGCCACTTTGGGAAGCCCTGTCCATCCTTAGGATGGGGATTAAATTGAAGACAAGATTTGATCCATTCTGTTGGTTTTCGTAGATGTGTCTATTGCTTTTTTTTTTTTTTTGTGAATTGGCCCAGTTGAACCCAGTTGTTAATTGGACTAATGTGGGTTCTTTATAAATGGAACACAAAGAATTGGCTTGAATTGATTATGTCTGTAAAGTGCAATGAAACAAATAATGCTGAATTTAAGCGTAAAAAAGGCACCAATCTCAACGGGTGAACCAGTGTTGCGTCAACACCTAGCAGCAACCTCCGAGGCCAACTATAGCTTGGTTTCCATTATACCTTGAATTACACAAAACCTAAATATCGCAATTAAAAAAAAAACACATATGGAAACATCCACATTTAGAAAAACTCTCAAATATCGCAAAAAAAGTTTTTACGCTTTCATGAGGCGTAAATTCAGACGATTCGATAAAGCACTTTTTCGCATAAGTGTAATGGAAGCATTTTTTTTCGCAATTACACACCATCAGGCGTGACATAAGGGGGTTAAAATCCAGTTATTCCTTCTTAATTATGATGATTATGATCATTTACAAGCAATAACTGTGAAATCGCAGTGACGGGGGAAGTTTTATCAGTCACATATATGAAAAATCCCCAAATGGCCATTACTCAGCAAGCTGAGTTCATTTAGGACATTATACAGCTGATTTAAGTTCTTCATGTTTTAACGACTGGCCACGAGCTGTTTATGTCATTTCCACACATTTGTACCACCACGACTTGGTTATCTCGTTCCCACAAGTTAATTATATGTCACCAGGATTTAATAAAACGTGACCACGGATATCATCGTATGACTGCGCCTTCGTATCAACAGCTGCATCACCACATCAGTCAGGAACTGGCTGCCAGATTAAAGTGGAATACAAGATCAAGAAATGACATCCACACTCCAGAAGTTGATCCTGAGGGGTTTTTAATTTGTGTTTTGCTTCGGGCGTCTGTCCTGGAAGTTGCCACGGGTGTTTTTTCCCTGCTGATGTAATCAGAGGCTCCGTACATACGGACTTTACCTCTGAATCATCATCCGCTGCTTTCATCTCTTGATGAGGAGCAGCAGCAGCTCTAAAACACAACATGTTTATATCTCCATCCTCCTCAAAGTGGAGTCTCGCAGGACGGGATTTTACCAGAATTATGGCTTATACCATTCAATGGAAACACCTATATATCGCTATTGTACTTTTTTAAATTTAAGAAATACCGCTTATATTTAAAAAAATGTTTTAATGGAAACACAGCTTATGAGCCCGGCCTGCCAACCGGTGGCTCCTAGTTAGCTCCTTGTTTGCTCTCGGTAAGGTCTCAGTTTGTTGCAGAGTAGCACAACGGCGGTTTTTCGTTCGACACGCTTAACAAGTTTAAGCATGTTAGGAGGCTAATCTTTGTTAGCTCCTGTTAGTTTTGCATTAGCTTGGTTAGCGTTTAGCTAGAGTACGTCAGCTGTCAATCATTTGCCCTGTGGCTCGGAGCGGCCTTGCCTTTGCCCATTTTAGTATTTTCCTTCAGTGACGACACACGCGACACTGCATGATGGCAACGGTGGGACATGCCCTCCTGGCTTCACTTTTAGCTCTTCAGAAACCAACAGGTATGTAGTGGAAGGTTCGTCCCTCTCTGTTAACGGTCTATGGTCAACACCTGTCTTGGCAAAGAAACTATCTTAAAAATATCTTTAGGCGTATTTGCAGCTTGTTGCAAGGGCACATTTGTTCCCATTTCTATAGTTGTAGATTTAAAAAGTACCAAAGATGATAAAGGTTGAAAGACATGAAATATTTTTGCACCACCAAGGTTGGCCCTCAAAAGCTATTTGCTGAAAACTTTGCATATGTTAGTATAATTTTGAGGAAAATTAGGTAAGTGGGGGACAAAAGAAGCAGCTGCAGGTCTGATGAAATATCAATTTAGAAACATGAAAGATGCATCTGGACCTTCACTGTTGATCCATCTACTGTTCACTACAACCTCATCAGAAATGGTCTCAGAGAAAGAGCAGCTCCTAAGATGTTATTCTAAAGGAAGGTAAACAGGAAGAAAATGCTGAGTTATACCACATGACACAACATCTGGACTAAAAATCAGTGGCAGCAAGTCGTATACACTCTATACTATAGTGAAGAATCCTCCCCAGAGCTGGGACCTCAGTGTTTTTAAAGCAGTGTTTCATCTTTACATCGAACAGAACATAAAGGAGCCAACATCCAAATATCAGCTTCAAAATGTCCTTCATGAAGCCTGAAAACTGTTTCCTGTTTATGTTTGCACATGTTTAATGGTGATATGCTGTTCAAAGAAATGTGCAAGTCCCTAAGAATTCTGCATAGTAATCAACCGTTTTATGAAATGGTAATAGTCAATTTTTGGCAAATGTTTTCTGTCTTTGTAGTTTTTAATGAGGATGTGGATTTGTAAAATTAGAAACTACAGTATAGGAGACTGCTTATTTCGTGTAACTGTGGCTGTTCCACAATCCCTCTTGTTTAAACTCTCACCATCTTTATCTGTCCCACCTACCTCATCCTTAGAGAATTGGACAGTGTGCAGCAGTTTGCTGCATTTCCCCACATCTTAGTTGGGAGAATGAACCAGTCAAACATGTGCACAGCTCCAAATTCTAAAATTAATTTATGCTTTGGGAGGAAGGAGGTATTTTAAGCAGGTAGGGAAGTGAATTAATATGATGTAGAAAGATGGATAAAATAAACTGAGGAAGGAAAACCTTACAGGACGAATGACTGATCTGTTACCTTTTCGCGTGTTTAGGAGTTTGAGTCCAGAAAGAAAGTAAAGATTCTCATGGATGACAGCTTTTTCTATAAATTACACTTGACACTTTGTAACTGTGCTTAACTTTTGTCAGAATTAATACTCTATAGTAAAGAAACAAGTAAAATCTGTACATTGCTACAACAGCAGGTTATAGTGAGGTCAAGATTCAGATGCCAGAAGAAAGCCAATAAGAAGTGACTCCATCTCTCTAAGCGGCTTCATTTCTCTCTGAGATGCACTCACACACACCCCATCCTCATTTTTTGAAACAATAGCATGAATGGAATAATGCCTTGGAGGCAGCTCCAGCCATTTGTTATGTAATCAGACAGGGCTGACTGTGAAAACCCATCTGCAGTGCTCCGGGTTCCTCCATTCATTGTGTTAGTGGGGAGGGCCCCAACTTTTTTTTTTTTTTTTTTTTTTTTAAAGAAAGCAAGACCTCTTCTTGTTTTGTGAGTCATGGAACATGGAGTCATGGGAAAAAGCCGAGGTTTTCCCTGCTGATTTATGGTTATTGCGGACATTTGCTGGGCGAGGATGAGCCTTTTCATGTTCCTCTGATCGGTTCAGGTGGGATTCGGATTCTTCTGTTGCAAATCTGCGTTAACCTTTAAGAGTTTTGTGTGCAAGTAACAGCTGACATCTATTCAAAGCCTTGACTTGCAGCTTGTGAAAAAAGGAGGAAAAAAAGACAATCAGCCTGGCTTTGCTGAAGGCCACCAGACACCTCATTGCTTGCAGCTGTTCTTGAGAATCAGGTTTTTTTCGTCTCTATATAATTTCATGACAAAGAAAGCCAAAACTCCATATAACCCAGAATTTCTGTACATTTCCGCAAGCAGCTAAAGCTCAAGGTTTGCTTGCTGTCTAAGCAACCAGTAAAACACTGACCTGCTGCAGCCTGATAGACCCTTTTCGCTGAGTTTTCTGCTTAGTCCCTGGCACGCTGCCAGAAAAAGCCCTCCTCACTGTGGGAAATGTGTAAAGATGTAATGGGAAGGTTGCCTAGGAGTCAGTCAGTGGTCTACACTGTAAAGTAAGAGGGGACCCGTGTATGTGTGTGTCAAACCCAAAACACAGTGGAGAGTATTACCAATTTTGGATTAGAGTGCTTTTTGCACAGCCAGCTCAAATTTTTTTTCCCCTCGTTTTGGCACACTGGACCAATGCTCAATTTTTATGAGGTGTACACCCGCATGTTTTTTTTTTTTTTTTACAGCTTTTACAGTAACATTCTCATTTGCTGTATCTGCTGACTCTGATTTATGAAAGTTTTTCTGTAATAATAAAAAGAAAATCTGTATGAAGTATGGTGTATTTCTTCTGTCTGCCAGGTGCAGGCTGTTCCTCCTCTGTAAGCAGTGGAGACACTGCTGCAGTTTGTTGGCTGCTGTGTTTATCTACTTTGAGTCACACTAATTGAAACTGTTTGCTCTTCATAAAAAGGGGGAACTAATGGAGAATTTGCTCTTTTGCCATCTTTGTGTCACACAGTAGATTTACACAACCATGAAAGTTGCTCATACATACGCACACATCAGGGACAGCCTCCTTTTTTCTGTTTTCACTGTACTCAGCTGAATTGGGTTTGCTGAAAGGCCCAAGTGCATTCTTTTTTCTTTTGTGCGTCGCTTTCACTCCTGCAGGGGACTCATTTTCTCCCAAACGTTCCATCAAATATTTCCAACTCTCTGTCTGTCTGTAGATAAATAGACAAATAATGAGGAGAACCAGATTACAACAGTGTCTGAGAGAATTATTGTGTCCAGTGGGCCGGCATCTGGCTTCAATCTGTGTGCAAAAGCTGTTGGCAGAGTGGTTGAATTTTCTTTCTCTATTTTTCTTTTTTTTTTTAAAATATTGGTGTGTTCATTTCTTTGTGACATTACGGGATTCAGGAACATTTTATATTTGGTTGAAGATTTATTCCCTGATACTTGGCTGTGGGGTGGTTGTGATATATTTTGTGAAATGCAATAATTGTAAATTATTAATAGGAATTTTCAGTAAAGATTACACACTGGACTAAAAATGTCCTTTTTATGAAAATGAGACTCTTAGCTTGTCAGCAGGATTTTCATACCATTTTCTGGCCTGTCAGTTTTACTCTGCCCTGCTCCTGTCTTGGCTGTCAGTGTGTCCATCAATATTAACTCCCATTGTGAAACCAAAGCATTGTCAAGCAGAAACCAAACCTCAGTCAGGACTATTTTACTCAGGAAGGTTCTGACAACCATTTTCAGTAATTGATATTTGGCTGCATGACTCTATTTTCAGGCCCTTCAACCCTTTCATGAGCATTCACTTGGATGCCTGATTCGGAGGGTGCAGCAGTCAAGCAGAGCAGGTGTTACTGACAACAAACATGATTATTAAGAAAGATCCAGTTTGATCTGGAGGTGTTGGGCTGAAAAGAGTTTTGTGATATGGACAGGAAAGGAAAGCAGCTTAAATACAGTACTCTAATTGGTTTGCCAGTTGAATGCATCAGCTGACGGCTCAGGTGATTTAGACTTGACACTGTCTGACCTAAAGTTGTGCGCCTGAAGTTTCCAAAGACAGTGAATCCATCAGGTTCCTCAAAGCCAAAATAATTGGCAAGAAACTGGAAATATGAAATATGTCATTCTAAAATATGTAGCACTAGAAAACTGGTGTAGCACACGAAAACCAAGTTTGAAACATCTTCCAACAAAGCTAATGCTGTATTTAGTTAAAGCTGTATTTATTCTTTTATTAAACTGACCCAGATCTAAACTGAACCTGAATAAGTTATTCCTTTGGCCAGGCTCTAGCTTGATAACAAATTTAATAAAATTTGGCTTTGTATATTTTCCTTATCCCCAAAAGAACCAGATGGTTAGCTACTGTTTGTTAGCAAGATCAGTGTTGCCAATTTAGCAACTTTGTCGCTATATTTAGCAAGTTTTTGGAGCCCTCTAGCAGCTTCATTTCAAAAAAGCTAGTGACAAATCTAGTGACTTTTTCTGGTGGTATTGGAGACTTTTGGAGACTGACATGAAAGCATGAATTGTTTACTCCTCTTTAACTGTGCTCCGCACGCTTCTCCCTCCCAATCCTTACCCAGCAGCCATCTCTCCCCAGCTCCCGAGGAAACATGACCTCTTCTCCATGAACCAGACTGAAAATTAAACACTCAAAGCTGCCAGCCTGCCATGTTTTAAACTTATTTGAAAGTCAAACTAAACTAATTGACAATAAACAAAAATATTGACAGGTTTCTTTTCTGTTATAAACATATTTAGGGTGTCTTTTTTTTCCTTTTTGCCTCTCCTATTCCTCTCTGCTGCAGTATCCATTGCAATTATATGTACCAGGCCAGTTATGCAAATTAGATAATGACATCATTTAGCGACTTTTAGGACAGCCAATAGCGACTTTCCTTACCTAGGGTTGGCAACACTGAGCAAGATTTCAGAGAAGCAACTGAGCAGAAACTAAGGGAAAACAAAGTTAATCCTGGAAAAACTGTTCGAATAAGCTACATTTTGAAACTAGAAACGTGCACAGAGAGCGCAGGCCTCTGCGAAGGAGCATTTGTCCCCCCACAATTGATCCACATCTGTTTATTTATTTATATATATTTTTGGGGGGTTATCAGAGCAAATAGCAGTGCGAATAACGGCAGCAGCGAGCAGTCCGTCGGCCATGTTTGTTTACACCAAGCTGCACGTGCAGAGGAGGGAGTGGGGAGGGACAAATGGCAGTTGAGTTTAATAAACATATCACCATTCAATTTTCCTGAACGGGCTGGTCAAGATGATTGGATGGTGTTTTCAGTCCTGTCCATTCCACAGGCTCAGTTCTACAACTAAAGCTGCTATCTGTAGCCTCTGTGCTAAGCTAAGTTAGCTCTTGGTTATAGCTCTTTATTTTACAGTTGATGTAGCACTAACTTATCCTATTTTTTAGTAGAATAGTTTGGGTTAATCCTGCCTGCTTGTGGAAGAAAAACTGTACTGTTTCTGTTGCACTTTTTTTGTTATAATAAAAGTAAATAACCGTTTCCACTTTTGGCCATTTAAATCTTGTTACTGTATTGTCAACTGTTATCTCAACTTTGATTCGGATTATTTTCCCAAGAAAATGAAAGCATGCAAGCATTTTTCCAAGCTTTTTTTCTGAGTACGAACATAAAAAGGGTTAATAAAAGATCAATTTTCTGATTTCATTGCCAATCACAAACATAAGAAAAAAGCTGCTTCTTGTCTTTTTTTTTCTTTTCTTTTTTTTTTTTTGTCCCACACAAAAAGTGCAAGGACACAAAAGAAAACCAATTACGGCATGTATTGAAATCAGCCAAATCCTGTTTCAAAGTCTCAAATTAAGTTGCATTTTACAATACAGCATTGAGACGTGCAGAAACTCAGTGAAACAGCTTTCCAAGAGTGACTCTGCCTTACATCAGCACTTCCAAATATCTCAGTCCATTCGTGTACGTATAAAGTTTAATTCTCATACATAAGACCCTGAAAGAGATTTGTGAATGCATTGTCTGGAGAGTTGTTTGTTTACACTGATTCTATTTTTTCAGTCTTTGTCGCCTGTTGTTTACTTGCTCTGCTGCTGATAGGCCAACACAGCTGGTGGCTAATGATTTTACACTTGAGAGGACAGATGTGTTCATTCCTCAGAGATGACTTTACATGACTTTATCTATGCTGCTCTACGTCTTGATTGTGATAAGATAAATTTCATGACCAGCTGGCATGCTCATTCGAGACCACCGTGCATGACGATGACCATCAATTACCCTATTGGGGTTTCAGGAGTTACTGCCTAATTGGTTTACTGGTTTTATTAATGAAAGATGTTTCTAAATTGTTTTGTCAGAGAGCAGAGGTGGGAACGATTAGATAAACACAAAACCAAGTAGCTGTGCTACGACAATAAATAGAACTTGTATTGTTCTGGTGAGGAAATTGTATAGAAGTGTTTTGAGTGGGTTGAGCAGTCAGTAGTGCTGATAAGTGGTCTATTAGTTTCACAGCTATTACATTTCCTTTCCCATGGACCCTTTAAAACTAAGCTTTCCAGGTTGTATTTAGTTGTTTTATTGAACTTTTTTAGAGGCAAACAAATTAAGTTCTCAATTTGAAAATTTTTCTAAATAATCCCGGCCCCTGCAGCGCAGTGTTTGTGATGCTCTTGGGCACATTGTGGTAAACACTGCAGCAGCCAGAATATTTAACTTGACTATTTATTGTTTTCTACCCAAGACTTGCGTCATCTTCGCTCAAGACCACATTGTGATTATGGCTGGCATATTTTATTGTATCTTTATTTATATCAGGCATATTTATATCAGACAACTGCATCTGGTGCTCCATCTGCAGCATCACAGAAAGAATTCTTTTTTTTTTTTTTTAAGTAAAAGAAACACAAACTCATACATTTAACCTCACTCTAGTCTCAAAAGACCATATTTAAAATTCTTCCAGTGGCACCCTTGACCCAGTCTGGTCTGGATATTAAATTTTAGAACAGAGTTCTTCAGCCTGGCCTTATTAGAAATCAGATTCTGAGACTTTGAATTTAATGGTCTATATTCACTATTCAAGACACAGAAACTTCAATATGTTTGTCATAGGCTGAGGGTTTATCATCTTTTTCTCTTCACTCTACTTCTGTTATTTCATGATGAAAATTTCAATGACAGTACTTTCAGTTTGATTTACCAAACCTTTGATTTATACTTTTCTCTATCAACAGGGACAAAAAGGCCACCCTGGTCCTTCTGGTCTCCCAGGTGAACCTGTGAGTATTTTTCTTTTAAACCTTAAAAAAGAAAAAAAGCAACAACCAAACAACCAAAAAAACATTAAAGCTTTTAAAACCAGAGGTCTCCCCAATTTGAAAAGAGATGGTGCCAAACTGTCCCATAATGGCCACTTTCAATATCTTGTCCCAACTTCATCAGGGTTGGTTTCACAGAGATAATGTTTACATATTTTTGCACAATGATCAGATTGAGCTGCAGCTGCTCAAAGGGGTATTTATATTCATCCTGAAAGAGTTTTTTAAAATTTTTGGTAAGCCTGAAACAGTTTTCATGTGTGCTGTGTGCCATCTTCATTTATTGTAAACAAATAGCACTCAAACTGATGTGTTTACTCATCTTAACAAATTTCACCATCCGGTGTAAACCTTTTGGTTGCAGAGATTCATTCATTCGTTTATTTTCTGCACCACTTGTCCAATTCAGGGTCATGGGGGTCGCTGGAGCCTATCCCAGCAATTATCAGGCAAGAAGCAGGGTACACCCTGGACAGGTGGCCAGTCTGCCACAGAGCCAACACAGAGAGACAGACAACCACACACACTCATGTTCACTCCTGGGGAGAATTTAGATTGATCAATTAACCTAACATGCATGTCTTTGGACGGTTGCGGAGCTATAGCTACTTATTTAATTATGGGTATGCAATCCCCGCCCCCATCCCCCTTACCTCACCACTCTCTGACTTTATAACTTTGAAAAGGGTTCTAAAAATAAACTTTATAAAATCTGTGCCATAAAAATGTGCTCAAATAAACATATCGATTTTCTTTATTTCATTTGGGGTTTTTGTATGATGTTGAATTGGCGACTACTAACTGCTTTGTGTTTGTAACATTTTTTCTCCTGTAATCTATTTACCCCCCATCCTCAGTGACCCTGATTAGGATAAAGTGTGTATAGAAAATGGTTAGAAGGATCTATTTCAGCATATATACGCTCAAAGTGAAGAGATTAGTGTTAAAAAAAGTTACTCTGAAACTTCAATATGTCTCTCTATTTATAGCTACAGCACAGGAGAGAGAGAAGACATTAACACAGATGTTTTGTGGTCTTTAAAAAAAGCTGCAGTGATGTCTTGACGTTGGATATTTGTCGTTTAGGAATATTGGCGGGAAAACTGCGTAAGAATTGTTGGCAGAGATATAAGAGAGCTGAATAGTTCTAACTGCACCGGTCACTCCTCCGCCTCATCCTCCTCTGCCTCCTCCTCCTCTGCCTCCTCCTCCCAACCCCTCTAGAGTCCAGACCCTGTGTAATATCTCTTCGAGGAATGTGCCATGTCACAGTAAAAAGAAAAAAAAAAAAACTCTCTTCGTCTCTTCCAGTAATCTTTAGATTTTCTGTTTCCAAAGAAATTATTTGGGGTATGTTTGATTAGTTATTGCAGACATCTAGTTTGTCTGTTTATGTCATACAACGTTTATATTGCCTCACTTTATTATACTCTATAATGAATTAGATCTATTATAAAACAGAAAATAATACTCTTAACAAAATGTACTGTCCTTGGTGTTTATCTGGTGGAAGCTGGATGGAAAATCCTTCATCAACTTGCCAAAAAATGTCCCTGTTAAATCTCTGTGTGCATCAGCCAGCAGTTTTTGTCCCTATCTTTTGCTGACGATTGATAAGTTTATTGACATATTACGGCCCCTCCCCACCCGCCCCTAAAATTGTGGATTAATGGCACATTGAGGCTTATATGGAGTACGTGTCTGAAATATTGCCCTCTGCTGTTTGCAGGGACATGCATGGCAGTCGTTGCATCATCTTGTGCTAATGTTGCATTTAATTTAAACTAATAGCTCAGAATTTACAAGTATGTTGAAACTACTGTACTTGTAAAACAAAAGAATAAATGAATAGAAAAAAAGCCACAACTGAAATGCGTCATAACATCTGACTGTTATTTCAATTTTCTACTGATATGCAGCATCGCAGGCTTGTTGTATTGACCGATGTTTCTCTGACTCATCACCACTTTTGTATCTCAACATCTTATCTATTCAGTTTTCCAAGGACGCTGAGACATAAACAAACTTCCCAATGTAAAATGAACATGGTCTGCTTTAAATAAATGACATGAACAGCCTGTTATTTCTTGCATGCCTTAACTAATCAACCCTCATTTGCTCTTCGCATACATGTACTATTAAACTTTCCACTCAGAGGGATGCATTTTGGTTTGGTCTCAGCATAAGGAAGGAGTGACTCATGTATAAAACTATGCATTGATGAGAACAAATGTATTAATGTAAAACTGTTCTCACAGCAAACAGCCATAACAGCATCTGGCTTGACCGCATCGTAATCACACTTACTGTCGGATTAATAGAACGGTTTGAGCGCCAATGTCTGTAGTGGCGTCGCTTTCCCTCTGCAACACTGACAAGACTAAACAAAGGGGCTGTATTGAAATGCGGGGCGATTTAAAATCCATAATTAGATCAACTGGTTATTATTACTTCATAAACGCAGCAATTGCTTTCAATTCAGCTTTAACTCAGTAAGGGTACAACAAAAACCATGTGTGCATAAAAGATGCATATTTGTGGAAGAGAAATACCCCCTTCCCTCCATCTTTCTTTGCTTTCCTTTCCTGCCTGCAGCCTTGTCCTCTTCTGTTGCTGATTTCTATACTGTCTTTGTCTCCACAGGGTGAGCAGGGAGATGATGGAAGCCCTGGGGCCAAAGGCTATCCTGGCAGGCAGGTGCAGTAAATCTAGTGTTGCGGTGCTGATTGAGCAGGACCACAAACACACAAACACTCAAGCAATAGATGCAACAAACAACCTCTATTTTGAATGAGTACATTTGACAAAATGATGGATTTTAGAGGAAATGAAGGGAAGTGTTGAACTCCTCTTGAATTATTGTATGTTTTATCTAGAGATATTGGATTCAGAATAACAAAAGAAAAAAACTCTAAGACTTCAGCATCAACCTCATGAAACATAATTTGGCAAATCCAAATAAAAAGTGCTGTTGATTGAACAGAAAAAGGCCCCTGCAAATGTGTTAAGAAGGGCTTTTGGTGGAATTCAGCCATAGATGCTCCTGTTCTAGGGGAAAGAAAACCTCAAAAGGCTTCCATAGTAAGCACTACCCTGAAGAGGGAAAAGGTAATAAAAGTGCAACTAATGCCACAGCTCCCTGGGTACACATATATGCTTCATCTTTTCTAACAAACTGTGAATATTATTCCTTGCCCCAATGTTGGAATAGTGCTAAATATATGAAATCAGAGCTAGGGAGCATTAGTACTCCTTTGCTTTTAAAATCTGTCCCCTCTCGGCTTCAAGTCAAATTAAACTCCAAAAACAGCCCGACGACCGTTCACTTGCTTTCGTCCCTGAATGTTCAAGATAAAGCGGAGTTCAGCCTCTCGGCTTTAACACACTCTCTCCTTCAGAACTCTGCTCCCTTTAGACACTTAATGATGTGTGATGGATTAGGTTTTAGCACCCCCTACCATTTGTAGGTTGTGAATCACTAAGGCTGCCTGTTTATGTGGGGACGCTGTGGGGAGTTTTTCTGAGCCGAGACTTGAGGGAGAGACTGTCTGCACTGGCAGATGGGCTGACGGTGTCCCTGAGAAATGAATGGAACACTACAAAAACTCAAATCCTACTAAGTATATTTTTCTAATTTCTTGTCAAAATATCTCATCTCACTCAATATAAGACAAAATTATTGCTTTTTTCCTTATTACAAGCAAAAAATATTGGCCACTCTTAAAATAAGTAAAAAAAAAAATAAAAAATATATATATATATATATATATATATATATATATATATATATATATATATATATATATATATATATATATATATATGTATGTATGTATTTGCTTGCAATAAGCAAAAACTCATCCCCCACTAGAACAGGTGAAATTTTCTTGACAAGATTTCTTGAAATAAGATGCATTTTTCTTAAAACAAGTTCCTATATCTCACTGAAATGTTTCTCTTTAGGTGGTTATATCTTATATTAGGTGCGATGAGATACACTATATTGCCAAAAGTATTCGCTTACCTGCCTTGACTCACTTATGAGATTAAGTGACATCCCATTCCTAATCCATACGGTTCAATATGATGTTGGTCCACCCTTCACTGCTAGAACAGCTTCAACTCTTCAGGGAAGGCTGCCCACAAGATTTAGGAGTGTGTTTGTGGGAATTTTTGACCATTCTTTCAGAAGCGCATTTGTGAGGTCACTCACTGATGTTGGATGAGAAGGCCTGGCTCTTAGTCTCTGCTCTCATTCATCCCAAAGTTGTTCTATCAGGTTGAGGTCATGCCATCCATGTCTTTATGGACCTGCTTTGGTGCACAGTCATGTTGGAAGAGGAACGGGCCAGCTCCAAACTGTTCCCACAAAGTTGGGAGCATGGAAATGTCCAAAATGTCTTGGTTTGCTGAAGCATTCAGTTCTTTTTACTGAAACTAAGGGGCCAAGCCCAGCTCCTGAAAGACAACCCCACACCATAATCCCCCTCCACCAAACTTTACACTTGGCACAATGCAGTCAGACAAGTTGTCCTGGCAACCTCCAAACCCAGACTCCTCCATCAGATTGCCAGATGGAGAAGCGCGTATCATCACTCCAGAGAACGCCTCCACTGCTCTAGAGTCCAGTGGTGGCATGTTTTACACCACTGCACCTCACTCTTTTCATTGCACTTGGTGATGTATGGCTTGGATGCAGCTGCTTGATCACGGAAACCCATTGCATGAAGCTCTCTGCACACTGTTCTTGAGCCACATGAAGTTTGGAGGTCTGTAGTGATTGACTGCAGGAAGTTGGCCACTTCTTCGCACTATGTGCTTCAGCATCCGCTGACCCCGCTCTGTCAGTTTACGCGGCCGACCACTTCCTGGCTGAGTTGCTGTCATTCCCAAACACTTCCATATTCTTATAACACAGCTGACAGTTGACTGTGGAATATTTAGGAGAGAGGAAATTTCATGACTGGATTTGTTGCACAGGTGGCATCCTATCACAGTTCCACGCTGAAATTCACTGAGCTCCTGAGACCGACCCATTCTTTCACAAATGTTTGTAAAAACAATCTGCATACCTAGTTGCTTCATTTTATACACACGTGGTCATGGAGGTGATTGGAACACCTGATTCCCATAATTTGGATGGGTGAGCAAATACTTCTGGCAATGTAGCGTATTTTGACTAGAAACTAGAAAAATATATGTGGTAAGATTTTGAGTTTTTGCAGGGAAATGCTGCTGTGTTGGAGTGTTAGCTGTTCAAATGTCAGTCATGATGCTATCTAATGCTTATGTCATTCAATTTAACTTGTGTGTTACCTGGTTGAATAAACATAACCACAACCAGAGCATAAGTCTGACAAAAATGAGCTCTGTGACTGTTTTTAACCACATTATGTTTTATCATCTTTTACATTAGGGTTTACCAGGGCCTGTAGGACGAATGGGGCCAAAAGGAGTTAGGGTGAGTACATAGATATTAGAGAGTTTTAGCTTTTAATGTACTGTTTAAGGTAACGTGTTTAATCTGGAAATGCAACTTTGCTTTCAAAGTAGTCAAGTTTAATAACTGCCTTTGATCAAAATGCTATAAATACTGTAAATCTTTCACAAGATTTCTTTGTATTTGTGTTTTATATTCCTGTCATGCACCCTCACCCAACTTGCTTTGGCAGTCACGTTGGAGAAAAGGCTGTTTCTTCTCTGTACAATAACTGTTGAACTTTCACTTTCTTAAATGAACTGTGAAATGCCTGCCTAACCAGTGTGGGTACATAAAAAAGCCCAGTGTCATAAACAGCATTCATCTGCCCTTGTTAACTCTTCGTTGACGATGACATATGGTTTGGTTAGTGTGTAAAATAAAGTTTTCTTGGCCAAATATCGTAAAACTGTCCAACTTCGGTGCAGAGTGTAACCATTATGCTGTCAGATGGAAGCTTCAAATTTAATGTCATTGTTATTTTTGCTTTTCCGCCGGGCAGGTTTTGCAGCAAGGTCTCCAGAGATCCCTGATGGGAGGGTATGTGCCCTTGGACTACATCGTGGAAGCCAGCACCATGCAGTCCATGGGCATATACACTTGCTTCAAGGCTTGCTTCTTCAAGACAAGTCCACTGTTACTAAAGTCTGTCAGAACTGAAACCGATCGCTAAGTCTTTAAAGAGAATTTGCTAGTGACGTTGACATCTATCGGTCCTGAAAATCTGTCATCTTTCCTCAGTTTCATTGTGTCCACCTACCCTCTGTCTGTGCCTTATCTGCTCCTTTGCTCCATCTTTTTCATTCATCTATTCAGGGTCACATTGGCATCCCTGGGCTTTTTGGCTTTCCCGGTCCTGATGGGGAGAGAGTGAGTATTAGTGGCAGTGAGTGTAAATGACCGCGGGCCTGCATTATGACTGTCCGTGGGCCAAAATGATGGCGTAGGAATATATTTCATCGCCGCAGAAATGATACACTTGAGGCAGATTTTACTAAATCAGTATTCAGAGCTTCAAGTAGATAAAAGTCCCCCGCATACAGTGTTGGATGAAGCCTCAAGCCTCAAGCCACAACCCATCCACTGTCCTGGATAATGTTAAAGTGCAGAAGATGGATCTAAATTTACTCAAACCCAGCTATGATTCAAATTCCCATTTAACTTAGAGACTGAGGATCAAAACCAAAGCAGCACATTTTTCGGGCTTGATTGGTTTGATTTAGCTTGACGGAATAATCTCACAGCAGGAGTCATCTTCGTATTTTCATTTTTTTTTCTCAGCATTTTTTAGATAAAATGATGAAAATAATGATCTGATACTGTAGGGAGCTCTGTAACAGTAGTTTTGCCAACATTTCAATAAACATTGTTTTCCCTGCTGTTCATTTAAAACCGGAAATATTGTTTATCTTTTTTTATTCCATCCAATAACATTGTTTATGGCATTTAAGGTGCAGTGCAAGTTTATATATCTTATTAACTATTAGATAAAAATTTTATTTAATGATAATAATAATGTTAATGATAATAATAATAAAAAAGAATAATAATATGGTAAATGGTAATAATAATTTTATGTAATTCATTTAGATTTTTTAATTTACTTATTTTAATTTAAATTTAAATTTCAAACATTTTAAAGGTACATTGTGTAGAAATTAGTGGTAAAGAAGGGTACAGCAATGACTTCATATGCCATGCACTGTTGAATGTATGGTGGCCGTCAGGGGCAAAAGTTCTCTCAGACATAAAGATGTTTTCATCTGTGAGTGGACCCAGTGGTCTCAGGTGTAGCTATGACTGTATTACAGGTAACAACTTGTCTTTTAAGGCATCACCTATCCCAAACAGTGCTCTAACTCCCATCAAACAAAGCTCCAGTTTTAAAGTTCAGAGCCTTCTCACTTCACACACATTGTTTTGTCTATTTAATGACACTGTGGTAAAAATGGTGGTACAAATATGGCAGCCTCTATATGCGGACCCCCAACAAGTGGATTTAAATGGTTCATTCTAAGAAAACAAATGTATGACAGCTATTCTCGTGAAGCGATTACACATCAATAGAAACAGAGCTTTGAATTATACATTACATTTTTCTGCCATTGACCTTTGATTTTGTTACACACTGCACCTTTAAATCATGCACTTTCTTTAGCTTTGAAACATCTCAGTGTCTTTCCGCTCTGTTTTCTGTCCTGTTTTTAGGGAATTCCAGGTGTTCATGGGAAGAAGGGCAAGATGGGTAGGCCGGTAAAGTTTTCTCTCAACATACTTCTCAGACAACACTGTTAATGCAGTCTAATGGGAGATGTGATGCTTCTTATCTATGGAATCTAACTGCAGAGCAGGATTCTGATAGATAATTTAATTAGAAATGTAACCTAAAATTACTAAACATATAAAAGGAGTTCCTAGCTGTGGCACCAGTGTAGTGCTATATGTTCTTAGACACACATGTACATTTCAAAAGTAAGAAATTTCTTGCCTTGTATTGAAATGGGTGCATTTCTGATTCATATTTTCTGGCTGATCTTGATTAGGAAACTTGTGTTTTGGGCTGTAAGCTCATTGCTGTTCTTGTAATGGATCAGACGGATGTGAGAGGGGGATGGGGTCAGTTGTGGGTTTGGCCCTCCGGGGGCTTCACCCACAAACCAGAAAAATCTGTCGTCACTGGTGCCTGGAAGTACGTAGATTTCCCATCCTTCCAGGCAAACACGGAAAACACTGATCTCGCACATAACCACACGTATGAATGAGATATTTCCCAGGATCGGGCTGCTTGTACACGATTTTAAATGTTATGCAACTGAAGTTTAAAAGTAAGCATTTGATGGCAAAGCCATTCATCTTCCTCTGCGGTGAAAAGTGAGGTCAGTTACTTTAAGGAGTTTTTTTTCTCTGTCCTGAGTCAGCAGTATAACAGTGTAACTGACTGAGATAAAAGAGGGAATTGGGATGTTATAGAAGATCAAAAAAGTACATTTTAAATGGACTATTTTGCAATCTGTGACATCTAACTGCTGCACTTTTCCTGTGTCAGCCATACAGACACCATTTATCTTCTGAGTTATATTTTTGAGCGCAGCAGTGACTGCAGCTGCACAGATCTCAGGATGAAAAGGATCTTCCCAAGCTTAAAGAATGTGGACGTCAATATATGAGATTAAACACTTGCATGCGTATCTGATCAAACCAAGTTGGTTATTGGCATTTAATGGAAGGAGAATTTTTCCACATTTGTAAAGAAGCAGCTCACCACACAAACAATCCCGGCTCCTTTATCTCTTGAGGCCTGTCATTGAATCCCCCCTCCCGCCTTTCTGTCTGCAGACAGTGAACGAGGAAGATCTTTCTGCTATTCTGCCATCTATCATTTGCCTCACCACAGCACTCACCTTCTATCTATAGGCAAGTGATGTGTGGCAGGTTGAGTGTTGACCTTGGCACACTGACAAGCACACGATGAGCGTGTGGCCTCGCGGCTGCATCACGCCTCTTGTTCTGCCTCTATAATGGAATTACGAGCACCAAGCAAAAAAAAAAAAAGGGCTCAGTCAGCAGTTCGTGCGCCAAGCAGCTTTATTCAGCCATTTAGGAAAGTCCTGGGGGTTTGGTTCACAGGCCGCTGAGCACTTCCCTGGCAGTGCACGCACACACACACTCATCGCTTGGAAACGCTCAGCCGTGGAATTTCCTGCTGCTCTCCCAGGAATGAAAGCCCTGGGAGCGTATTTGATGGGATTTGCTTGGCCTTACTCTGCAAACTTCTGTTTTGGGAAACACTTTGTTGATCCCCTGTGTTTGGTGTAATAACTTCACTGACAAGCCATGTAATTTCAAAATACATCCAGCATCCAAATGGACATTTAGACTTTGTTAACATGATAATGCCTCTCAATTCCCCCCCTCTGGTTGCATGACCATCCTCTTTGTTTGTGTACTCAGGGGTTTCCTGGTGACTTTGGAGAGAGGGGACCTCCTGGCCCTGATGGGAACCCAGTAAGTGAAAAAATGGATCACATGTTTCCATACAGTTTTATGGAAATTCATGTAAATGAATATAGACTTTGTGATATTCTCATATGAGATCAAGAGCAAGTGCTAAAGAACCCTGAGATTTGATCAATTTCCACCAGTGATGTTCAATATTATCAGCCCACCGATATTATCGGCCAATATTGGCATTAAAATGTGATATTGGAAAATATTGGTATCAGTTTTGGGCCAATGAGATTTTACTAAAGAAATCTCATGAAATTTCGTAATGGAACAACAAGATCTTACGAGATTTTGCTCCATCAGCAGCGGTCCAGCATGTAGAAAAGTCCCTGTTACTCTGGAAGAGCTTAATTTCCCAGCATTCCTTTTAGAGTCATGTGACTATGGTGCAACTGCTGCTGCTACAGACTGACTTGCTTTGAAGCTGCTTGTAATATGTCTGGTTTCAAGTTGTTGGTTATGTTACCAAGTTGTCAGAAACATTATATTTAGCCACATTTTGGCTAATACCTGCTAGCATGTAATACTGTATATGGCAGCCAGATGTCCAAAATGAACTCCTCTGCCTGAGTTAAGACTATTTTGGGATCTTTGCTCTCAGAGCAGAGTATAGTTGTATTTCTCAAAATATGAGAGGTGCAACCTCAGTTGTTTTCATATATCAGTATCGGTTGATATCGGATATCTGAATTAAGTTGGTCAGTATTGGATATCGGTAAAAAAAGCCAATATCGAATATCCCTAATTTCGACACTTTATAATCACACAATGTAGCCTTCCTGGCACATTTGCCATATTTTCTGGACTATCAGTCGCTCCTGAGTATAAGTCGCATCAGTCAAAAAATGCATCATGAACAGGAAAAAAAAAACATATATAATAAGTCGCACGGGACTATAAGTCGTATTTATTTATCAAATCCTACTTGTTACTGCAAAAAAATTACCCAATCAGTCCAATTCCAAAGTTAATGCCTGTAAATGATCATAAACATCATAACTAAGAAGGATAAACATGTTTTTTGAGGATTTGTTCCACCACACAGGCAGTACAGACAGATGTCCAAAATATACTCCTCTCACTGAGATGAGGCTATTTTCCGGATTTTTGCCCTTTGCCCTTAGTTGTCACAAGCTTCGAGCGCCCTCTTTCGACATTACGCAGTAATATTTATTCCTTGGCTCTATCAGTCAACATGAATTGAGACTTAAAAATATGTTAAATTTGATATATTTTGATATATAAGTCGCACTGGACTATAAGTCGCACAAGGCGCCAAACTATGAAAAAAAAGTGTGACTTATAACCCGGAAAATACGGTGATCCAAAAATGCAGCTTAAAGTGCTTCCCATGGGACCAGTATGGTTTAAAAAAACAAGAAGCAATCAAAACGGCTACTGCTTTATCACTTATCTTTTAGTGTAGCTCCCGTTAAACGAGCACACCATTCGTGGAAAAATGCAGAGCAACGTTGTTAAAACTTGTTTGCAAATTGTTTTCCAGTAAGACCATTTTATTCTCCTACACCTGACTGTGAAGCAAGTTGTTGCAGTGATTCAGTCAGTCAGTCACCCATCATAATCCACACTGATATGAGGGCAGCAACAGCAGTTTCACTCAGCGCGTCTCTTTCTTTAGTTTGACCCTCGCTGTTTGTGATTGACAAGGTCAGAGTAAGATTGGCTGACCTCCGAGAGTCTCCTCCAGGCTTCATTTCCTCTCCCTCCAGAGGAAAGAGGGAATGTTCCATTTGGCTAAATCCATCTCCTTTCATTCAGAAGAGATGGAGGAGGCGACAGGAAGGCCACACTGTGCTGCTCTGTGTCTGTCGTCTCTCTACTGTGTGCTGGCTTGGAGAGGATGTTGGCACAGTAGACATTCACTAACTCTGCTTAAGTCAGGGAAAAAAAAAACCCCACTAATCATCAGAAAAAATATAGAAAAAAACTGTATTCTTTCACAAATGTGCTACACCTACAGCTTCACGCTCATATATGACACAGTTTTTTAATTTTTTGTTTTGTTCTTCCTGTACCTCTCAGGGTGAACTGGGAGCTCCTGGGCCTCGTGGAGTCATCGGTCTTATTGTGAGTGTCTTTATATTAAGACTTAATTTAGAAATGTATATTTTGTACACTTCAATTTTTTTTTCCTTTGAGATCTGACACTGTTTTTTTTTTTTTCCTTCTTTTGGATTTCTTACTTGGTTCTGTATCTGTAACACCTCCTTTACATTTTTCAGGTCACAAAATACCTGTTTGTTTCATGTTGCATGTGCAGCCATGCAGAACAGGGGTGTGGAACCCTGGTCCTCAAGGACTGCAGTCTTGTGGGTTTTTAATCTTTCCCTGCTCCAACACACCTGAATGAAATTAATTGGTAATGCAGGAGTTGGCAAGAAGCTGTTGGATCCATTTCATTTGAAGCAGATGTATCGGAGGAGGGAAACAAAGATAACATGCAGGATAGCAGCCCCTGAGGACCCTGATGTGGCACATTGATTCCTAACCTTTTTTTAACCATCCCAATGTTGATTATTCTGGTATATAAAACTGCAGTGAAATAATATTAATTATACTTTATATGCAGTACATAAAACACCATGTATGTGATTTACTGGTAGGTGAAAACAAGAACAAATAGAAAGGTTTGTTTTTTTTTTTCTTAATTTTCAATATAAATAATATCAGAAGTTTGCTTTACCTGTGCTTGGTTTATAAAAGCCTTATTTGAGAAGACTTGTTCACATCAAAATGTGGGAAGTTGTGCATTAGCTGAAGGTATAAATCTGAAAATAAGATACTGCATAAAGAACTCTTGTTTTATTAGATGTAGTTCTGAGATGGTTACGATATTGTTTAAAACCTCTCATTCAAGACAGCCCCCAGTCTTTACATGTGGCATGGATAAATATTAGGAGGAAACTTGACTAAAAGCCTCTAGTGAGCATTGCTACTGAGATGAAACACAAATAAAACCACAAAAACTTAACAAAATAATAACTTATGTCTCAGCTTTTCTATTTTGTGGTATTTAGATATTCCAGCTGGGAAATAAAGCTGCTGAAGTTTCCTCCTTTCACTGTGTTAGGTGGAAATTAATCATTGAAGTTCTGGGTGTTTACATAATAACAAAGGGCTCTTTAGGATCAAGTGTGCCATCATTCTGCAGTACACTTGCTTCTCTGAATGCGCCTGGGGGATGGTACTGCCCCCAGTGAGAGACCCTAATGTAGAGCATCATTGCTTTTTCATGCTACAGTGAGATGGCTGCATTCAAAATTGACAAAACAAAAAGTACCATCATTTGAAATCCCTTTATGTGGTGAATGTCATATTTGTTGTCTTATAGATGTGGAGTTTTTTTTCATCAATAATTTCTGTGTGGTGGCGTTTGTAGGGGGACATGGGCCCTGTTGGCTTAATGGGCTTACCAGGGCTGCCAGGACTCAAGGTAAATCATGCAGACGTTCCCCAGCAAAGGTTAATCTCACTTTGACATGTCACAGTCACTGTTGAGATGAATTATTCTTGAATGATTATAACAACAACTGCGTCTGGAACATTACATGTTCCCATGAACTTTGTTATCATTTTTTTCATTTTATGTTGCTTCAAAGGGAGTAGCTGGAAACCCGGGGGAAGCAGGACTGAAAGGTGATAAGGTGATCTGCATATGTCTTTCTCAAATTACTGACCTCCTTTATACTGTGCAAATATACAAAATATAAAAACAGCTGAGAAAACTGCAGCCAAACACATTGCGAAAGACAAGTTTGTGTGTGTGTTCAGCCAGGGGGCAGAAAGCACTTCTTATTCTGGTTTATTTGGCAGAAATAAGCTTCAGAGCAGATGCCAAAGCAGTAAGCTGAACAAAAAAAAAAGATATCTGAAAGATGAGTAAAATTTCCAGTGAGACTTAAAGACAGCCAAGACTTCACCTCTTCTAATTACACAGAAATCACATTGATCCACATCAGTTTTTCATGTGGACAGGTTTCCTTTTATGAATCAGGCTAATGCAGGCTTAAACAGACATACAGTTGTGCTTGAAAATTCACATTAAAGAAAAAGCTAAATTCACAATAGTAATTCAAACAACATTAAACTGAAAAAAGTAATAATAAATAAAAATTTACAAAATTATGATCTAGAAAACGGAATATTGATATTTAATTTCTGTTAAAAGAAATAATTATAATAAAAAAAAACCCGTCCCAGACAAATTAAAGGCCCACAACGGAACTTTTAGCAGTTTTCTCAGTGACGCGCCCCCTATCGACAGCTAAACTAGCATCCATCTTGCATTGTACCTGTGATCTCACTTCAGCCAGTAAAAGACAGTCTTATCTTGACTCTTGTTCTGTCCCTTCCTCTTTCGTTTAATCTCATCCTCCGGTAATGTTTCCTTGCGTTTCTTTACCCAATCCGACATGATGTGCGTTCAAAACACTTGCTGTGTTCATGTCTGGTTCATATCCGTTTGCTAGTGCGTGACGCGGTGCACAGCCAATAGTCGGCTGCAATATCACAGTCGCGTCCCGGATAGAAAAGTTACATAGTGCAGTTTCTGAGACTCGGGACGCTGCTGGGCAGTGATGGTTCAAAAATGCGCATAATGAATGTTGGTGTGCCATCAAAATGAGTCAGAAACGCCGATCTTTAGGGTCTAAAAGTTACATTGTGTGTCTTTAAAGCCCCTTGCTCACGAAAAGTGGGTCAAAATACCTGTCAACAGCAGGGATGCACTGAAATGAAAATTCTTGACAGAAACCGAAAAGAAGGAATGTGCAAACCAAAGCCAAAAACCGACACAAATTATGATATCAGTTATTAAAACCATAGCATTT
Organism: Atherinomorus stipes; assembly: GCA_023101725.1. NCBI lineage: Eukaryota > Metazoa > Chordata > Actinopteri > Atheriniformes > Atherinidae > Atherinomorus > Atherinomorus stipes. Next base: position 129,953 of record JALJCO010010775.1, on the reverse strand, counting down.
TTTGCTATGATATGTGCTAACCTCACTAAAATCAAGGCATTGCAACAAATCAAATACAACAGTATCAAAATATTTGTTTACCACTGACATTCCAGCAATGCACAATATGAATTAAAATTCAAAATAAAATATTTAGTTTGACCCCACTCATGTGTTCATTACATAATGCCTTTTAAATTTTTCCCTGTAGGACTACTACAACAAATAATAATCTACAGGCTTATAACTGACAGGCCTGCTGAAAGACAGTGAAATTAAATATGTTCTCACATAAAACACAAAGTGCATAAATCGCGTGCTGGATGCGCTGTTTGCTGCACCATCACAAGTTTCGGCCGTGTTGTTTTGGTCATTTATGTCTTTTGGCCGAAAACCAAAAATGCACTTTTGGGTCGTTTTTGGCTGAAAACTTTCGGTGGGTGAATTTTCGGGGTATCCCTAGTCAACAGGTGTAGAAGTCTGATTGAACATTACAGAAAACGCCTGATTGCAGTGATTGCCTCAAAGTGTTGCTCAGCAAAATTTTAGCTCAGAAACCCCATCATGCTTGTTTGCTTGTTTTATTTTTTGTTTGTTTTTTGTAATATTTCTGTGGCACCACAACACAAAATCAAAGTCACAGTGTTTGTAAAATTTTTTATTTATAGTTACTTTTGTCAATTTCAACTTATTTCACTGACAGCTGATTTTTTTCCTGCCTTTAATGGAAGGATATGAACAGTTAACTTTAAAGCACAACTGTAATGCAGTTACTCACATGAAAATGTCCATTGGGAAAAAAATGTCTGAATGTTCATTGATAACAATGACCGTCAAGATTTGATGATTTCTGTCAACATTTGATATAGTTGTCACTAGCCCCATTAACAATGTATTTAGCTCCAGCCATGGCCTCATGCTAAGCTAACTGTCATCCAAATCTTCTATTGTTTCCCTACAGTGAGTGTAAATCACTTTAAATATCATCAGCTTACATTTTTTACAAGTATATCAAAGCTCTAAGCTATGGAACCCCATTTTATAACTGGGCTGTTTTGTTATTACATCAATTTTCAAATAGTGAAAGTATTACTAAAAAAAAGTTATCCCAAACTTTTATCTGCTCCCTGGATGTACACACAGAAAGAAACCCACCCATAATGGCCACCTTTAGCATCCATAACAGGAGTTGTTGACTGAATATTTTATTATAAACATTTGGTTTATTTTTGTCTTTTTCACAGGGTGATGTTGGCTTACCAGGAGAGCAGGGGAGAGCGGATTCCCAGGAGACAAGGTATGTGCATGTTATCTGTTCTGATTAGGGTTGATACTTTAACACACTAATTACTAATTATTAATAAATTACAAGAAAATTAAAGTGTTAAAAGTTTTAATACATTTAATAGCAGTTTGCATTAGAAGCAAAGTGAAACCTTTGTCACGGCTGATTGTCTGGTGCGACCAATTATGCTGATGCTTTTTGTTGCTTGTTTAGAGAGTTTTCAGACCCATCTGATAATTTTTTTTTGTATAAAGCAACTAGCAAAAAGTCTAGTGAGATTTTCTGGTGTTAATAATGATAATAATACATTTTATTTATAAAGCGCTTTTAAAAAGGTTTCAAAGCAGCTGTACAAATCAGGTAAAAACAGTAAAAATAAGATAAAATCACAACAAAATAGGAACATGCAAATGAATTAAAAACAGACAATAGTTCAGTTGAGAAGTCAACAGGTTTGAGTGGGTGTACTAAAGGCAGATTGAAACAGGTAGGTCTTTAGGTGTGACTGTGAAAAGTGTGGACAGAAACATTTTACAAACATGGAGTAGACTCTTAATTAGAACACAGCCAGTTTAATTAAATTTCTTAAAAATGTGAACTTAAACTAGGTCTGTTCAGTTTTGGCCAGGGATTTTTTTTTCTTTTTCTACTTGTTTTTTTTTTATGTTGAAATACAATTAACTGTATTTAGTCATACGAAAATAGAGCAAGAGTTTACATTATTCATGTCTGTGTCTATTATTTGATTCAATTGTAGCTAGAAATCTATTTGAATAAAGAAAATATGACCTTTTCGGGCAATTTTGTAATGCAATTAATTGTGATTAGTTAATTACAAAGCCTCTAATTAATTAGATTAACTTTTTTAATCGAGTCCCACCCCTAGTTCTGATGTTATAGCAGATCATCCATTAACAGGCTGTCTGATGCCTTGTTTTATTGTATCTACATCCATTGTCTTCTACTGTGTGTCTTGTGTGACACCATCAGCGTGCTGGTGGGGACGGGTTGATGAGAACTGTCCTTAAGTGCCCTGTTTTACTCTCTGAAGTGTGATTGATGTATAGACCATTTGCTATTTCCCCGTACCAACTTTTAGACACTAAAAGCAATTTAAAGGGGCTTTCAAAAATGCCTCCCTGATGGAAACTGCATAATGGACCAGAATCTGAAAACATGTAGTGTGAAAAGCTTTTGCAGAATACTGAGTGTAATTTTTGGTTTTCGTGGACTTGGTTGTTGCCTTGTTTACTATCTGGTTTTATGTTTCAGGGCAGCCAGGGATCACCTGGGTTGCCAGGTCCTCATGGAATACCTGGACCTCAGGTATTTTCTTTCCTTCGTTCAAATGCTGAGTACAGATAGAGATAGAGTTCACGCTCTTGGTCGAATAGGTGGGAATTTTCAAACATGCACGAAAGGAAACTTCATCTCATGTTCAAGAATTTTGGCCTAATCAGGCACAAACAATCCCTTAAAGTGTGGAGCACGGGTACTTTTCCAGCGTGACAGCTTTAAATATTTCCCCTTGTGATCAAAAGTGTCCTAAATATTCTCAGTGCATCTCCACCTTATATGGGATTCTTGCGTGGAAACTCAAATTCCTTCTCTTGCATCGGTGATATCAGCCATGAGGATCAAATGGAGATTAGTTGTGGAAGTTTATGAAATTGAAACTTCATATTTTTCATTAATCTTTTAAATAATCTAGCTTTCCATCTAATCGACCCTGTTTTAGGGCAAACCAGGTGAAAAGGGCACTGATGGCAAGCCTGGTCCTCCTGGCCCAGAGGTAAGACGGCCTTTGTAATAAATCCTACCACTGGGCTGTAGTTATCACGTGTACATCTGGTGAGGATTCAATTCTTGTCATTTTCACAGGGTTTTCCAGGTGACATCGGCCCACCAGGAGAAAATGGCCCGGAGGGTCCTAAGGTTAGCGAAGGCAACATAAACTCATTTTCCCTGAGAGATAAAGGGAGTCTTTTTTTTCAAATTCAGTGTGATGTCTGTAGGGAAAGCAAGGAACAAGAGGGTTTCCAGGTCCAGCAGGAACACCTGGACTTCAGGTGGGATTGCATGTTTCATATAGTAAAAGCAAGCTAAAGATTGAAAAAAAAAAAAAAAAAAAAATTTCTTCCTTTTTCACTTAAAGGGGAAGTTTGTGTTTTTTCAATCTGGACCTATTTTCTAGCATGAAATATGTTCATTTACTCCCCCACACAGTTTTGGTGCAACTTGAATTCCTTCAGGAGATATTTAGATCCACTCCAGATCAGTGCATGTCCGATATAATGGAAGTGATGGGGCCTCTAAATAAGGCATTATCTGCTACAAACTCTTTCATTTCACCAATGTTTTGTTATGAAACATTAGTCCCCGTCCCCCGACCCCCCCCCCCCCCCCCTCCTGACAGACATTTACTTGTTATGGTGTCGCATAATAGTAACGTCATCAAAGCAGGAAAAAATGTCTGTAAATAAGGACCAATCACCACAAAAAAGCCGCTTTGAGCTCACAGGGGGGTAGATAATGCCTTATTTAGAGACTGCGTGCGGTTGCCCGCATCACTTCCATAATATTGGACATACGCTGATCTGGAGTGGATCTGAATATCTGTCTGGGTGAGTAAATGAACGTATTTCATGCTAGAAAATAGGTCCAGATTGAAAAAATACAAACTTCCCCTTTAAGCAATTTTCTTTTTCTCAGGGTGACGAGGGACCTGTCGGGCCAGCTGGACCCGCTGGAGCCGAGGTGAGGTCTGATTGGATGAAACTTAAAAGATCCAAACCACTTTAAAAAATACAATGACAGCTCAGATCCTCACACAATACCAAAACCAGCTGCACACACGTGCGCTGTGTGTGTGTGTGTGTGTCTGCCCTAAATTTAGGTTTGGATGAATTGCTGTGAGCTGTTAAAACTACTAACTTTTCTTTGGCTGACTGAACTTTCTATTGTTCTAAAGCTGTTTTGTAAAGCTTCTTTTTGGACGCTGTGTGCTCATATTACCAGATTGGTCAGCAAATTGCTACAGTATAAAACACCATAAAAACACACACATACAATCACAAACAAAAGTAAAAATAGGGGTGTTTGTCAGTGTCTAAAATTATATCCGATAATTGAAGGATTTCAAAATGAATGCAAAAGAAAAGGAACATTTTATCCCTAAAATTAAAAATATGGTAACTCATTGTAGCGATTTGTCATAAGCAGGTCAAATAAGAATCACAGTTACTGAATTGAGTGAAAAACTAAGTAAATTTCACCCTTTTTGTTTGTTTTTAAGAGTCTTCCAAGTGTAGATTTGTACTTTTTAATATAAGTATGTCAAAAAAGATTATTTGGAGGGATGCAAGCTAAAGTTTAGTCTTTAAAAGAGACAAATTGGGTCATTTGAAAGTGTCTTGTTGTGTTAATTAAAGTTTGCAGCGGAAAAAAGTCATCACAGGGTAAACAATAGAGAACACTTTTCCAAAGCGGCCATATCATTGTAGAGGTTAGCTTAAGCTTGTCATCCCCCCAAAAGCCACAAGTAATTACTGAAAACAAACACAAACGACCTGGGGAGCTATGTGAGTAATAAGAGGTTTTTGATAGCTCTTTGTTTTCTGGATCATAAAGTTTCTTAAAAGGGATCTTTGTGTTTTTTGACATCAGCTGTTGGTTTGTTTTGTGCCATGGCCTCTGCACACTCACACGCTGCACCTTTTAGAGGAGACATGGAGTTTATTGTTGGTTGTTAAGAGCTGCTGCACACTTCTCTCTGTCATTTTTGCTTTCTGTTCAGGGCAGGCCTGGGAGGCAGGGATTCCCTGGACTGACAGGCCCAGATGGACCGAAGGTCAGGCTTGATGATCACATATTCCTTGCCGTCATCCTTAGCTGAACATTATCTCCCATTATCTACATATATCATTCCTACATGCGTAAATGAGATGTTAATTCCCTGCAACCACAGGGGAACTGGCCTTTAAGCTCGTTTCAACCGAGCTAAACTAAAAACTCAAGGCATGAATAAGTTTGTGAAATGCTAATTTGGCCGCTTTGCTGTAGGGCGAGACGGGGATAACTGGCGAGGTCGGGAAGCTCGGCGAGAGGGTAAAGGCTTTTCTGCTGATTTCTGTTTGATGCTCTGTGAATGGCTGTGTTTTTGGAGATCCGGAGTAGATGTGAAATGCAAGTTTAGAGAAAAATATAGAATAATAGACGGCGTGTTTTCTGTCCTATAGGGTCTGCCTGGGTTTATCGGGCCGGTTGGAGAGATGGGTATCACCGGAGAAAAGGTTAGTGCAGTCATAATGTGGCATATCTTCCTAGTAAATTCTTGGGTTATATTATTAAATTAGTCACTGGACAGAAAAGGTATGGACTTATTTAAATGTCAATAGAAATTATTTAAATAAATTATTTCAATGAAATGTCAAATATTTGTTTATAAAAGCCTCGAAAATGTGAAGATTTACTGCTTTTCTTGATAAATTGAGCATTTTTGGAGCCAATATAGTGAAATTTAAGTTTAATGGATGACTATTTGTGGCTCCTCAGGGGGATCGAGGGAAAATGGGCGTCCCCGGGCCACCAGGTGAAATGGGGCCGATGGTAAGGAGTAAGTCTGGACCCCATCTCTCGTATTGGGGGAATGTTCTGTCCTACATTTGTAAGGGATGGGAGTGTGATTTCATTTGGAAAAAAGTGAAATGTCATTTAAAAATGTTGGCCACCGGTCATCCTTTTTGATGATGTTAAATCAATATATGAATTACTATTTGTGATAATAGTTCGTATTTTCTGGACTATAAGTCGCTCCTGAGTATAAGTTGCATCAGTCAAAAAAAATGCACCATGAAGAGGAAAAAAACATAACTATATAAGTTGCACTGGACCATAAGTCATATTTATTTAAAATATGGTGGTTTTTTTATTTTTCATATCCAGTTTTTTACTGCTAAAAATTCTATATATTCTGTATGTTAAATTGTATTTATTCTGATATATAAGTCACAGCAGCCATACTTTGAAAAAAAGTGACTTATTGTACGGAAAGTATAGTAGCTTGTTTTTAATAAATGAGTTATAATTTGCATAATTTTGCGCCCATTAGGGCCACACTGGAATGCCAGGAGAGAAAGGACCATCTGGACTGCAAGGAATACCAGTAAGTTTATTATTATCACAGCTTTGTGACTGACTGCATCATCTAGAGCAGGGATCACCAATTCCGGTCCTCGAGGGCCGGTATCCTGCAGATATTAGGAGCTCCCCTGCTGCAACATGCCTGACTTCAATCAGTGGGCAATTAGCAAACTTTTGCAGTGCTTGATGTCAAGCTCTGAACACGTCACAATGGGAGTTGCAGCAGGGCAGCTCCTAATACCTGCAGGATACCAGCACTCCAGGACCGGAATTGGTGATCCCTGATCTAGAGAGTGGGCCAAAAGCATCACTGCAGAAGCCACAACTTGTTGCACTTCAACAAAAAACTAGTGACCTGATGATTTATATAAACACTAAAAGGAGGCATTTAACAGTAGACTTGTAATAAAACAGCTAAGTTGCTCCAGTTGTGCTCCAAATTATTGACATGCTCCAAATCAAAGAAGGAAAAATATCAGCTGTCAGTGAAATAAGTTGAAATTGACAGAAGTAATAATAAATCAAAATTCTATGAAAATCATAACACTGAATTTGAATTGTGGTTCAAAAGAAATATTAAAAACAAACACAAAAAATGAAACATGCCAACAAGCATGGTGGGGCTCTGAAGCTAAAATTTTATTGAGCAACTTTCTGTTCTAAAGCAATCACTGCAATTAGGTGTTTTCTGTAATGCTCAAAAGACTTTAACACCTGTTGACAGGTGTTTTGGTCCACATTTCCCAGGAAAGGTGCTCTAATGTGTCGGGGACAGTTTTATTTATCTATTTTTCCAAATTATTTCCAACCACAATTGAAAAGCACTATTTTATTTCACTAAATTATAATTTTGTGAATTTTTATATATTATTAGTTTCTTTAGTTTCAAATTTTATTATTCATATGTTATTCAAATTTTTATTGTGAATTTAACATTTTCTTTAATTGGAAGGTGTCAATAATCTTGAGCACAACTGTATGTAACCATAGAAAAGATGGCTGGGTATAGAACATAGTACTCTACAGCACTTGCAATATTTTTTGCATTTTTAACTTCTTTCTGTTGAATCCTCTTTCATTTTAGTTTCCATAACCTGTCTTTGTCAAACTCAAGTAGTATTTTCTCACACACATGCAGGGGCCTCCTGGTTCGCGGGGATCCGCTGGCATAAGAGGGCCCAAAGGCAAGAAGGGTGAGTAATTTAAATGAGTGCTTAAAATGCTACAGTTGATACTTTGTTAGAGCTTCTTGTTATACAATTTAAGAATTTAGCTTCCACTAAATGTCTTTAAGAGTAGAAGCATAAGAGCAAACCTTACCAGCCTTCCTTAAAATGTCAAGTAAGATATCAAGTGCTGCATAACAAGCGCACTGCACCAGTCTAAGGTTTGGACGGTACACCAAACCTGACAGGTACCTGAAAACAACCACTGGTTTCTATAGAAGATGATATGATGTTATTTCCACTTTAGGAAATTATTGTTGAACTTTAAGTTCAGATCCAGGTGTAGAGTTTTCCATTTAAATGAATAATATTACATTAAAAGAAAATAAGGCATTGAAGATAAACATCTTGTCTAAAAAATTACCACTATGAACTTGACAGAGGTTTTACAAGACCAAGCTCTCGGTGGTCAGGATACCACTGAAACCCAGTGATTTTTGATACCTTATTTAGTACAGAAAATATGAAGAAGAAGAAATCTTTATTCCAGACCCAGGGGGATCCATATCACAAACAAACAAACAAACAAAACAAATAAAACAAATAATAAAACAGACAAATATGGATGTTCAACAAATATTTATCATGTACATACTTTTATTTAAAGAGGCTGCTACAGCCACACTGGTCGAACACCTGCAGGTAAAATGATATAATCTGGCACACTTACATGAAATAATAGGCAATATGAAAGCTTCGGACCTGTCCAGGGTGCACCCTGCGGCTTGCCTAGTAGCTGCTGGGGTGGGCTCCAGCCCCCCTGCATTAGAGTAAGCATAGATGGAAAATGGATGGATGACTCTGAAGAATTGTTTGTTAATTTATTTGTTTGTGAGTACCTTCCCAGCACAACTACAACACACAGCTCTTCACACAAAGAAGAACTGTTTTAAAATTCATTCATTCATTCATTCATTCATTCATTCATTCATTCATTCATTCATTCATTCATTCATTCAAATACAAAACAAAACAATCATCTAAAACAGTTGACATAACAGCTTCAAATTAATAATTGCAATAAAAATTAGGGATAGCACGATACAGATTTTGGGCTAATACCGATATTTTCTCATCAGCCTCAGCCAATGTCAGGTACAACCTGTCGATATTTGGAGCAGATATTGCATTTAAACCCGAAATAAATATAATGAAGGACACAATGAAAACAAATTTTTTAAACTCTCAAGATAAAAAAAAATGAAACAACTTCATATAAATATATACAAAAGAATAATTGCACTTAAAATTGCACTATAAATTAATATATGTATGTATGTATATATATGTATTATATATATATATATATATATTTATATAAAAAGAGGTTGCTACACAAAATATATCACAGAATATCATGTTGACTTGTTGAAATGAAGTTAATAACTTTAACTTCTGCACTTTGAATCCTGTGTATAGATCCAAATGTCATTTTTTAAAAACAGCTTAAATAAGTTGGAGGTATTTCCCTGTTTCGTTTGAAAGTCTTTTAGACATGTTTATATTCCACCTTTGGGTTGTCATGAACTTTCTTTGATCACCTAACTCATATATAATATCTCTTTTCACCAACTGATGGACCCACCTGAAATCACATTACTGTCCCCTTTCTCCTTTTTTTTTATTATATATATATATATATATATATATATATATATATTTTTTTTTTATCTAGAAGTAGTTTCAGTACAATCAAAGAAAACAAAATACTGTCATGTGAAGAATTTTGGCATGAGTTTAGCACCAAAGTATCAGTTCTTGCAGCTATGTAATATGTATTAGAAGTCCTCCTCCACTGTACGTTTGCCCCTTGATTGTACCTCAGTGCTTTAGTCACAAATCAACTTTATGACAACAATCTGAATCTTTCATGTTGGTAAAAAATTACACACCTTTGATCTTTCTAGTGATGCATTTCTGTTTTTCCCATGCAAGTTATAAATACTGGGTATCTCATGTTTAGAGACACTGACAGCTCTTTTCATCATTTTTTCAGTTGCTTGATCATGTCGATCAAAATATTTTTTTAACCATTCAAACATTGGAAAAACTAAAAAAAAAAAAAAAAAAGATTCATAAAATTTTCAATGCTCATTTTCCTTTGACATTTCCTCCTTTTTTTTTTTAAATTAAAAAAAACCTCGACATATAAAACTATCAAGAGGGTTAAACTTGGATTAATAATTAATTGAATCCCACTAGCAAGAATTAAAATAATGTGTTGGATAAAAAAAAGCTCCTTAAATAATTAAATGAGAAACACATTTTTTACTCTCAGCTAACAAATGATTACTGAAAAGCAGGCGTCTTGTGATTTATTAATATTATTGTTCAAAATGCTTTCATTTCAGACAAAGATAATTGGATTGAATTTGTAATTTTACTCAGTTGTGATGAGAGATTGTGTCTCTGAGCAACAATCACAAACACATTTGTCTGTTATTACCAATCAGCATTTGACTTATGTAAGTAGGAGCTGTTACGTCCCAGCTCTGCTAGGGATGTTGAACGTAACAAAAGACTGGTTTCAGGCGAAATGGTGAAGTAAGGATGCTTTATTGCTCTGGAGGTAAATTAAGGCAAACAAAACACTGGGAAACTGTAAACTGAAAACCTGAAAAGGAGATGGGGTTAGAGATGCTTGTGGTTTGCATGGTTACACCATGGTCTGCAGGTTTGCATGTGGAATGAAAGAGATGAGGTTAATATACAGGCAGCCGTAACAGGAGCTATATTACACTATGATTATTACATCTTACAAAAAGATGCTGACATGAGGGTCCATCCAAAATGGCATGCACAGTCATTCATGGCCTTCTTTAAAAGCAATCAGCTCCATGACTTCTTCACAATGTCCCAGTGTACAGATGGTACCCCTGAGTCCACGTCGTCGGGGTTGGGCACTTGTAAACTGAACTGTAGATGCCAAATATTTGCTAAACTGCCACAACGTTTGGTGCTTTTCCAGTATGGCATAAACTAAAGTACAAAATAAAACCCAAAAGCTCAGCTTCCCAGCATCCAGGTTGTGTTAAATGCATTTGATGGAAATGGAGGTTAAAGGCCAAAGATCTCATCTGTTAAAGAGAATGTTCACCAAATGTGTTAAAGGGTACATATTCATCAATAACTGCTCCTGCTTTTACAGGGTCCGAGGGGTCCTGATGGCCCAGTGGGAGAGCAGGGGTCTACAGGGGTTAAGGTGAGCACAAAGAGCCAAAGGTGGCAACCTCTAACTAGTTCAAGATGTGCTTAATTGTTGATTGTGTTACTTCACAACTGCAATGGTTGGCTTAAGTTATCTAAAAGCCCACATTAAAAACCTCTCATGGAAAACAAATATAAATAGCTCAAACATCTGTTGATAAAAAAAAAAAGAAAAAAATGGTGAAAATTTAAACATCTAAAGAATATTTAGAGGACATTCTAGTTAACAACAATTGTTAGAGAAAAGCTTAAATCAAAGAGCCTTAAACTGTTATGGATGTAGTGCTTGGCAGTCGGACACATTTTCACCCGAGGGGGATTTTAGAAAGCTCATTTCTCTGCTGTTATTTTCTTTCTTTTCAGGGCCCTGATGGTCCACCAGGAAAATTGGGCCTCCCTGGAGAGATGGTGAAGAAAATTCTTTACTTTCTACTTCTCACACAAACACATTTGATTGATAGCACAAGCGCCAATGGTGATTAAATTTGTTCACTTGTCACAGTTAGTAAGGTTTAAAGAGTATAATTTAGGCAAAATAGGCTGCAAAATTGGTGTTGTATATGTTTTTATGAAGTAAAAAACCCCCAGCTATTATTGCACTGTGTGAAAATTAATCATCAGTCTTTCAGTAAGAAAGGAAATGAAGCAACAAAATCGATTTTTAAAATTTAAAGCCCATATTCATTTGACTGAAATGACAATGTATTGATATGAGCAGGAGTTAAAAGTCAATGTTTTGCAGAAATTTAAAACCAAACATTGAGACATGAAGAGGATAACAGTGTAACAGCATCATGCCATTTTATGGATAATAATAACAACAATAATAATAATAATTATTATTATTATGACTTACAGCTAATCCTGCCTTTTATGACTTATAAATCTTAACTTTCTTGATGTAAAACTACACTAAGAACTTACACTCAAGTGAGCTACACCCAACTTAACTCACCTGATGTTTCACTCAGGGAAGCCACAAACTAACTTTCTGCTCACATCTTCTAACTGATTTTTCCATTTGCATGATTATGCTGCAGGGAAAGCTCGGTGAGCCAGGTGACGCTGGGCCAAAGGGATTTCCGGTAAGCGATCTGTGCTAACAGGGTTCTCCTTTGACATCAGTGCTGAATATTTGGTGCAGACACGTTTTAGGGGCGCAGGCAGGTGCAGATGAGACGAGCTTGTGTGGCGCACTGTTTCTCTTGTGGGTGTTGTAGCACTTTCACATGTGTATGAATACCAGTGCTGTGTGTTTCACAGATGACTGCATTATTTTCAGGGTGTTCAGGGACCCTCAGGACCTCCGGGAGCCAAAGGAATTACAGGAGAACCTGTGAGTTTGTCTCTAATGTATATAGATATGAAGCATTTTGGCCTCCAACCTGAGAATCAAGCTCACCCACTGTAACTAGGGAGGTTCGATATTGGCTTTTTTTTTTTTTAACCAATATCCCATATTATCCAACTCTTATCCGATATCAACCGATACCAATATATGCAGAAAACTGTGAGGTTGTATCTCTTATATTTTGCGAAATACAACTATACGCTCCTCCGAGAGAAAAGATCCCAAAATATCCTAAACTCAGCCAGAGGAGTTCATTTTGGACATTGGCTGCCAGATATCAGATACTAGCAGGTATTAGCTAACATGTGGCTAATTATAATGTTTCTGAAAAATTGGTAACTTAACCAACTACTTAAAACGAGACATATTATAAGCAGCTTCAAAGCAAGTTAGTCTGTAGCAGCAGCAGCAGCTGCACCGTAGTCACACGACTCTAAAAGGAATGCTGGGATATGAAATTCTTCCAGAATAACAGGGACTTTTATGCTGCGTTCCATTTAAACTTGGAAGTTGGAAATTCCCAGTTCCGAGGGGGAAGTTTTAACTGGAACCCACCCCCCAGGTGGGATTTCCCACTTGGAAAGTCGGAGAATCCTCGCCACCTCTGAGTTAACATTTAAAGATGGCCATGCCCAGTGTTAGCAGTAGTAGTAGCTTCTGTGATGTATGTTATATTTATAGGGATGCACGATATTGGAATTTTGACCGATATCCGATATGCCGAAATTTTAAAACTAATGTGGCCGATAACCAATATTAAAGCTGAAAAATAAAATACATAATTTTCATTCCATGTGCAAAATTTGAAAAATTAGAAAGATTCTCAGTTTTAAGGCTGATATAGGTCGATACCGATAGGGAGTCAATTATATTGTGCATCCCTATACATTTATTTACAGTTCTGACTCATTTTTGTTGCGTTAAATCTACCAAACAAATAAGAGTTGTTTAATATAGATGTAGGGGTAAGCTGCTGTGGTTTAATTCACATTTTTCATGTGGTATATGTGAACTACAACGTCAGTTGAGCTAACAGCTAATAACAATAGCTTTAGCAAACATGTTGTTTTGCTAGGTTGCTATCTGGTTTTCAGACCAGTGAACTGGAACGCAGTTAAGTGGGGCATGACGTCATTCCCAGTTCCCACTTCCCTGTTCCAATGTAAATGGCATGCACCATTATACATGCTGGAGCCGTGCTGATGGAAAGAAATCTTGCGAGATTTTGTTCTGTCACGAAATCTTGCGAGATTTTGTCAGAGAAAAACCATACCAATATTTTCCCATATCACATTTTCATGCCAATATCAACCGATAATATCAGACGTCCCTAATTGTAACATCGTCCTCTCTTCATTCTGTGTAGGATAATGGTGTAAAACTGGACTTTAATGGTTGTGCTACCTCTTCTACTTCCTTGTACATGAATCCTCTTTTTGGCATCTTTTATTCAGTTCTTCCTAGAAACCCATATCCTGTTTGAAAAAGCCCAGAACAGCCTAATCCTCCTTCTCTGCTACTGTCCAAGACTCAAATACATGAGCAACAAAGTAGTGGAGCTGAGGCAATTTGATTTACACCATCTCCTTCCTGTAGAGGCAGCTTTATTGTAGTTTGAATGCATCTCTATAACAGCAGATCAGTTTTCATCACTTTCAGAAGCTTTGGCCCATTATTTGGTTTGTTCTAAGCCATCCAGATCAACTTATCTCCACAAATCCACCCTTTTCTGCCCAGTACTTATTTCCCTTCACGTTTTTCTCCTTTTACTGTCACTTTCAGAGGTATCTGTCCAAGGCTAGAAAATGCTCTTAACCTTTTTATTGATGGGGCTGCTTTGTTGCTGCAGGGACCAGCAGGGCCACCAGGAAGGATTGGACCACTGGGAGAGATGGGGCTGACGGTGAGTTGATCACACAATCAGTGGAAGAACTCCCACTGAGGTTTACGTTCGCACAGAATAATAAAGGCTGTCACTGTTTCTGACAGGGGCCGCCAGGGAAAGCTGGGGAGAGAGGACCGCCCGGCGAACCGGGGGAAAAGGTAGCCCTAATGATTTATTAAGATTTCAATTTATGAAATTACGACTCCATTACAACCTTTGCTGTAATCAGCGGCTGTGGCCATGGGGTCCGCACGACCTACCCTAATGAAATAATAAAGCTGTTGCTCATTAATCCTAAAATCTGGATGCAATTACTTTTTTACAAGTTTTTAAATGATATTTTCCGCGGTTATTATCGCTCAAACCTTTCATTTCGAGCCCAAATAAAAAACTGTGCTCAATTGAAAGATGTATTTGATCCGTTAACACTCCTCAGCTTTGTAGGAAGCGTCGTTTAAACCACTGGTTGTGTATGTCACGGCATGCAAGAGATCAAATAATTACTTCACAATCTTCTTTGCTTAACAGGGTGCCGCTGGTCCAGCTGGCAGCATTGGGGAGCAGGGTCTGATTGGTCAGAGAGTGAGTGTCCCATTAACATAAAATTAGAAAATAATGGGGAAAAAAAAAGCCCACATTGAACACTGATTAAACAAGGTGTCAATCTTCAGCTAAGGGCCACTTTCTATACATGTAAGCGGGGCTGTGTGGTGTAGTCCTGAAGTGAGCATCTTACCTGCTGGAGAGAGCAGTTGGAGCTCTTGTAGTTTGAGGAATCAGGGGGGGGGATTTGTGACGGATGAGCAAAGCTAACAGCTGCTGAGAAGAGGAACACCAGAAGAACAACTCAAACCTTAAGAAATGTAGTGGCTGTCTGAAAGAGATTCAGAATATCCCTTATTTAAACCAAGTTGGAAGTGGCTTGGACACAAACCTAACAGGTTGAAAACAAGCTCTTCAACAGGGTTTTGTTTCTTAGCAGTTTTCAGAAAGCGGCATCGACCCGTGGTCCTTTATCATTCCTTTGCATGTACAGTCGTCCTCAAAATTATTCATACCCTCCGATTAAATGAGAAAAAAATGGACAAAAGTAATAATAAATAAAAAATTTATGAAAATCATTACATTGATGTTGAGTTGTGGTTTACCAGAAGTAAAACAAACAAACAAAAAAATAAAACAAGTAAACAAGGATGATGGGGCTCCTGAACTAAAATTTTGTTAAGCAAAGTTTAAGGCAATCAAGTGTTTTCTGTAACGTCCAATCAGACGTCTGGACCTGTTGACAGGCCTGTTGTTTTAGATTATTTTTACTTAATATTAATTGTTTTATTCTTTTAATTATTTGCTTGGTGTGTATCGCACTTTGTTCCGACTGTAGTTGTTTTAAAGGGCTTTATAAAAAAAGTTAAGTTGAGTTGAATTGAGGTATTTTGGTGCTTTAATTTGTGTGGGACAGTTTTGTTTGTTTGTTTTTCAAATTATTCTTTTCAACTACAGCTCAAAAATGTTTAATTTCATGAAACTATAAATTAGTCAATTTTTATTTATTATTACTTTTTTAAGTTTCTTGTTATATGAATTACTATTGGGAATTTACCATTTACTTTAATTGGAGGGTATGAATAATTTTGAGGACGACGGTATATGGTAGCTGTGAAAGCTTGAGACCTTGTGCTAATAGTACTTAGTGGGAATTTTTTTAAATTTGAATGAAAAACCCTTCATAGCAAGTTGTTTTCAACATGCATTCAGACATAACTGCTAGCATTTAGCTGACTTGACATCTCCTTTTCTTCCCTGTGAATACACTAATATCCTCCTGATTTTTCTGTCAGGGTGAAGCAGGCATCGATGGGGAGGTTGGACCGAGTGGACCTGACGGAGCCAAGGCAAGTATGAAAATAAAGAACCTACCTCAGTTTAACCTGTTAAACTGTGAACCCGGTGAACTCCTGTTTCCTGTAGATCTCAATAACACTTCAGTAAAGTATTGTCTCTGAGAAATTTGGCTGTGGTGCTTTTGGAGCTGCATTGTGTTGATGCTCTGTGGAAAGAAAAAGCAGGGGTATTTTAAGAGCTCTACTGTCTGGCAAGCATTGTGACAGGGAGAAAAAAGCCGGCATATTTAGCAGAGCCAAGCTGCTGGAAGTACCATACGGCTGACAGACTGAGAAACAGCCGCTGGCTTGGGGAAGGTGGTAAAATGTGAGTAACAGAGAGGAAGATAGTCAACCTCCGAGTCTGTTCAGCTTCATGCTGAGTAGCACCTTTTCTCTTATGGAAGAGTGTAAACTGGTGCGAGAGTCTCTTGACCTCAGCACTGGAAATCATGCAACTCTCAATGTTTTGTTAGTTTAACTCAACGCTATGTCGTGACACAGAAACTTGAAAATGTAACAAATAATCCCGAGATTCAGTCGTCATAAACAAAGTCACAATATGTTATTCAGCGGTAACTTTAGTGACATGCCTCAAACCATCATTTGTGGTCAGATTTGCCCCCCCTCATGACCCTAAATGCTATAATCAGTTCATGCTGCAGCAACAGATTTAGCTTAGATTGTTTTTTCCCTCCTAGTTCTTGTTTCCATGTGTTGAAAATACAAATGAGTGCCATTTTGACTTGAGACCTGATTTGGAGATGAGGTTTGCTTCACACAGGCTGTGGTGTGTTCACACCAGTTATGTGATGCAGTTCCCATCTAGAGTTCCTGATTCATACCTGTATATGCAGCAAGTCATAGTAATGATTTAATTTCAGCAATGATATATATTTCACTTGAGTTTGAGTGTGAACACAAGATGTCAAACATTAAGAATGTGTTAGTACCTCCAATATAAATTGAATAAAGTTAGCCGGACTGGATTTAGTTTCTTGAAGACATTTAGTTTTTCATCCAAAAGAACTCCCTCCGTTGTGATGCAGATGGTGAAAGGTTTCGCTTATGTAGCCTGTGAAACCACTAATGATCACTAACTCACTATTATCGGCCTACCGCTATTATCAGCCAATATCGGCATTAAAATGTGATATCCGAAAATATCTGTATTGTTTTTTTCGGATCGATATTTTTACTAACGAAATCTCGTGAGATCTTGTTCCATCAGCACCGGTCCAGCATGTAGAGAAGTCCCTGTTATTCTAGAAGAACTTCATTTCCCAGCATTCCTTTTAGAGTCATGTGACTACGGTGCAGCTGCTGCTGCTACAGACTGACTTGCTTTGAAGCTGCTTATAATATATCTGGTTAAGTATGTTGGTTAAGTTACCAAGTTGTCAGAGACATTAGAATTAGCCACATTTTGGCTAATACCTGCTAGCATCTGATAAATGGCAGATATCTAAAATTAACTTCTCTGGCTGAGTTAAGTCTATTTTGGGATCTTTGCTCTTGGAGTAGCATATAGTTGTATTTCTCAAAATATGAGAGATACAACCTCACAGTTTTCTGCATATATCGGTAACGGTTGATATCGGATATCGGAAATGAAGAGTTGGACAAGATTGAATATTGATAAAAAAAGCCAATTTTGAGCATCCCTAGTATGAACAGATGTCAGTTTCTCATGGATATAGCTGAAAGTATGCTATTGTAGGTGGGGGCGAGGTGATTTCTTGTTTCTCTACTTTGACATAGAAGAAGTCATCTTTCACTCCGTTTTTGGCTTCTCTGTCCAAGATTTTAAACATTGCAGTTCCTCAGAAGTGTGTCTTAAGTCACGAAGTTGCAGGAAAACAGCCGAGTCCTGATCTGATAAGTTGGCTCTTTTGTGTTGAGCCGAGCGCGTTGAGTGAAATTCATTGAAGCCCTCACTGACTGAGCAAGATACACCAAGCTGCTTTTCTTAAAGTATGGAGATGGGTAGATTGGGCAAGACAAACAGCGAAGGGGAAAGATCTTTCATCTGTTGGTTAATGCAGGAAATCTTATGTTTCTACCACTTAAGAGCAAAACAGGGAGCGGCATCAGATCCTAGTGGTCTTGGGTTGATCATACGCTACTCACAAATTCAACTTTCAGTTATGATTTATGGAAAATGTCACATGTTCACACCTTATTGATATATCATGAATGTTGGACATTCAACTGGAATTATGATGCGGTAATTCCTCCCTCTCAATTAGTTTATTGAAGGAAAAGCTAACAACAATGGTGGGAATAGCACGACAAAAAAATGATGTCTCAGTAACATGTTATGTGTTTGGTGTCGTCTTGGTATGATGACGTCTAAATGTGAACAGGATGATAAAGAAGACTGTTTAGAAACAAGATTTCATTAAACCAGAACATTTAGAGGATATGTCACGGTTTTGACTCTACTTTTGTATTTTTTTGTGGTTAGTCATCGTTTTGGAGAACAGCATGATGTGCAGTTAATATTCAACCACTGAACAATGTACATGTGCATTGATAAAATTAGAGATGGCCTAATTCAGTTCACCCGGAAAGGTTGTCGTGGATTTTAGGATTATTCTGACATCATACAAAAATCCAAATATCCCTAACTTTTTGTGAATATTGTATTCTTTCTATCAAAACTAATACTGCATTTGTCAAAGTGGACTGAGCGGACTGAGAACTGTGTTTGAGGGTGGGCAAAAATGTACTTCTTTGATCCACATGAGTGTTTGTGTGCGCATTCACACCTCCCCCGACCATACCAGACTTCCCGAGCAAATGAAATGATATTCACAGCAGAAAGGCTGGTTTGAATGCGTCCTTATAGTACAGTAAAAGCACCACACTGAAAGTGGACGGAACAATACATAAAAAAAAAAAAAAAAATTCATGCATTCTCACTTTGATCTTTGGCCAAAGAAAGGCAAGAAAAAAGAAAACAAAAGCAAAAAATATGATCCCAAACTCAAATCTGGTCACCCCAGAGTTGCAGTTCTAACAAAGACCCAGTCTGGGTTTTGCCACCATCACTGAGTGCTGCCTTCATGTATAATAACCTGCTATGATGATCTCATTCTTATATTTTTGTGAGTAGATGTGACATATCTTAAGTTAAAACCATAGATTAAACCAAATTCCGTGTTTATGGTTATTAAGGGCATGAAAAGGTTTAGCTGCAACAGAAATGGATTAGAAATGTTGGTGGGATGATGCGAATACATACATACAGCTGTGATGCAGCAGTTTAACTCACACGATAAAATCAAATTGTTGTAAGGAAGGAGGAGGCTGGATCACAATGGATTCATACCAAGTTAATGAGGCTATTAAAAGCATTATTGAGCCTTTTTCTCTTTTATTTGTTTACGTTAATGCTTTATTTGTGTTTATTTCAGCCAGATGTGGTGGGAAAGAGTGGAGAAATCAATACTTACTGTTGTGAATGGTCTTCATGGTTTGAATTGGGCCTTGATAGCGAGCCTACCGTATAGGGAACCATCAGTATGGAGGTCAGGAAATTTTGTTTGCTACAGAAACAAAACTTAAATGCTTGTAATCTGGTTGAAAAGCTGATATACATTAGTTCAGGACTTGTGAAGGAATTATAGATACCTTGATGTATTTAGTTTAGCCTATGTTAAACTGTAATGTGCTATTTCTTCTCCCTTAGCATTTGCTGACAGGATGCTCTTTGTTTCAGACACGATAAGCTCTGTCATATTGTATTAGTCCTTAAATGATTTTTTAATGTGTGCAGTTTTATGTGTTTGCTTGACATCCCTTTTTACCCATGTTCTCAGTGTGCAGCTTTTGATTCAGTCTCTCGCTTTATTTACACACTTTCTTGCTCATTAGTTGTTGACCGTGTTTGCCAGGAGTTTAGACAAACAAACCGTTTCTCGTAATTACTGCAAGGTTGCGTGGCATGTTGGCTTTCTTCAAGGAAAGCTTGTATACTTTAAAGACTTGGACAGCCTGGCAATTTCTTTCAGTAAAATTGCATCACAGCTGAAATCTTCACGCTTTGGCCTACTTTCTCATGACATGAGATGCTCTGGGAGCATAAACACCTTGAACAACATGTCAGGTCACATTGTTATGTTTCATCTTCGAAAAATCTCCAATTCTCAGCTTGCTGCGTCGAACTGATAAATAAGTCATGCTTTTATGTCATTCGGGCCTCAACTACTGTAACTCTTTGTTTACACGCCTGAGCCGTCATCTTGGAAACTTCAGCTTTGACTCAGGAGTGCTGCTGAGAGACTTTAATCCAGACAGTTTTTAAGCCTGTGTCTAGTGTCTGGATATTTTTTTTTAGAGGACTGTGAATAATAAATGAAATTCAAGGTTTTATTTGCAACCTGCGGAAGGAAACTCCTCAGACCCGCAGATGATAAGCGCATTATGAGGAAAACCTTTGTGCTCATTAGATGAGGCCTTGTGAGTCGTTCCTTTGTGAAAATTCAAGAGTATAAGTGGCCAAGATTTTGCCACAGTGAGGCATTTGCTCATTTCATGAAGTGGAATATTATAAGTGGTATGCAGAAAATTGAAAGCATAAGCCAAAGACACCTTGTTTAATCTCATAAATTGATTATTTGTTTCATTCATTTGTCATTTTTGTGTTCTTGATTACATTTGGAGATCAAATCTAGGAGTTTGTTGTATAATCCTCTCTTGTATGACCTGCCATTTTCTCATATTGGTGTTTTGCTGTAGTCCCCGGGGGTCTGTCAGGCCTAATTAACTTGGTGTATTTTATGCAAATTAATTCAGGAAGGTGTCACCAAGCAGAACTGCCCCAACCAATTTCTAATGCCCCTTTTACATTAGGACCTACTTAGCCCAGCTCTCATTGGTTTGACACCACACTACCCCAGTTTTGTTTAGCCCTGTTTCCACCAGCGGGTCTGGGCCGGGTTGGTTCACGTTTTTTTGCATCTTCTACAAATAAAAACTGGGACAGGTACCCTTATATCTGACCCGACCCGTCTATTTTTTAGGTACCCTTCCACAGGGGTACTGATCAAACCAATCTTTACTAAAGAGGTGGAGCTTAACACACTGCAATCCGTTGATTGGTTGAAAAAATATGTCACTTTCTGTGTGACCCAGCATAAAAACAAAGCAGGGAAGACTCCTTAGTTTCTGTCTCGTGTGGTGTGATACTTTGGTTAAAAGGCATTGCACTGCGATGGTGTCACGCGATCTATCCGGTTAATATTCTGCCTTTAGAGTAAGGGTACAGTTTGCTGTGGGGACACATCGTGAAATCAACTTATCCATGCCAAAAACCCACCCGGATACGGGGCTTTTGTTCACATTACAATTGAAGGCTATTGAGACCACCTTTAGCTATCTTCAGTGTGCTTGAGTTTATCATGGCTAAGTTTTGGGAAGTCATTTTTTGCAACCCACACACACTGAACAACAATGAAGGAAGTTGAGCTCATGATTTACCTGCTGTTCATTTAATCAACTCTGTAGACCACGGTGTTGCAGGCGTGCAGCCAGTAGACGTGTGGAGAACGCCCCCAATAACAGCAAGCCAAATCTGAACTCACAGGACACTCGTTGGTTCGTTCATTTGTCTTAAAGTATTGGTTTAAGGAGTTTTGCTGCAGATAATGCCTTATAGAGGCCCATTCATTCCATTCTCTCCCATTGTGTATATGTATACACGGATCTACAACTAATCTAAATAGCATCCAAAAGAGCCAAAGTGATACAGAAATGTTACCGCTGAGTAAATGCACATATAAATCCCTACAAATAAAGTCTAGGTTGAAAAAAACTTAAGTTATCTTTTAATAACCCTTGGCCACCCTGCCATTTTCTCTGACCACCCCTAAAAAAAAAATCTCTGTGGGCGCCCCTGCTTGTATGATGATTAAAATCATGACAGAATCCTGACTGAGCCTTCTAGTCATCATTCTCTAGATACCGCAGTTTAACTCAGAACTGTCACCTTTTTCATTAGTTTGTACTTCTCTTCCCAGGGCGAAAAGGGAGATCCTGGCCCAGAGGGCACCAAAGGAGACAGAGGTGAAATTGGCCTTAAAGGAAAGGAAGGACCACCTGGGCCTGTTGGACTTATGGGGGTGAGGGTGAGTGTCTGAGCAGCCACTTCCAAATCTCTTTCACTTCGAACAAAGTAGGCTCTTTTTGTCCACTTAAAACACCCCTTTGATTTTCTTTTACCAGGGTCAGGAGGGTAAACCTGGCAAAATTGGAGAGAGGGGCAAGCCAGGAGAAAAGGTTTGTCAGTTCATCTGCTTGGAGCTAAGCACACCTTTCATTTTCCA
The DNA here is from genome assembly GCA_023101725.1 of Atherinomorus stipes. Lineage (NCBI taxonomy): Eukaryota > Metazoa > Chordata > Actinopteri > Atheriniformes > Atherinidae > Atherinomorus > Atherinomorus stipes. The sequence continues at coordinate 107,669 of JALJCO010010775.1, read as the reverse complement.
GTGTCCATCAGTGTACTTCCTTCTACGGGGAGCTGAATATTTCTCTGCTGCAGTTGTAAACAAACTGGGAGGAGGTCAGTCACCTCCACAAGGGCAGTGTCTGAGATGCTTGTTAAAAGGAGGTTTAGCATTAAATATTTAAATTGGTAGATTTAACCTGCATCTGGCATCAGGGCATGTTTGTACAACCCTGCTCATTGGTTGCTTTTCTCCAGGGGGGCAAAGGTCCACAAGGCTATGTGGGTGAAACCGGGCCAAATGGTGAGCGAGGAGAGCTGGGATTTGCTGGACAGAAGGGAGCAAGAGGAACCATCGGGTCATTGGTATGTTCTCACCTCTGGAAGATTTAATAAAGTTAAATCAGTTGGTGTATGGGGGTCGTTATTTCTATCTTCATGTTGATTTCCACAGGGTACTCCAGGCAGGATGGGCCAACAAGGCGATCAAGGCATAGCGGGTTATCAGGTAAGCACTCAGGAGCTTCATGATCAATATTTTGAGGCTTTAAACCAAAGATATTGGAAGTTTGACTTGTGTGCTCTGACATTTTCATGGTTTTTGAAACTCTAGTCATGTATCAGTTAAAGGTAAAGTGCTAAGAATTACTGACAACTAATGCTAAAGGTGGATTTAGCAATGACTTCAAACACCAAGCAGTGTAGTGAATGGATGGTGGATGGTTATTATAGCAAAGTGATTAGAAACCAATGGAATTGCAACTTTATTTTTTTTTTTTTAAAGATTTTTTGGGCACTAGTGGCCTTTATATGACAGTATATACAGGAAAGGGGCAGAGAGAGTGGGGAGCGACATGCAGCAAAGGGACCTGCACCGGGAATCGAACCGGGGCCGACTGCGCTGAGGAACTGTAGCCTCTGTTCATGGGGCGGCTGCTCAACCAACTGAGCTAATCACCGCCCCGGAATTGCAACTTTTAATGATATATTAAGTTCTCGTGTCATTGATCTTTGATTTTGTTACACACTGCACCTTTAAAGTAATCTGAAGGTTTTGGTGTTTTTTGCCAGAATTATCCAAGAAAGCACCTCCTGCATGATGGAGAAGTTGAATTACTGGGGAAAAGGAAGAGGCATAGTTCAATTCACTTCAAGCAACTTTATCTAAACATACTCCACACAGTCAGATATTTTTTGGTCAATAGCTCAATTCCCCTCCTGCACATGCATACTGTGACAAAGGCAGTGGTCCAATTAAAGAGCCAGGTTGAAGTAGAACCACGGCTCCACTCATCTCTTACCATGTGTGGACATTAAGGCAGCTGTAAGATTGTTAGATTCTTCTTTTCCATTGAAACATAACCATCATTAATCATGTGATTGTTTGCACTGACAGAAAGTTTTCAGTGAAGATGACTGCAGCTAAAGCGCTAGCTGAACTGGACTCAGTGTTTTCTAAAAGCGAGGGTTGCATTTCAGGCTGCAAAAGTCCTCATATGTTCTGACCGAGTCTCATGATTTACACTCATTTACATCTGTTTCTGGGGAAGACCGCAGTCATTACTGGGTCTGACTCTGACTACCATAAGTTAAGTGTTTATCATCTGCTGGAGTCATGTCTTTTGTTTATGTTCCTGCATTTTGCCCCATTAAACTGCAACTGCATACACACAGTTGGAGGAATAAAGAATAAGATTGGACTAATTAGCGGCAGGATTGTAGCATTATTGTGCTCGAAGAAAATTTCAAATAGAAAATAATTGATGATTGAACTTAACTGCATTCATATTGTTTGCTTAACAGACATTTTCATCATTTATCTGCACAAAGGTTAATTATATTATCTGACAAGATTACCTACATCCTACTTTAACATGACTCACTCTCAGTGGTATTCCTTAGATAAGTGACAAACCAGCTGAATTTGACCGTATCTGTTATTTATAGCTGATGTTGATATTTAATTCTGTAACATTTGTCAGCTGTAAGGATGATATGCTGAAAACACTGTGGATCCATTGTATCTAAGCTACATTTATGGCTATTTTTCATTACCCATATATGCATTTGTAAAGAAACTGGTCATTTGAAACCAAACATTTCTTTTTTTTTCCCTTCTAATAGCAATTTATCAAATGAGAGATCAGCCTCGAGTTGCTTTCTGGAACATACTTGGAATCCTCTTTGGTAGTTATAGGTTAGAACTCCTTGTGATTCCCCCACCCCCACCCCCTCTATTTCACAAGTGCTGTTAAATCCTGACTACTAGGCTTTTGGAACACAACAAATAAACAGGATGGTAAGGTAGAGTAAAGTAGTTTTTATTGTTCTGGAGACAGAAATAAGGCACAAACTCTAGTAACTGAAAATATGGGGTAAGCAATGCTGCTCAAAAGAATGAAATCAAACACAGGAAGAATGAAATCAAGGACAGAGAAAACCTAAAACAAAAGGAGCCTAAAAGGGGAAAAATGACCTGACTGGATGTCTGCAAACCAAAAAGGAAAGGAGCAGCACCAATAACTAAAAACTTTATTGTATTCAAAAACTATAACAAAACAAGGCTTAGCTATCCCAACTCCCTGTGTAAAACACAACAAAAGGCAACCATTTACCAAAGGAAACCTGGACACCCAAATCTAAAGAAACCCACAAACAAACTGAAGGCAGACCAGGCCAAACAGTTGCCGTTGACTGAAGATTTGTTGGGCTCTTTTGTAACTCCATGCAACTCCAGCTGTGACTGATGACTTGTTAGCCCACGGGTGCTCAAACGTTTTGCCACCAAGAGCTAAAATGAAAATATGCCAGTGAGTCGCGGGCCAAACACGGCTATTTTAAGGGTTAAACTCAAGTAAATGTCAAGGAAAGTTCATTTAATTATCATTCAATATTTAATTAAATGCATTATACTTTCCATCAGTGAGAATAACACGAGAATAACAATTTGGCAAATTAACAATAAAACCATATTTAGAGGGACAATAATCAATAACTGTAGTCATTAAACTGCAATCAAAAATAGAGCAAAGTGTCAACAACAACAACAATCCATCCATGTTTAACAAGACAAACTGCTGAAAGTAATGAAGCTGATCTTTGGACATTACTAGCTTCTGAATGTCAGGCTGCACCTGGTTCACTGACAAGGTGAGTCTGTCATCGAGGCGTGAATCAGTCAGGTTTCCTCTGAATCTGCACCAAATGTGTCTTAAGACTGTTCCAAACTTCTGTACATGTGTAAGTAGAACAGATGAGAAGTGGGCTACTTTTTTAATAATATGAGGGAAAACTGTCAGGACTTGTGCATTTCTGTGCATTTCTCAAACTTAATGACAGTTGCTCAAACAAAACTAATAGGATATGTGGGTTATATCCTAGAACCACCTGGAATTTCTTCTCCCTGAGAAAAAAACAAAACAAAAACAATACCCAAAAACTGGACATTTGGTAGGGGTGGGAAAAATATTTATACACTGAAAGATTGAGATATTTTCATATGCTGATGTCACATCGAAGTTTAAAAATGCGGTGTTGATCTATTTTACTAACAAAATCTTGCAGGTTTTTTAAAAATCTCGTGAGATTTCGTAAGAGATTGATGAAATCTCGCGGGATTTCATAGGTAAAATAGATCAATATCGCGTTTTCAAATATCAATATGATATCTGCATATGAAACAATTGCGATATTTCAGTGTATCAATATTTTTTCCCAGCCCTAATATTTGGTTATTTACAGAAATGACCGTGTATAAACTCACACAGAACATCCTAAAAGAAACTGTCTTTAGAAGTTATAGTCTGTAAAAAAGACATTTTTGAAAAATTTGGCTTTTTTTAGACTTTAGAAGCAGCAGCCTGATCGGTTAAATATCGGTGGGCTGGCCGATGTCCGATTCTCAGTTTTAAGGCCGATATAGGCTGATACCGATAGGGGGCTGATTATACTGTGCATCCCTAGTCTAGGACCTTGTAGTTTGTTTTGAAATCAGTTATTTCTGACTTGCACTTGCGTATGAATACAACAGATCTTGCAGGTGAGAAATTAACCCACGCATATCTGAGATGACACATATCCAGTAATCTCACCTTTATCTCTGAATGTAAAAGTTGCTCTCTGTAGCAGAGGAAGGTGACGAGATGATCAACGATGCTGATGCGATCTCTGTTTACTCACATATCTGAATCCATCGCAGCTTGAGAGCTGCAGTTCTGCAGTGACATTCAGTCATGGTCACTTTCTTATTACAGGGTCACATGGGACCACCGGGCCCACTTGGACCTCCTGGACCAAAAGGTGAAAAGGTACAACACATTCCATTCTTTTTTTGTCTTCTCTAACAGCTGTCTGCAATTTGATTGCATCTAATGAGCTCTGGGGACCTGTCATGTACCACATTGCCTGGTCAGTTTCTTCATTATTTTTTTTTTCTTTTGATGCGTTGGGACTTGAGTTGTGTCCCTAATTAGCGTTATCGTTGTCTGCTGCAGTGTCCTTGCAATATTCCCAAAGTTATCCCTAATTTGATCAATGATATGAACTCAGACACACCCAATTAACTTAGCACCATCAAATGTATATAATTAGCCAAGCACCTGGACTCCTGTGCTCATAATTTTGTAGATATTAGCCACATAATTTGCGTTTATTTGACAGGAGCACCGTGTAATGTAACACGCTGCACCAGAGTTTAGTCATACACTAATTTGCCTTTTTTTTGTCCCTTGGCAGAAGCCATCTGGATGTGGATATTTGTTTTTTCATTGCCAGTATACTCAATATAATTGGCTGCATTTGTGCACTAATTAAATCAATATCATGCTATCACACAGGTCATTGCAAAATCTCTTATTGGCCGTTCAGTGTTGAGGGGAATTGTGGCACTGAAACTGTTACATGGACACAAATACAAATCAGTTATGAATAAATGAGTAGTGGTTCAGAGGATTATCTGACATCCATGCAGTTGTCAGTTTTTTTTGGCCGCTGTCCATCTCTAATTATCCTTTTTCTTTTAGATGCTATGTTGAGCTCTTTCAGCATTCATTTCATTTGACACGTGCTGAACGTGATTTTTAAATTATACATGCAGCTGTGACTATTGTTTAATGATTCTCATAAAAACCCTGGAGCAAACTCTGGCTCCATTTATATGAAATGGGATTATTGTGGGTAATAACTTGCATAATGAGTTACACTCATACAAAGAGAGGAGGCCAAGTGTGTTGAACAAACATGCCAAACTTGCGTTGGATGTAGGGCATGTACAGTACTTTTGACTGGTTGTTTCTGCATCACTTCCTTAGGGAGAACAAGGAGACGACGGCAAGATGCAGGGCCTTCCAGGTCCTCAAGGTGACAGAGTGAGTTTCTTACATGTGCCACGTTTTTGTGTGCTTCTCTTGTTTTTCTATTTTTCTTGTGGTGTGATTCCTGAACTGTTTGTTTCCATGTCAACTCAGGGTCCTTGTGGAAACAGAGGAGAGAGAGGAGAGCCAGGTGACCCCGGGCACATTGTAAGTTGGGAAAAGCAACCTTCCCTTCAACTGATATTCTTGTTTTCATTTTGGGGAAAGTAAAAAAGTTTGAATAAAACCGATGTTAAAATGGAGAAAATGAAATGCATATTTCAGGGTCAAGTGGGTGTAGATGGAGCTAGAGGCGAAGCTGGTGCCCCAGGGCTTCCTGTAGGTATCCACTTTCTCTCTCCTAAAATGTAAAAGCTATCCTTTTAAACTCAGTATGAAAGTTTTCATACCTACCTTCAAATCTTCAGGGACATCCTGGACCACGGGGACTACCGGGGTTGAAAGGATCCAAAGGTGATCAAGTAAGGACTCTGATAAATAGATGTTTTAATACTTTTTTAAATGCAGTATTACATATATTTTCATTAACAGCCCTTAGTTAGAAATGTGGGACATGAAGTCTTTATGTTTTAGGGTCTGAAAGGAAAATCAGGGGCAACCGGTGCATCTGGGACCAAAGGACCACCAGTGAGTTGGATGGATTTCTTCTCTACTTTGTAGTTGGATTACATTCTTCAAAACTGAAGGAAGCTTTAGGTTATAGATTTCTGTCCGTCTTTCTCAAGGGTCCAGAGGGCCCTTATGGCCGGCGTGGAGTCTCAGGCAGGGAGGGACTGGAGGGTCCAGCTGGAATGGATGGTCTGCCTGGTCGAGATGGAAGTAAAGGAGTCAAGGTGAAGAAGATGAGAGTGGTGTTTGTTTTGCTCAGAGAAAATAAAAACAGATGTTTATTGTTCAGGATCTATCATCTGTGTTTAGGGAGAACAAGGAGAAGATGGAAAAGTAGGATTACCTGGAAAACCTGGGCGTCTGGGTGGAAAAGGTGTGACCGGGCTTCCAGGAAGTCAAGGTTCCTTTGGTCCAAAGGTGAGAAGGATGAGTTACCAGCTAAAGCACAGAGATTTTTACATCTCACTAAAGAAACAAGTTTATTTTTAACATAAGTACCGTAAATTCTCTACTAGTGACCAGGACTTTTATTTGTTTCAGGGCACAGAGGACAGGGCTTTTATTGGGAGGAGGGCTCTTATTAGAAGAGAGGCTTATATTTCTATTTTTCAAATGAATCACAATGAATAGATAATCAATTAGTGTCAGTTTGAGCCCAGTAAAATGCTCTGGGCTCATTTATTGGAAATTGCTGCATGAAAAACTTAAACAGTGCAGTACAGTTACCTCTGTTGTGTTTCTCTCGCACGTCATGACTCCTAACGATAAGCGCTGTCTCTCCAAGTCCTGGCGGCTTCCTCCGCCTAGATGCGCTCAGCTTTTTTCAGCTCTGGACAGTTCATTCTGTTGCTTTTTCCAATACCTGATTTGTCTTGGGTCAACATGGAAGTGTTTTGCAGCTTTCGCTCCAGAATGTTCGCGTGCATACTCCAGGATGGTTTCTTTTTATTTCACACTAAACCTTCATCTCTGTTTGTTGGTGCCGGTAGTCGCCATGTTGCTGCTGTGTTTTGGTTTCGATTCCTTGCTGGAAAAAGAAGTACTGGATTTGTGTCTTTGTGCACACTAGTGCTCTGCATAGCAAATAGCAGCTTCCCATTGGGAAAAAAAGGAGGCTTGTATTAGAGGGGGAAAATTATTTACTTTTCTCAACGCTAGCTCTGGAAATTAATGGAGGGACAGTCTGTAATAAAATAGAGGTCACTATTAGAGGAATTACGGTAGTTGCTTTCAAGCAGTAAACTGTTTAAGTGGAGCTTGATTCTACTACATTTATAAGTCCTTCTTCCAGAAAAGTTCTCTAAAATGCAGCAAAAACTTCAATCTTTCATTTTTTAACTCTATCATCATACAGAAGTACAAAGGCAAGTGTTTTCAGTGTCTTCAAAGACCAGCATCTCTTTATTTAGATATTCAAAAATATCAATTTGATGCCAGCAGCACATTTTTAAAAAAAAAGTTGAGATGGAGGAAATTTATCAATGTGTTCAGTTGTTATTCTTTTTCCACTGTGTTTTTTTTGTTATCTGGGAAGTGAAAATATTAATGAATGCATTTTTAAAAGAGGAATCTGTGTCCAGTCATGCTGAATGCAAAATTTAAGCTTGTTAACAGTCTGTGGGAGGTGTGTTTTCTGACTCATCCTCGTGATGCGCCATAGATTTTCAATAGCAGACTGATATGGACTGGAGGCAGGCCAGTTAAACACACGCTTTTTTTATGAAGTCACATGGCTGTGAGTTTTTTTTTATGGTCTGGTATTTCTCTGCTGGAATAGTCACTTACCTTTTTGCATAGAAAGTTACCAAATGGTGACGTATATTTCCCAAAACGACAATACATACTTCTGCGTCAATGGTTCCTTCATACTGTACATGTCATGGACACTGTTGCACCTTTTGTTCCATCTTCAATCTTTGATTTTGCTCTTCTTATACCATCTTTCACATCTTTGGCATGTAGAGTCAAACATCTGTCCCCCCCCCCCCAAAGCAGCTGAAAAATTCATCTGACCACAGAACATGTGTCCACTGTCTCTGTCCATCTGCGATGAGCTTGTGACCAGAGAGCTCAGCAGGGTTTCTGTGCAGAGTTGATATATGGTTTCCTCCTTGTTTAAAATGGTTTTAGGTTACACTTCTGGGTGCACTAGCTGACCTGTTGGGTGAAAATGAATTTCAGAGGTTACTTTTTTGAGCCCATGTGGCTAGATCGGTCATGAAAGGATGATTTTTTTTTTTTTTTTTTTATGCCGTCATACCTGAGGGCTTGAAGGGTGATGCAGATCCAACAATGGGTTGCTGTTCTTTGCCTTGATTTATGGTTTAACCCTGAGTTATACACTAAAAATGCAGTTTTTTTTTTGTTTTTTTTTTAAAGAAAAACTTAATTTGTAAAGGTTAAACTTTTATACCCAATCCTGACACCCTCACCTCCTTCCATTTAATCATTTGTTAAATCTCCTGCAAACCGGCCAGTTGTGTCTTAACCGTTTTGTTTTCCAATATCATTTTGTGTGTGTTGCTGCATTAGAGTTGAGATGTGATCAAATGTTCTAATAAATTTGGTCAGTGAAGACAGTGAACATCATTTCTTTGTTCTTGGGTCTTACAGCTTAAGTTTTTGTTGGGAAACCTGACTTTGTAGGGATTTGGACCTAAAATTAGTTTTAAGGGAGGAAAAAGCGCCGACTCAGTGTCACTGAGCTGGAGCGGGCGGGCTTCCTCCTTTGTCAGGGGTCACAGAGAAGGAAGTTAGCAGTGACGACTGGTGGGAAGCTTGTGATGGGTCATCAGCTAGCAGATACCTTGCATAACTGTGTTTCTCAAGGTCTAGATCCAGATGTTGTGAGGTGGATGTGTGTGTCTCTCTCCAGGGTGAGCGAGGTCTACCAGGCCAGAGTGGTCCAGCAGGGAAGAGAGGTGCCAACGGTGGGATGGGACTGCCAGGAAAACAAGGAGATCTGGGAACTAAAGGACAACCTGTAGGCACATATTTTTAAAAACAGCACATTCTTTGGATGTACAGTGATGACAGTACTTTCCCCTGTCACTTTTTATCAGGGGGGTGGTGGTGATCAAGGATTTCCAGGGGTGTTGGGCCTGTTTGGACCAAAGGTGAGCTCCCATTTTATCTCCATTCCAGTCTTCAACTCCCAGATTAGGATTTTCATGTAACTCTGCACGACAAAATTCCCTTTTAAATGACTGTAGGAGTTTAACTTACTTTTTAGCTCAGGTACTTTTTTTCTCTTTAGTAAAGATCAGTTGCCGGAAATTGTCAGGAGATCCATAAGTTTATATTGTCTTTACAAAGATTATGTATGTAAGCTGCAAAGTATTACTGTAATATGCCCCAACATGACATCTACTCTACTATTTGTCTGTTTTACATGCACCACTGTTGCACTGTAGATCATAACCAGCTGCAGAAACACAGCAGGCTTTATTAGTCCATGTCTTAAACTTAAATCCCTCAGAGTGCTGTTGCAGTTTCCTGCTGCAGGAGTTTAAAGTGCATGTTAGTGTTCAGAAGTTGGTCTGATTCAGCAGCAGTTTGTAAGGATAAATGGTTATTTCATTAAAGATTGAAGAGCAGATATATATAAAAAGATGTATTAAAAAGTTTAATTATCTTGTAGGAGCCATGTTTTCTTTTGCTCAGTCCCCAACACACACACACTGGTTGAAAGGGGTAAAATGTTTTTCTACTGGTACTTTAAAATGCTGTTTCGTGGAAACAGAATGAGAAACAGATTATGGAACGATAAATTACTCTTGTGATGTGAAACACAAAAAGAAGAATCTAGTGATCTCAAATTCAGTAAAAGACAGAAAAGCTCTTCCAACAAACAATTAGCAAAAAGTAGCAGAAAAGCAGAACTTATTCTCTACATATAAGAGTTGCGCAACTATTTTATTTTGGGGTTTCCAAATAACTTCTCATTTGTACAGCATTATCATGATACATTTTACCAGGTGGACAAATGTTTTAAAGACTTTCATATCTGTAAAAACCAGCCATGGGGACTATGTTAATGTTAATGTTATTTTATTGTATTGTTTATTATCTTCCATTTTTATTCCTCCACCAGGCTGGAGATTTGCAATTACTAATGTATGTCTTTAAGATTATAAGAGGCACAAAAATTACTGAGCCAAAATTTATTCAACTTACTAGAGAGCCTGAACATAGACAAGGAAAGAAACCATTTTGATTTAAGTGCAGATCAGAAGTGCTTTTGTTTCCTTTTTTTAATCACACACCAACACATTTAAACTTTTAATACCCTGTACAAAAACATGGTGATTTAATAAGGAAATGGTTTCAGTGTGTTTCAGTTTCTGCAACTGTTTCTCTAATGTGGGGTCTAATGTGAAAAGGCTGCACAGATCAGCTGAAAAAGTTCTCTAAACACATCACATAATGTTGCTACTTGTTGCTTTCATGCTAATCATCATGTTTATGGTTGAATGTACCTCTCAGACAAGCACCTTGCATGTTAGCTCTGCCTCCATCAGAGTTTTTACTCTTTTGAAGCAGGAAAACAGCTAAAACCTGCTGGGCAGTAGCCTTATTGGACTGAAGTTAAAGAACCCTGCTGCATTGAGTCGCTAGCATGTGATTGACTGATGAGCCATCTGTGTTAAAAAGCAATTGAACAGGTGCAGCTAATAAAACGGCTGATGAGTGCATGTGTTAATGGGTGGATGAGAAACGCATAATGTAGAATTTAGCTAAGCTTTAAAGGCACTGTATAACTAGAAACCACTTAACATTTAGATAATTGTATCCAGAGGCATTTTTGGTCTGCATCCATTGATAGCACCTCCTTGGAAATTGAGCATAAAGTTATTTGCATTTGTCTGGTGAAGCTGTGCTAGCAGAGCCCTCGGAGATCCCCTCTCCTGTCTGAAGATGTGCCATTCTGCATTTTCATTTTGAGTAGGCTGAGGTGTGAGGATGAGGGATGTTCACACTGGTAAAGTGACAGAAATAGGCATATGCCAATTTGAGGTGTGATTGTGGCTACACACTTATTTGGGAGAGAAGCACATTACTGATATGATAAGTTACAGCTACAGTCAGTTGAAATAAAGGGTAAAGAGTGAGAGATATAAAACATATTGTATACATTTCCCTTAATTATTTTCTTCTCCCAGGTATTGATTTCATGGCAGCACATGAATATGTAACATGAAAAGCTTTGTTCAGCTGACTTGGTGTGTAAAAAAAAAAAAAAAAAAAAACCAGATGTTCCCTCTTCCCACAACAGGGAAGAGGGAAGAATTCATTACTGATTATTTCAAATAGGGCTGTAGTGATACACTAATCCCATGATACGATTTATAGCACCATATTCAGCCAGAGATTGGATTTGATGCGATTCAATGTAATCCGATACACTTACATAATTTTCTGAAAGATTTAAAAGACAGTGATTTTGGTGACATTTAGTGAGTGTTACTTGGACTGAATTAATTGAACCGAAAAACTCAAAACATCAATTCAAGTCTCTGACTGAACAGAAAGTCTACAGCTTGCAAATTCTGGACGAATTTAATCAAAGATGTACTGAGAAAATGTATTTATTGAAACGGTGCAAACTGTCGCTACAAGCCTTTGAAGTAAAAAAGTGCAGGATTACAATGACTAACAATAGTGTTATTCATTTACTTAAATAACATGTGGAATTACACTTAACTTCATCATAGCAATTAGGTGTCAAAGGCACATTAAATGCTGCCACATACACTGTAAGATGCTAGCAGGTATTAGCTAGCATGTGGCTAATTATAATGTTTCTGTCAACTTGGTAACTTGACCAACAACTTAAAACCAGACATATTATAAGCTGCTTCAGAGCAAGTCAGTCTGTAGCCGCAGAAGCTGCACCCTAGTCACATGACTCTAGAAGGAATGCTGGGATATGAAGTTTTTCCAGAATAACTGTGTTCCATTTGAACTCGGAAGTAGGAAATTCCCTGTTCCAAGTAGGAAGTGTTAACTGGAATGGCCCTTGAGGTGGGACTTCCGACTTGGAAAGTTGTAGAATCCTTGCCACCTCCGAGTACTGCTTTAAAGATGGCTGTGCCCAGTGTTAGCAGTAGTAGAAGTAGTAGAAGCTCCTGTAAAGTTACATTTATTTACATTTCTGACTAATTTTGTTGCATTAAATCAGTTCTTAGATGTAGGGGGAAGGTGCTGTGTAATTCACATTTTTCATGTGGTATGTGAGCTACAATGCCTGCTGTGCTTACAACGGCTAAAAACAATAGCCTTAGCAAACACATTCTTTTGCTAGGCTGCTATCTGGTTTTCCGACCAATGAACTGGAATGCAGTTTGGTTGGGTGTGACATTCCCAGTTCCCACTTCCCAATTCTGAGGTAAATGGAACGCACCATTTTCTACATGCTGAACAGGTGCTAATGCTGATGAGTTCCCTTTAAACTCAAAAGTCAGAAATTCCAGTTCCAAGTGGGAAGTTTCAACTGGAAAAGCTCCCACAGGTGGGATTTCCGACTCGGAAAGTCAAAGAATCCTCACCACCTCCGAGTACAGATTTAAAGATGGCCGCGCCCTGTGTTGGCAGTAGCAGAAGCTTCTGTAATGTTTAATTTATTTACACTTCTGTATATTGCATTAAATCAGTTTTACGTGTAGCATTGGTTTAGATGTAGGGGGAAGCTGCTGTGATATAAGTCACATTTTTCATATGGTATATGTGAACTACAATGCCAGCTTGGCTGACAACAGCTAAAAACAATATCTTTAGCAAACATGTTGTGTTGCTAGGCTGCAATATCGACCTAAACGCAGTTAGGTGGGGTGTGACGTCATTCCCAGTTTCGACTTCCCAGTTCCGAGTTCAAATGGAACGCAGCATAATAGAATAAAATCTCACAAGATTTCGTAAGGGGACAATGATGGAACGCAAGATTTCATTCGTAAAAATATTGATATATCACAACACAAAATATCGTGATATATCAGCATGTCAATATTTTCTCACACCCCTAATTTCAAACTGGTTTAACCTTGTATTTGTTTCCATGTTTCTAGGGACCCCCGGGGGACTTTGGCTTTGCAGGAATACAGGGACCAAAAGGACCACGAGGTTTGATGGTAAAATGAAGATTAATGTCAGCTTGGTAGCTCTCTGCAGTATTTCAGCCAGTACTGGTCGACTGAATTTTCACAAACTGCACACTTGGCGTGAAAAATAAGTGCGGCCTCATCAGATGCTCCATCACATGTGTCCTTAGTCGCTAACATGCCTCTGCTTTCCAGGGTGCAGAGGGAGCTGTGGGCCCCGTTGGCATCATCGGGCCCAGCGGTCATCCAGTATGTACCTCATCTCTCATCCTATCTGCCGAGCTTTATGTGACTCCTCTCTGTTTTTTGGCAGTGATGGAATGATCGTCTGTCTTCTCTCTCTCCATCAGGGACCCCAGGGTGACAAAGGAAGTCGGGGGGAGACGGTGCGTGGCGCTATTTTGATGAATCCTTGTCTGTCTGTACTGTGAGCACAGAATAGGATACTTAGTATGGAGACAGCGCACCACTCAGCCTCCTTTGCCCCTCAGCACTTTTCATTTCCTATTGTGTTCCGCTGTTTGTTGTTACACTCACACTGACACTTAGCTGCTGTGGAAATCCTGTCAGTGTGATAAATGTTGGCTGCTTGCTCATCTCAAGCTTTTTAAGAGGTTTGTTGAGCGCTGGTATGCAGGCATAATTCACTAACCTGATTTACATCATCTGGGTGCGTTCAACAAGTACACGCGGGGGCGTTCCCTTTCCTCACGCACTCCATCTGAGTAAGGCGACAGTTATAGGTGATTTCGTCTGGTTAGAGAATAATAGGAGCCAATCACTAATCGCGGGTGGGACTTTTGAAGGATGGGCGGCGTTTTGGCCGGATGTGATGTAGAAGCACAGGCGACAGCAGTGTAGTCAGTCAGTTATTTCAGACAACAACAATCATGGCGGCTTGCCGTAGGAATCAGAGCGACGAAATTGATTTGGCTATTTCCACTGTTTTGTCAAATCTTCCAAATATATCTTCCTTGAAAGACGAACAGAGGACGGCACATTCGACAAAAGTCGTTCACAGACTGTACACCGCTCGTACTAGCTGTCGCCGCCGCCGCCATGTTGTTTGACTGAAGCTTTTTGAGCTTGATAACATGTTTTGATAACTCGATCCTCTATGCGTGGTGGCTCTGGTGTCGCTCTGAGTTGCGTCACGGGTTGCGTCATTCGGTTCAACGTGAGTGGCTGAAGTAGCGTGTCAGTCAAGATGACGGACAGATCTTCTATCCAATCACATGCAAGAGTTTTAGAAAAAAAAGACTAATTTGAAATGACATCGGGTTAACTCCCTCCCCAGATGGTATTGCAAATACCAGGTGGCGGGAGTCAGGTTAATAATTCACAGCTCTGCTCTTAAAATGCCAATATTTGTGTACTGGATAGCTGTGTTAAAGCGGGATTTGCTGTGTGGAAATAAGATTTCTTTGTGAAAACTTAGAGAACGGGTTAAGAGCAATTTACCAACAGAAACTCTTTATGCTTTAAATAATAAATGACATACTTGCTCTGCTCTTATTCTCATTTTTGAAATTGATTGCATTTTCTTATTTCTTTTTTCCCTCCTTCAGGGGTTGCAAGGACCGAGGGTAAGTAATTACTCTTGAATGCATCATTATTCTTTGCACAATATGAGAAGAAATGAATTAATTATATAATCTTCTAATAAAACCCTAATGTGGTGCTGGAATTTTTCAGGGATCTCCTGGTCCTCAAGGACCACCTGGACCACCAGTGAGTTCTTTCTTTTTGTACTACCTCCAGATGTAAAAGATATCTGTCCTCAGGCATCCTGTAATATTTAGACAGTGTTATTCAAGACAGTTATGTAAGAAATATGGAATGAAAGTAGATGACAGCTTTGGTTTTAGGGTATTCATATTTTAATTGATTGTAGGGTTTAGATAAACACAGCCAGAAATTAGATTTTGATTTATAAAGAATCCTTTGCAGATGATGACTGTATGAAGCCAGAAAACGCATGGACTTCCCACAAGATTGGGTTTCCTGCTCTGTGATACTTTACCCAGCTTTTCCTGCTGTCTTCAGTTTTTTGTGATCATCCCTACAACTTTGTATTCATCAAATCAACTGCACTTCAGTCAGATTCAGCTCAGATGATTGATTTGACTGTGATGTTTTATGTTTTTGCCTCAAAAAACTCCAATCCTGCATTTACCATTTTGGTCATCGACCATCTCTATTGTGAAAGGCCTTTGAATAAACTCCCCTGGATACCAAGTAATGACTTGTGACCAAGGGGCAAACTCTGCTGGGGAAAAGTGAAGCCATTGTTGCCCAAAAATTTTAATTCACTCTTCATCTGCTAGGGGCTGGCTCCAAAACAGTGCAAACCCCCAAATACTCCCATGTTAAAAAGACCAACACCACAGCAGAAATAAACATTAAAGAGAGGAGGTGTAGTGCTCGCTGGATCAAGTCTTAAGAAACAAGGCTCAAAAGGAAATAAGCCAGCAGGTGCTCATCAAACTTGCGGCCGGGAGGCATTCAAAGGAAGAAGTAAGGGTCAGGGTAAAAAAACCTGATGAAGGCTGAATAGCCGAAACGCGTTGGTGCGCAATAAATTTACTTGCAAATCCAGAGTGCCTCAACTCATCCTTCTTCCTCAGAAATAAACATGTTTACAGCCTGGTTCAAAAAATCATCTTAGGTTCCATGGGTCATGTTTGATTCAAAGCACTTTGAATTGTCCTGTACATGAAAATGTGCTATACAAATAAACTTGCCTTGCCTTCATGTCAGCTATGAGGGGGGTGATTTTTTTTTTTTTTATAACTCCTCTGTTTAGATGTTATTTAATCTTTTACACATTTTGATTTAATTTAATTTACACATTTTTATTGAATCCTTTACACATAATTAGGGGCATTTCATTTTGATTGACAGGCAGAAGACCAGTGCCAATTTTAGCCACGAACTTATAGTTAGCTCCCTGCTTGTTCCCAGGAAGGCCTCAGCCTGTGGCAGAGTTGCACACCGGTGGTTTTTAGCTGGTTAACAGCAAGTCTGAGTGTGTCTTACCTTTAAACCGCCTATCTTCATTTGTTCGTGTTCACTTCAGATTAACTCAGTTAGCATTAGCTTGGCTGTCAAGAATTTGTCCGCAGCTCGGAGTGGCCCTGTCTTTGCCCATTTTAGTATTTTCCTGAGTGACGACACACGCGACACGGCAAGATGGTGATAACCATAGCCGGATACTACATTAGAGCTGGGTGATATGGACCAAATATCATATCACGACGTATTTGTTTTAGATGATGATATACAATATACACCAGTATTTTTACCCTGATTGGTCTGAACGTGCCATTTCATGTCAAACACTTGTTTTTTTGTGGTGTTGCGATAAATGGTGGAACAGGTTGCTCCTTTCCACCTTTACACACAATTTGTTTTTTGCAACTTTTGCAAACTGGGTTGCATTGTTCATTGTCCATTAACCAAAATACGTCCAAATTATCGAGTCGCTGGTCCTTTTTTTTTTAACAAGTTCATCCACCTGCTCAGCTTGCCTGTCTCTACCACCTCAATGAGAAATGAACAGCAACTGCATTTGCAAATGGGTGGAGCTAGAGCAACTAACGTATCTGGTTCGGCTAAATGGGTTAAGCCCGGCATACACTGCCATTTTTCGCCATTTTTGAGCCGATTTTCCAGTCATGCGACAATTTTGGCGATTGGGCCGACTCTTGGTCATATCGTGTGTTGTGCATTGTGCAGTATACTCGGGGGTCACAAGAGACGATTGGCACCTCACGACGAGCTGCCAATCAGAAATCGTGAGTCGCAAGAAAATCAAACTTGTTTCAAATTTTGGTCGTGGCTTGTGAGTAAATCGCATGTTGAAGCAGTCCCACGACCAGACTGAGAACTCTTTCCTCAGGGATTTTCACATTTTGCATGCGTGAAACAAAAATGGAAGTAAACCAGAGGCAGCATGGCGACCCGGTGTGTCATTTGGGCGGAGTTCTCGTAAAACTGACAGACCATACAGCCCACGTCTGGTCAGCCAATTCCTTGTCCACAAACAATGTCGTCGCCTTTTCTTTTTGGCGAATTCTTCAGAAAGAACAGCGCAAATCGCCAAGTCAGCACTTTTTTTTTTTTTTTTTTTGGTAATAGCATATTGTTGCTGCGGGTGTTGTTATTATCGTCATCTTCTTCTTCTCTAGCTGTATTTATTGTGTTGCATGTCGGGATTGTTCAAGACCCCGACTTGTCTTTGAGGATGTACAGTGTGAGTAGTCAGATCGCATCCGAGCGTCGGTTCGTACAGTATGAGGTCATACATCGCAAGCTGTGAACTTTTGAACTCTGCGACTGATTCACACAATTTGAGTTGGAGCTGTGAGCAACGATTGAAAATATTGCACAGTGTATCCCAGGCTTTAGTCGAGGTGCAGCCGTGTCATTACAAGAAAAAAAAAATAAAACAAAAACATTTGCACATCTAGAACCGCAATATAACAGTATATGTGAATATCATTTCTCCTTCGTCATACCAGTATATCGCCCAGCCCATACTACATCCATTTTTTTTAACAGTCTTTACTTGTGACCTAAAACCACCGGGAGCCACGCCCATGCCATCACATAGACCCCACCTGTTGGTTCTTAAAGTTTGGGCCCCCCTTAGAAACATCACAGCATCCGTTTGCCACTGACTGAGGAGCTTTAGAAGCACCAGCTTAATTTCAACATATTTTATAGCCTATGGAAACATTTCAGTGGTGACATTATTTTACTACAATTACTACAATTTACTACAAATGTAGTTAACCTAGGTCTACTACATTTTTTCTTACTACATTTTTTTCTGTAAATGCACATAAAAGTGCATGGTAACAAAAATTGGGGCATGTGCATGAATTTGGGCACCCCAAAATAATATTTAGTAGAGTCTCCTTTTGCTGCAGTAACAGCCTGTGGATGCTTCCTATACATCTCTGTTGCAATAAATAAATAAATTATGTTGCTGTGATCTTTTATAAAGGTAAAAGAAGTGAGCATGAAATCTCAGATGGGTGCCCAAACTTTTGCATACCACTGTATATGTTTAAGGAGCCACTCTGAGTTTTGTGAGTGCTTTTTTCATCCTTTTGCTGGTTCAGGTTGATCCTACTTTCTTTCATTCAAAGGGTGTCGTGCCAGAGCTGCCTAATTTTTATTTATCTATTCATTTCTCTTCAGCACAGTCCAAATTGGCCTTTCTGTTGTTCGCAACACATCATTTGCTCATATCAAGTCCTCTCCTCCTGATAGACTTGGATAATTATATGTAAACCTTATTACAAGTGTTTTTCACTTGATTGGATGTTGATTTAGCCACTCTGTGATGGATTTGTTTCATTTAGCAGCGTGTGGATGGTCTGTTACTTGTATTAGAAAGCTCCTTTGACTCCACGTTGTGGGTTCACAGCAACATCTTCCAAATGCAATTACCACTCTGAAATTAGCTCCTTATTTCCACCTGTTTTGCTGGTGGAAAATAAATATTGAAGCAATAGTCAACAGACAGCCACACAACCACTTTTTTTTAGTCATTTGCTTATCTACCTTTTAAATTTACTGGCAGTTGCATAAGCGTTATGATTCCTGAACTACTTTTAATTTACGGTGTGAATACTAGAGTATATACCGCACTACATAACTTTCCTGTTTCTCTGTGAGGCTTACCCTAACAACGGCTACTTCAACATCAGTTTTGCGTCCTGCCTCTACTCTGAGCTCTCTCCGGCTAGTAAAGTCTGATTTTTACTCTTGTCTCATCTACTCTCTCCTCTGTCCTTTTCTATTCTTTTTACTTTCCTCACTTCCTTTGATAAATCATGTGCTTCCTCCAATTCCTTCGCTGAGTCAGCCATGGTATGCATTCAAAACGGCCACTGTGTTGATATCCAGTTGCTAGTGTGTGACACAGGAAAACAAATAAGTGAAAAAGAAGCTGTGAAGGGTCGTTTCTCTTCCTTGGGGAACTGCAGGGGAATGATAGCCCTACAGATGTACATATTAAATGTCAGTAGGGCATCAAAAAAAGATCAGAAAATAAAAAAAAATCATATTTCAAGGCCAGTAACTGACATAGAGCTACATTTTGTTATTTTTAACTGTTCTTTTATTTATTTATTCTTTTACATGTACTGCAACTTTTGATTCTTTTTAAAGCGCTACAAAATAAAATAAAATGTATAATTATTATTTGAATTAAAGCTAAAAGTCTGCTTTTAAAGCCTTTATTCATATCATGACTGACAATAAAGTAGAGGTCAGATGCAGTCAGGTGTTATTCCTGCAGAGGAATTCTACATGTCTCCAGATCAAACTTTTAACATTTGAAAAAGTTTTTGTCAAATCAGGAGACTCCTTGAACACATTGCTCCTCTGCACACAGGATTAAATATGACTAGCCCTGGCTCCTCTGCAGATACAGTATGAGGACAAGGTGTTTGTCTAAATCTGGTAGAAAGTCATTTGAGAAATAAAAATCCACTCCAGCTGAAGCGTAATCTTGTTTTGTTATTTAGGAGATAATCTTTCTCGTTAGACCGACTTTTTCCCCTTACTGTAATCTAATACAGCAGATGATCGTTAACAGCTCTTCTTTTCTGGATTTGACATGATTCATTTCTTGTGTTCACACCTCATTTCCTCTGCTTTCATTGTTTCTTTGCATTTCTGCATATTGAGTGAGAATTGGGCGTCTCTCCACCACCAGAGTGGTTTAGCATGTGTGGTTACTAACAGACATGCAAAAAACCCAAAAAGTTATATATTGTTTTCTCCCATTGCTTTCAAGGGCCTCTCCAGCTCTGCATTTTTACTTGTAAGTATAACTCTCATTATTTCATAATTTGGGCGTTCTGGATGATGGGGAACAAATTAAAGTGTCTTCTTCTTGCAGAGAAATGAAGCCCTCGGTACTGCGTTTGAGATCATTGATTTCCATGCTGCACTAAAGCAAGAGGTTAGTTCTGAGGGAAACTGTCTTCGCTGCAGCCTCTTAATATCTTTTAATATGAGCTCAATTAAATTTGTGCAAATATTACAATAGCATGGAACAGAATAGTAACATTGATATTGACCAAAAATGTCATTGTTCAAACTAGAATTATCAAAGCATGGACCTGCCCATGCTAGACCAGGGCACAGAGATCTTGAAGACCTTGCAGCATCTCAGCTCGCTGGTCCAGAGTCTGAGAAACCCGCTGGGAACCCGTGACAATCCGGCCCGGATCTGCCGAGATCTCTTCAACTGTGAGCAGCGGATGTACGACGGTGAGAAGGCGTTTTAGGGCATTTTTGTCTCTGTTCTAATGATTAATCAGAATTAATTTCATCTTTTTCTGCATTTACCCGACAGGCACTTACTGGATTGATCCAAACCTGGGCTGCAGGGTGGACAGCATTGAGGTGACATGCAACTTCACCGGTGGAGGACAGACTTGCCTGAAACCTGTCACAGTTTCTAAGGTTTGGATCTCTGAGATGAAAGCAAGATGAAATACACATCTGTTACAACCCCATTAGGTCTGGGGGGAAAATGGGCTAGCAACACAAACAATCAGAGACGGTCAGGTTAAAATAAGTGATTTATTTACAAAAAGGAAGAATTAATACAACAATGAAACCAAAGGCAACCGTGTTTATAAAAAAGCAAAAGCAGATGCAAAGCCTAATACCCAACTATTATTACAAGAATAAACAAAAA
Organism: Atherinomorus stipes; assembly: GCA_023101725.1. NCBI lineage: Eukaryota > Metazoa > Chordata > Actinopteri > Atheriniformes > Atherinidae > Atherinomorus > Atherinomorus stipes. The sequence continues at coordinate 86,908 of JALJCO010010775.1, read as the reverse complement.
CACAGTCTCCAAACCATTGCCAGTAACTATACCATGGAGACTGCAAGCAAAAATAATACAAAAGAATTGACTCAAATCTTCTTATGACTGGCGCAAATAATCCACCAATGCAGCAAGGAGAGTTAACAAAAGATATTCAAAGCTCTGTAATTCTACAACAAGCTAACAAGACACCAAAAACAAACTGATGTAATCACACAGGATGGGTCACCCTCGATGCCAAACCGTGCTCCAATCTGACGGAGAACAACGGTTGTCAGGTGCTGAAGTAGCGACGAGTCATCACAGGTGGCCAATCACAGAGGAGACGAAGCTGCAGGCAACCAATCCTTGAGAAAGGCAGGAAGGCACAGAATCCATGGCCAACCACTTACAAGAACTAGCACAGGGCATTTGCATGGAGACCCAACAGGCGTGCAGCCCAGGGCCGTGACATCACTTAGATACAAAGAGGCTTACTCTGATAGGGTACGATACCGAGTGGATGATCACAAAATGGAAAAGTATGTTGTCTAAAGCAGCATCTCCCAATCCTGGCTCCTGGATACCAGAGGCCTGCATATGTTTGAGGTGTCCAAACTTTCACACACCTGACTCAAATGAATGGCTTATCAGCAGGCTTGCAAAGAACATGAGTGGTTCAGTTATTTGCAGCAGGTGTGCTGGAGTTGGTGAGAACCAAAACGTGCAGGGGAGTGGTACCCGGGGACCAGGATTGAGAAACCTGGTTTCTCAAGTTGCAGAAAAAACTGACCTTAAAGGTACAGCGTGTAAGAATTACTGACATCTAGTGGTCAAGTTGTGAAAGGACGGTGGCCGTCAAATGCCATATTTCTTCCAGACATAGAAACATTTTAATCTGCAAGTGGATCAGTGATCTCAGGTGCAGAGACGACTGCACTACAGGTAACTACGTAGGCATTGTGTACATGTGTACTGTCTTCTTCTATGGTCCTTTTTAAGGCATTATCTATTCCAAAACGGTGCTCTGGCTCCTATCAGACAAAGCCAGGGCTTCAGTTTTAAAGCTCAGAGGATTTTCATTTCACACACAGAGTTGTTTGTCCATTCAGAGACACTAGTAAAAATGATGGCACAAATATGGCAGCTGCCATATGTGGACACACAGAAATTAGCTGTACATGGTTGATTTTAAGAGAATAAAAACACAACAGTTAATGTAGTGAAGGATACAAACTTAACGATCTTTTTTCCTCCATTGATTCATTACACGCTGCACCTTTAAAACAGACCATGCAACTTCATTATGTCTCTTTTGATTAATAAGACCACAGCTGCCCATTTTCTGGCTTTATTATTTATGGATCATTGGTTGTGAATCTGAAGATGTCTCATTTGGTCCTCAGACTTGAGGCCCCAACTAAGGTATGCTCATTTGGAAAGTAAATCTCTGAGCTCGTAATCCACCCTTCATCTTTTGAGATAATAATTTATCCTCTAGATATTTTGGGGGGGAATAGTAAATCACACACAATGACAAATATGGACAGTTCTTAAAATATGTATTCCAGATGTAACTCGGTCAAATTCATAGAGCAACTGGAGAATATTTGTGTAAAAACTCAGAGATGCCCATTTAACCTGTGACTGAAAAAAAACATTTTCAAGTTGTTTTAATTTTTTATGTATATATAAAATAGCCTGAGTCGTAAATCATGGCTCTAAAAAAGAAGCCTTCTTTTTGGTTTGACTAGAATGCAGATGGGTTTTATCTTATTATAATTGCTGGCACTCCTTCCACATTCTAATTTTACAGAGCTTAATTAATCATATTAATATGCATAAATCCACTTGCTCTTCAGTTGGAGGTGGGAGTCGGTCGCATCCAGATGAACTTCATCCACCTTTTGAGCACTGAGGCCGTGCAGCACATCATCATTCACTGCCTCAACGCACCTGTGTGGGCAGCAGGGCCCTCTCAGCAACCTTCGCCCACCGCTGTTAGCTTCAAGGCCTGGTCAGGGGAGACCATTCAGGCTGGAGACCTCCTGGAGCCGCTCATTCCCAGAGATGACTGCTGGGTATGCTCTTTTACTGTTGTGACATGCAGGTCAATGCAGTTCTAAGTGCTTTGCACCAAAGTGTAGACATCTTTGAAAAAGAATAGTTTTGGGAAATGCACTTGTGCTCTCTCGCAGATAACTTGAGAAGCTGATGTCACTCAAGTCTGTTCAAGTTTGGAGCTGGAGCCAATTATTTCATTTCATTAATGCAGAGGCCGTAACAGGAGAAAGGGTCAGACTGAGGCCTGTTATACATGCATGTGGGAATTAAATCATTTTTCATTTTATGTACACTACCCGTCAAAAGTTTTAGAGCACTCCTATTTTTTTTTACGAAAATTCAAGCAGTTCAAAGTTTCATTGTAGTAAAAACATGAAAAAAAATAAAGAAGTCATGGATTAATTTATGAGCCAAATATTTTTTAAAAACTTTTGTCTCATCAAAGGAGCCACTTTTGGAAGATATCAGCTGAGCACATGTGTTGATGGAGACAAAAGTGGTCCCATGAGCCGCCCTTCACGCAAGCTGTCGACTCAGAAACTTGTTTTCTGAGTGTTGTGGCTTTGGGTCTGCCAGACCTCGTCCTGGGAGGGTTCTCTCAGTTTCTGGTGCCTTTTGATGGCAAAGGAAACTTTCTTTATAATTTCTCTGTGGGAAAAACGACACCCTCAAGTGTCATGGTCTCTGCCATTTTTATAGCAACACACTACTTTATGAAGTACTATTCAGATGATGCTGCCAGGGTATGGTACAACAATGTGTTCAAGAAAAGTTGTGACATGGATTGGTAGCACCAACTTTCGAGACTTTTAACCTCCATTGTTGCAAAACAGCTTCAATATGTTAACCATTTCATCTTCCCGGACGGTCTTTTTGCTATAATTGTGAAATGTACATTTCAGTTTTCAGTTTTGGGTAACTTTTCCCTTTTTTAAACCTCTGGCAGTTGACGACACTGCTCGGTACCAATTCAAGCTATTTATTGGACTTGAACTGACCCCACTTAAAAAACATTTTTTTTAAAAAAGAAAAGTTGGGGGGGCTCCAAGACTTTAGACTGGTAAAGTGTGGTTTGTTTTTACCCATATTCAAACAGATTAGGTCAGAGGTTCTCAACCCTTTTTCACCAAAGTACCCCTTGTGAGATATAATTCAGCTGAGTACAATCTATTGCAAAATCATTTTTGTGTGAAAAATAGATTATAAAAAAAAACCAAAAAAAGTGACTTCATCTTTGTGTCAGGTTTATTTGGCTGGAACTGTGCAAAACGATAATACAGTGCCCACTTTTGAACTATTTAGACAGAAGACAAAGAAAAGCAAGGACATTTAATATACTAGCTCGTAACAAGTTAGGTCAAACCATGTTGGTGCTGTATGTAGGAGGCAGGTTTTTTTCAGGGTAACGAAATTGTGTGAAACTAAGTTTCAATTCTGTTTATGAACATTTATTACATTTATTGAAATCTTTATTAAATACATTTTATTTAAAGATTTTTTATTGAAAAAAAATACATATATTTAAATATTTGTGTAACACCAGGGGTACGCGCACCCCCATTTGAGAAACAGTGGATTAGGTAACAAGAAAGGAACCTTTTGAAACACAGTTGTAATATAAAGTTAAATACTCTGTCGCGTCTTGTTTTTAAGGGAACAATTGTTTTTTTTTTCATTTTTTTACATTGAGGGGTTTTTCTGATACAGCAGGCAGCGTACCAGGACTGGACTATAATTGTTTTCAATTAGAGATGAAGCCCAAATTAGACAAAAAAAAGGCTGCAGGAAGATATCGTAGGTTTGACAGTGACAGAAAACCCATATTCATCAAACCGTTGTGTTAAACATGTTTCTCAACAAAATATAGTTTATTCTAGCTGAAAACCTCCTACCTGTCATTTATATGTAATATAATGTATTACTTTTCAACTAGAAGAGATTTAGGTGAGTCAATGTTGAGGTTTTTTCTTGTTAAATGTAAAAATTTGTTCATCCACCTCTATATTTGGCCAAAAGTGAAGATCATGTTCTTACTCATCTTCAGCTCAGATAGAACTTTCCAACATTTCCCCCCCGATGAAACGGTGAGAGAGTGGGAGTGAAAGGAATTTTGTTCAGTGTTTACAGCATTTATGAAAAGAAACAGTGTGAGCCTTCACCCTGTTACTCAGGATAATCCACAGGCCTCACTGTCAACGGTTTCTCTGGAGGAGATTAGTTCCAGTGGAAACTGCTCCCAGTCTCCAGTCAGGTCTGTGCATCATCCAGAATGATTGCTGCTTCGTACTGGTCTTCTTTAAGTGTTCTAATGTCAGGAACTATCTGAAAACGTTCAGCCTGCATGTGCAGAAATGATGCTATTTTGTTTGATTCTCAGATCAAAGATGGACGCTGGCATCAGACTCATTTCATCTTCCAGAGCCAGGACCCGACGTTACTCCCCATCGTGGATGTGTACAACTTGCCGTCTGCAGAGCCTGGTGCAGGATTTCACCTGGAGGTCGGACCTGTGTGCTTCCTGTAGGGCCCTCCGCTGGGACCCCGGAATAACCCTTTAAAGGAAAAAAAACAGCGTGGGAGATCTTGAATAGTGGTGCTTCTGTGGTTTTGCAGCACAACAGACCCCCCTCCTCTCTTTAGAAAATCCACTTGGACTGCAGACACATGAGGGGCGCCAGATAAAGAAGACTCATGGTAAACAATAATGAGCTCCTCTTTTAAAGACTTGCTCGTGATGAGACCTGGCTGGACGTCTCGCGCCGGTCCTCTCAGACCATGTTGTATGATGTTTTCTTCACGGTCTGATCCTCAGTTTTGCAAAACAAATCTTCACTGTTTTGAGATCTGTACAGAAATATGAAACACGTACATCTGCAAATCCGGTAACACCAACTTTAAAGTATTATTTATAGATGTATTTGTGCTGTATATTGTGATATAAAGTGCAATGGTTATTTCACAGTCTTTAGGGATATACAGTGTCAAAGTCATATCACTCATTCAGGTATACGCAGACATAATGACTCCAGGTATTCCTTTATTTTTGAGCCTCTATTGACTGATGGTGATGAGCATTTGTGCAGATTTCTTCCCACAAACTGCTGTGTGGTACCGTCGGTGTAAAAGTGGAGCCAAGATTTCCACAGGGTGTCAAGATGCTACCTCGTTCTGCGCCTCTCATCTCACTGCAAAAGACAGCCGTTAGCTGATCTAATCTGGGATGACAGAGGTGACACCTGGTGCTGCGACAGACGACACTCAAGACCATAAACTCTTTGTCAGCTCTTATCAAAGCTGCATCTGCTTTAAAAAGGGAAGAATGTCAAATATATACACATGGGGCAAATTTCTTAAATTATATTGTCAAGCTATTATTTTAACATTTTCAATATTCTGAGTTAAGTTTGTCCTAAAGTGTAAATGTATAATTATGCAGCCTTTTATTATGGGTGGGTTCTATTTAAGTATTATTTAAATTCAGACAAGCTTTTCCACTATAAAACCAGGCATCGAAGTTCTGTCTTTGGTCATTTACAGCTTTAAAGATTGTTATTTGTGCAACAAACATGGTTGGTCGCACCAATCTGGAAAACTCAGAGGACGCTACCATTGGTACATAAGCTCAGTGTTTGGTCTGTAGACATTATATGCTGAACGCTCAACAGGTAATTCAATAAACATCTGAAACCTTTGTTTATAAGCAGCTTTCACCTTCTTTTAAAAGGAAAAACTTAACAAAAGTGAAAGAAAAATGTATTTATTTGCCCATGAATAGAATTTGTGGAGTAGTGCTTCCTTAGCTGCCCTTTGCAGCAAAGTTTGATGGAAAACTCAGGCAGCCGTGAAGTTTTGGATGTTTATATTTATTGTTTTATCTTGGGCACATGGCATGGCGACCTCCATCAATCGGCAGGTTGACCCCAGTGATGAAGCTGGCAGCGTCCGACGCAAGGAAGGCGATGCTGTGCGCCACCTCCTCCACCTCGCCTGGCCGCCCCAGTGCGTGGGTCTGCTTACACTTTGCTAGAAACTGAGGGTTAAAAGGCAAAAACATCTATTTAAAAACTTATATGTTTTGAGATTTGTGCTTTAGTCAAGAAGAAATAAAAACCGCCTGTCACATACAGTAACTGTTAAAGGTACAGTGTGTAAGAACTACTGACATCTGGTGGCAAAGATGGGTATTTGAAAGAAAAAATGGCTGTGTCTCATGTTGCAGTCTGTACACTGAACTGCAGATTCATCAGCCTCATACGTCACAGCGGCGCGTCAGAATTCATTGTAAACAAGATTTTCTTTTCCTTAACAAAATCAGAATGTACAAACTCTTGTGAGGGGAGTAACAAAGAGTATCATACTGTACACGGTTTCACCAAGGACAAAACCACTAAAAAGTTTGAACAATAGACGTACAAAAGGGTTTAAATAAAATAAAGGAGAATCAGATATTTTCCACACAATATACAGTAAATTAGTTAAAAAGCAATGTAAGCTCAAAGTTAATCATCAGTATTATGACTGGGCTTTCAAAGAATGGGGGAATCATTAAAACAGAAGGGTCAAAAACATTTCTTTATAGATCTTTTTTGCAATTCTACTTGACATTTTTAAAGAGATGAGCAATATTGTAAAAAATCATTTATGAAAACAGGCAAAGGTAGATTTTATTTCACTGCACAGAAAATGGAAGGAAATAAGCAGCAGATCTACGAGTGTAATATTTGGAAATATTGGCAGATTTTTAAGCATTAAATTAAGTGTTTACAGATTAGAAACAACAGTCTGTGGAAAATTTAAAAATAGGCGGACAAGCTTAAAAAGGGAGTTTTTGCCTCAGAAAATCTATTTGTTTGACATTATTCAAGGGTTAACGAGCAGTTAATGGGGTGTTAATGTTCAGGCAGTGACAGAAAAATGAAAAGGAATAAAATGTCTGATTCCATTTAGTTTGTACAACGAATCTAAAGGAATAGACAACGAAAGAATGCTGTTAATAGATAGCGATGGAGTCTGCAATTGATAGGCAACGAGACTGGAGCACTATGGGAAATTCTCGTTGGCTAGGATGTCCCATTTCAGCAGCATACCATTTCAGAAGGCTGCTTCAGAGTACGTGGACTACGTAGCACACTCCATAGCCTACACAGTGTGCAACATTAGACACAGCTGTTTTCTTTCAAATGACTTCATATTCCAGCACTGTTGCGAATATACGGTGGCCATTAGTGGTCAAAATTCTCCCAGACATAAAGATGTTTTCTTCTGAGTGACTCCAGTGGTCTCAGGTGTAGCTATGACTGTACTATGAGTAACTACTTTTTATGTCTTTTAAACCATAACTTGTCCCAAACACACAGTCTATTCAGGGTAACCGCAGTAAAAATGGTGGAACAAATATGGCAGCCTCCATGTATGTGGACCCCCCAGCAGGTAGATATAAATGACTCATTCTAAGAAAATAAACAACAGCTATTCTGGTGCAGCGATTGAACATCAATAGAAACACAGTTTTGAATTATACATCACATTTCTCTGCCATTGACCTTTTGATTTTTTTTTTTTTTTTTACACGCTGCACCTTTAAGTCAAGCTACTAGAAATCTAAGCCGGCTCACCTGAGCGTACTGCTCCTCATCCAGCCCTGCTCTCTTGTGGACGTCCGTGATGATCACACCAGGACTGAAAAGATAAAACCACAAATGTAGATTACAGCTTACAGAAATGCTTCTCACCTCAGAGTCAACCGTTTCCAGTAATGATGTCACATTTTCAGACAAGGAAATGACAAAAACAAAATGCAGAGGAACATGAATATTAAAGTGAACTTGTGCAACAATGAAATATTTATCACACGTACCAGACAGAGTTCACTCTGACTTGCTTTGATGCCAGCTCTGAAATAAAAAGCAGTTTCATGATGACTTGTCCTCGCTGTGAACCTTTATAGGGCTTTACATGTAAAACTCACTCAACCCACCGAGTGCTATACAGCGTGTAAACTGGTCAATGGCAGACTTGGACATGCAGTAAGCCAAGACACCAGGGAACTACAGAAAAGACGGAAAAAAAAAAGACAAAACATCTTAAATATTCAAAATAGATGAAGTGCTGCTGAAGGCTTGTACACAGATGGAAGATACCCACTGATCTCTGCCCGTTCACACTGGAAACATTGACAATGGAGCCTTTGGTCTTGACCAGGTGTGGCACACAGAGCTGAGTCAGGTGGTAAACAGATCTGTGACAGGAAATAAAGTTTTGGGAGAAACTGATTAACATTTCTGTGATGGTTCATGTGTCACTCAAAGAAAAACTATCCAACATCCATGAGAGGATTCAGCAGCGTGATCACACCTGCACCCACACATTCAGGTTTGGAGCTGGGTGCAACGTGATTAATGTTCCTGTGGGTCTGACACAGTTACTTTGGACCAATGTGTGTGCACGTTATACATTTCATATTTATTTATTTCCCCTTATGAAGTGCAGTTCTGTCACACCTTCATTTACAGCAAACTGGCTCATGGCAGTGATAAATGTGCTGGCCAGCCAAGCATAACATCATGTGACCCTCATCAACGTCAAAAGGAGAGTGTGTCCTTTATACCTACAGTGAATGTCCCACATCAGCGCAGGATGCAGGTCTGTACAAACCCCAAAACCTACAGCTGTTTGAAAATGTAAATATAAATGAAATGATCTGATAATAGCAAATAGATCTCCCTGAAGATAGTTCCAATAATTGATGACTTGGTCCTTAAAATCAGGAACTGGAACATTTCCCTACAACGGGGGGTGGCCAAGTCCAGTCCTCAAGAGCCACAATCCTGCAACTACAGGAAGTGCAGAATTATTAGGCAAGTTGTATTTTTGAGGATTAATTTTATTATTGAACAACAACCATGTTCTTAATGAACCCAAAAGACTCATTAATATCAAAGCTGAATATTTTTGGAATTTGGAGTGGGGCTTTTTTTTAGTTTTAGCTATTTTAGGAGGATATTTGTGTGCAGGTGACCATTACGGTGCATAATTATTAGGCAACTTCCTTTCCTTTGGTAAAGTGGGTCAGAAGAGGGACTTGACAGGCTCCGAAAAGTAAAAAATAGTGTGATATCTTGCAGAGGGATGCAGCACTCTTAAAAATATTCAGCTTTGATATTAATGAGTCTTTTGGGTTAATTAAGAACGTCGTTGTTGTTCAATAATAAAATTAATCCTCAAAAACACAACTTGCCTAATAATTCTGCACTCCCTGTAGATGCATCCTTCTCCAACACACCTGAATCTGATGAATGGTTCGTCACCAGGCCTCTGCAGAGCTGAATGACATGCACACAAGGGACTGACTGATACAGATTTTTTAAGGCCCGATACTGATATTTTCTCATCAGCCGATGACAGATACAACCTGCCGATATTCGAGGCCGATACTGCATTTGAACTCAAAATTAAAAGGGACTAGAGGCAAGAATCGTGAAAGAATAAACATGCATGTCCAGTTTTTTAATGCTAATGGGTGATGAAGCGCTAAAAAACAAAAAGAATGAGCCCACCCATGTCTCCGTTGCCTTGAACAGGCTGTGTGCTGCATAATGCGCTGCGATTCGGTGGCCGAATTTCCCGCGCTGTCCCTGACCATTTTGATCCAGGAAGGAGACGGTCGTGGTGAATTCAAACACTGCAAGAAATAGTTATGGATTCTTCTGCCGTCAGCAAACGATCCAGACACTAAAAAAAAGTGGAACTACAAAGAAAGACTTTATCAGCGTAGAAAACAAGGTTATAGAATCCGTTTGTGTGTGTTCCTGTGCCAGCTTGGCTGGTGGCTGCAGATACCCGCAGCGCCAGTCACGGCACTCGCAAGTCTCATTTCTTAATCTTACCTCTAGTCCCTTTAATATAATGGGTGTGCCGCACCAAAGCCCGTGACGTTACCACTACACTACCCACTCCCCCAAATAAAAACTGATTTTGAAAACTCTTAAGATTAAAAAAGAAACAAAGCACTTCAAATATATATATATATATAAAAGGAACAGTACACTTGGAACAATATCATAAAAAAACATTAAACATATACATATAAAAAAAAACTGCTGCCTGTGTAGATGCCTGTCTGTAAATTATGCAAAGGGAGGATATCAGCCCTTTAACATCTCTGTGTGGATAAAAAACACACCTATGCATAAAACAAGATTCTGCGGCAGCGATCTTCAGGCTTTACTGCATGGTGTAAATACTGTAGTTACACAGGTTTAAAAAGACTTCTGATAACCGTTATTGGTGACCAGGGTTAGTTTAGGCTCCATAATGCAAAGAAAAGCTGTAGAATCCCTGCCAACCCTCCCTGAACTGAGAAGAGATGAAAAACTTTTCTGCGGTTCAACCAAACAAATCTTTCAACTCTTTTAGAAATAAACAGACATCAAGCCCTCCAGGCAGAAGCAAATATATGCTCCAACACCAGCTTGAACCTACATAAGTGCCCTGCAACCATGATCATTTATGCATGTGCACCTAGTTTATGCTTTCCAGTGCACTTCAGATCAACAATGGTTGCTGATGTTGGGGTTTCTGTAGCTGTTTTAGCAAGCCAGTTTATTTGTACAGCACATTTCATGTGCAAAATAATAAGTGCTTTACATAAAACAATAACAGCATTATAAATGTGTACAAAAATTTTATAAAAGCATTTAAAGTACATAAAAATATAAAGAGAAAAATATACATCCATGGAAAAAATAAAGAGACCATCCTTGTTTTCTCATATTAATTGATCATTTTAATGCCTGGTACTACTAAAAGTACATTTGACTGGACAATAATTTCAACAAAAATAGCTCATAAGAGTTTAATCTAAGAACTGATATCTAGCCATTTTCCATGCTTTTCTTGATAAGTGAGTTTGGTTATTAAGTTCTTACATCAATAGGTATGGCATTGCACTGCCAAAACCAGCTTTTAGGCATTCTATATTTTCTTTTCTGTCTCTTTGAGTCACATGATTCACACCACAGTTGGTACTCGATTGCATAACCATTAGTTTTGATGAAAAAGCTGGTCTCTTAATTTTTTCCATGGCTGTATACAGTGAAACAAGATCATATTAATCTTAATAGAATAATAAAGAATAACTAAATTAACATCTGACTGAATGATTTAAATGATTTTAAAAAAGCAACAATCTAGAAAAGTTCAAACATAAACTTCAGATTTTATGAGAAAAACCAAGCGTGGCTAAACATCCGGCTTCAGTTGGATAAATATATAAGGGAGCTTAATACATGATGAACAGTGGGAACAACTCACAAGAGCTGAACTGAATCATTAAATTATGCAACCTGATCCCATTACAAACCGTTACATTTTGCAGATTCATGTTTCACGGATGCATCATATCTGAGCAAAGTGTTTTCTGTGTAAAAACATATCGAACGCACTTGTTACATTCTGCAACTGCAATGTGTATTTACATGTCAGAACAAGTATGTGTCAGGATACAGGGAAGCTACTGCAAACTGGACAGGAATGAAAATCATTTTGGCACAGAGAGGAGAAGGATGGCACGACGTCTGTGTTGATACAGGGGTGCATTGGTATACACGACTCGGGGAAATGGCACGTTAATGCTGAGTGATTTGTTATAGTTTTGGAATGATGCATTTCCAACCAGACTTCCTTGGTTCTTACAGGAAAACAATACCAAACCAAACTGCATGAAATTTTAAAACCAACCAATTGAACAGCTAAAATAATCAGTAAAAGTCAAACTAACTGTCTTTGTCTATATTGTCAAACTGTATTAATTTTGCAAGGCTTCCATCCAATCATTTCTTTTCCCTCCATACACCCACAGTGTGAAGCTGTATGAGCCATCATCACCAGACATGTTCCTGCTACCGTCCATTCAGCACAATCAGCATTCCCATCATCAATCTTAACGGCAGGCTTCATAAATCCTACCTGACATTGACGTTCATGACCTTGTCATACTGAGCCAGATCTGTGGTCTCGATGCTTCCCATGGCCAGGATGCCAGCACTGTTGACCAGGACATCCAGCCGGCCAAAGTGAGCAATAGTTTGCTCCACCGTCTTCTTCACAGTCTCCTCATCAGTCAGGTCTCCAGGGACGAGCAAGGGCTGCACACAAAAATCCATATCAAGCCTTTAAAAGGGGATCATTTATGAGGAGTTAGTTTCACACTGCTGTCATCAATGCAATTTTGAACACACCGTAAACACACCATAATTCCAGGTACCATTTCACAAATTTAAAAAAAAGTCCATGTACTCAGGTGTCCTTTTTTCCCCCCACAAATGGTTCAGTCGGTCACACATTTCTCCATTCAACTTTCTTTGACATTCAAAACATTCTTTAACATTACAGGACTAGTAGTGAGTAATCTTGGTCACGTGGTGTGAAACTGATGAACCAGCTGGTACCTCGGGAGCTCCACAGTCGGTGCACTGTTTGGCTATTTTGTTGAGGTTTTCCACGTCCCGGCCGTTCAGAGCCAGCAGAGCTCCGAGTTTAGCGAACAGGACGCTCGTACCTGCCCCGATACCCGAGCTGGCTCCTGTTATCAGGGCCACTTTCCCCTTCAACGAAGACACCTACAAAGCAAACATAAAACTGGTCTACATGACTCTCACAGGAACTTAGCTTGCAGAAATTAGCTCTGCATGCTAATAAGCTAAGTCATGAACATGGACGTGTACACATTCAAACATTCCGTTATTTTTATGCGGGATATACGTTGCCAATTTACTTTAAATGCGTCCTCTGAGGCCATTTCAGCGAAGTTTGCTTGTCCCCAAATCCAGCATGACTAGCTTCGGCCCCTTCTAATGACGTAATTTGACGCGACAACAACTCGATTTGTAGTTCAAACATTACCATTTCACGACTATCGAATATGTCCAATTTCATGGCCCTATTTTAATCTATAAAATGTAACCTTGAAATAAATCTAAATATTTTATATGTATATATATATATATATATTCCAGCATATTAAATATAAATATTAATTTGAAGTAGAAAAACCAAATTTGATTTACATGTTTAGATGTTTGAAAATTTTGATACATTATATTTAAAAAATATATGTTGTATATGTATGCGATGTATGTACATGTTAATTTATTACAGAACATTGGTTATTTATTTCGGTCACAAAATGTCACAGATACATATGCCATTAAAAACAATAATACCACTGTGCAATTTATTCATGAGAATTTTTTATTAAAATAAAACATTAAAAGGTCTTACAAAATCAGACACACTTCTTTTTGGACTGCCCAGTAAATATTTTTAGATTTTTCTATGATTTCTACCCTCTGACACATCATGTGTTTTAACCTTATCAAGGCACCACGCTCCGTATCCACCGGTTTACTGGAAACAACAGGCACCATGTACAAAATGTCTGAAATAAAACTCAGCTATCCAGCAAAAGGGTTAGCATGCATGGTCACATCCTTTATCCGGGTTTCAGTCAGGGGTCGGAATGTCTTCTCATTCACAGGCAGCTTCTCCAGTTCATCCAGTGTTTCCAAGCCATCAATAATCCTACAAGTTAAAGACAGTGAGATGTCAGCAAAAATTATCTGAATGCCTGTTGGGTGGTTGTGTTTGGTTATCTTCTATCGGTTAGAACAGATAATATTGTATATTATGCTAAGATCACTTCAGTGCATTGCTCTTGTATATTTTAATGTACTGTATAAATTGCTTACTTTCCAAAAACTGTGTACTTCATGTCCAGATGGGGTTGTTTTGCATATGTGAAGAAAAACTGGGAGCCATTGGTGTTGGGGCCATTGTTTGCCATTGAGACCACTCCTCTGACATTATGCTAAAATAAAAACAAAGAAAAAGGAAAGATGGTTCACTACTGAAAATATAACCAAGAGGAAGGTCATCAAAGGATTTACTAACCTTCAAGTGTTCACTGAACTCGTCTTCAAAATTGCGACCCCATATACTTGTTCCTCCTTTACCTGTGCCTGGAGTAGGGTTTCACACACATTCAAAAAACAAACAAACAAAACAAAAAAACATTTTCTTGTAGACATTTTAAGTGTCAATCTGATGATAAATGGTCAACATACCCGTTGGGTCTCCAGTCTGAACCATAAAGCCTTTTATATTTCGGTGGAAGATGCAACCATTATAGAATCCACTGGCACACAAAGCAAGAAAGTTCTGTAAAATAGTACCACAGTCACCCAAACAATCTTCATACCAGCCCGTCTTAAAATGCCAGCGCAAAGAACACAGATATATAGCCAAATATATTTCATTTTCACTGATTTATAGACAATGTAAATAAAGACATCGAAAAGCTTCATCCTGTTGATGTAGCATCACTTACCTCACATGCTCTTGGAGCCCGCTCACAGAACAGCTCAATTTTAACGTCTCCTACATCTGTGTGAAGGGTAACCGCCTACAAAATGAAAAACAAAACAACTGAATCATTTAAAAAACATGTTTGCAATTCTCGAATAGTAATTGTTGACCTCTTAGCTCAATCTGACGTAGCGAGCGTGACAAATTAAACTGTTACACCGGTGTAGTTCACCAACTGGCGTGCGGCTCGATTGACCCGGTCAAAATACAAATGACTTCATATTTATATTTTTTATTATTTAGTATTTGGTCAGAAAAGTGCCGAAAATGCTTTCAATAAAAATTACCATTTTAAATGCTGCGTCTGTTATCGAGTGTGTCTGAGAAATGCGCTCGGCTGGAGTGACGCACCAGCGTTCATTGGTTCCGCTGAGAACTGAATCATTTTGATGTTTGCCGCGATTAGATATTGAAATATTTTGTGTTTATTTGGCTTAATATGTTGTAAAAACAGTATATATATGCAGAAGACTATTTTAAGTATTACAGTTTTAGTGTTATGACGGTTACAGATCTACTTTTACCATACATGCCTTTGGTTTATGTGTTTGACAAGGCCAACAAAGATGAATAAATTGCTTTGTAGATCTGTCACTCCAACATGAGGGGGAAGCAGAGCTTCAACTTCAGAAATTAAAATTAACCTCAGTCCCAATTTCTCTCTTTGGCCCTCCTTTTGTTTTAGAATAAAGTATAAGGGCTTTCTCTCACGGGGATCAAGTTTTAATGACCACCTGATCATCCTTAAGTCCCCACATCCCTGTTGATGGGCTAGATGACTTCTATAGTTTGATCCTACCCAAGCTGGTAGATGAGCTATTAAAACCAGAATAAAGATTTCAACCAGGTACCATTTCTTGCCTGATGACTTATTTGTGCCAGCAACACAGAAGAAAACAGAACAAATTTAGTCAACCAGGTTTATTTTATTTTTCCCTTCAGAATGGTGCACAGAAGAAGATGAGACACGTTCAAAAAGAATACTCACACACTGCTGCATGGTTTCTGTTAGTATCCTTGCATTGATGATTTCTCTTCTTCATGTAACTTTTGGCAAAAGAAACAAAAAGTGTCTATGCTTTGTGATTGTAGGCTACGGGAACACTGATTACGGTTTTGGACCCACAAAGCTTAAACATGGAAGGGGATGTTGAGAATGCGCCATCATGCAAACTCAGATACAGTACAGACCCACACGCTTGACCTGTGTGGCCCACAGTGAAGACACGATTATGATACAGCTCAGTTAACACATGATCACTGATGAAAAACACAGATTTGCCATTAAACCAAGCGGCTTGTCTTTAAAAACACAAAAACATTTTGTTTTAAACCAGCTGTCAATGTTTAACACACTAAACTACAAAAAAGGTATAGAAATGTTTATAAAATGTTATTACAACTGTTTAAATTAATACAAATAATCAGGTGTAAAAAAAATATTTCAAACAATAGGTGAGTACTAGCTGGTTTCCTGAGAAGTTTCCTTGTACTATAATACTTATAGCTGTCTAAATGAAAACAAAGTTGAACAAAAAGAGGGGAAAACACAGAAAACAAAGCTTAACAATCAATGTGAGACAAAACCTAATCTATAAACTGATACCACTAAACTAGCAAACAAAGCAGTATTTTTTACTGATAGCAAAACTTCACTCAGATTTGCCTCTGAGTTTTCTTAATAAATAGCTGATTGTCTTCAACAGAGGCCGAGTGCTGACGTGATCTGCTGAAATGATCGAAAGTTTTATTAAAAAAATGAAAAACAGTCATCCTGAAAATTATTCAGACCCACCAATCAAGAAAAAGCTAAATTCACAATAGTGATTTAAATAACAAGAAAGTAATAACATATAAAAATTTAAAAAATTATAATTTAGTGAAGTAAAATATTGCTTTGGAATTGTGGTTGGAAATAATAATTTAAAAAACAAACTGTCCCAGAAACATGAGAGCAACTTTCCCATGAACAGTGGACCTAAATACCTGTCCACAGGCGCGGAAGTCTGATTGGACGTTACAGAAAACACTCGATTGCCTCAAAATGTTGCTCCATAAAATCTTAGCTTCAGAGCCCCATCATTCTTGTTTACTTGTTTTATTTTTTGTGTGTTTGTTTTTAATATTTAATTAATATTATTAAAACCACAATTCAAATCAATGTCATGGTTTTTATAGTTTTTATTTATCATAACTTTTGTCAATTTCAACTGATTTCAGTGACAGCGGATTTTTTTTCCTTCTTTTATAGGAGGGTGTGAATAATTTTGAGGATGACTGTAAGTACTGATCTAATGCCGCTTCAGCCTCATGGCTCACTCAGTTGCCATACCAGCATACATACAAAATACATCTTGTATACGTTAGACTTGTGGGAAAGGTGCTGTAGTGCAAAAGCATCCTCAAGGACCGAAACATTTCCATCATCTATTCAAACTGAAATTCTCACCATGCTAGTAGTAAAAAGGAAAGCCAATGTTCTTTACAATACTTTAACACCACTAACTTTCATGAAGTTTCAGTGAAGACAGTATTGCACAACATAGCATAAATATTACTGAAATAGATGCTCATAGCTTTTAGTTTTTCTACAATTTTCAGTGAGTTAGGTTACAATAATATATATTGCTACTGTCGAGGTTTTGGGTTCATTACAACATACATTTTTTTTCCTCCTTCCTGGGGTAAAAAGAAACCCCTGTAGTGTGTTGTGCTTTCTCAGAGCTGTGCATTGAGTTTGATGTCCACATTATTTGCATCATTTTACTTAATGTGGGGAAAAAAAAGTTCAAAGTCCCCATCAAACACAACCTAAACATTTCCCTACAGATGAACACTTTTGAAATGGAAAATAAACAGAAAACAATCAAATGATGACAATAAAAATGTTACAACTATGAATCTTCAATAAAAACAAATTACTGCCTGGTATGAGTGAATTTAGGACCCGCTTTCCAATCAGGCAGCAACTTAAAGTGGTAACTGTCTTAAAGACAGTTTAATGAGTCATGATTTAAAGATAACACTGTCAGTTTCATGTAAGACTACAAACATCAAATTCTAGTATTGACCTTTTTTTTCCTCCTGGCAGGAACAGCTTTCTGCAAGAGGTATACTTGTACTGACACACACACACACACACACACACACACAAAATCCCCAAAAAACAGAAAGAAAAAAAAAGTTAACTTTCATCCTCTGAGTTTGTTTCTTCATCCAACAAACTCTCCACCCAATTTTGTTGTCTATGTCAGCAGCATGTGGCAACAACGGCTAAGAGTGTCAACAGTAGCTTATGTAAAACTAAAAATAGCACAGCCAACTTTACAAGATTTTTTTGTCTTTTTAAAAAAGAAAGTCAGTTTCCTCCCTTTCAGACATTAAATGTCTTAACAGTGTAAAATAATGGCTCGTGTCAAGAATGGTTGCTTGTGAGAAGTCCCCGGTAAGCAATGAGCGATACATCAGAGCCAAACAGATCTGTCCCAATTCTCCCAACAAGTAATCTGATGGGGAAGTAACTGCACCAAGGGATAGTAAAAAAAAAAAAAAAAAAAAAAAAAAGTAAAATATTTTCCATCCTTCAGAAACTACAATAACAATCACAGGAAAACATAGGCGTTAAGGCAACTAATCAGACATCTCTTCAAACATAAGAGTGGAACCCATGATTTCTATCTGTCATTTATAAATTGTTTTTTTCATTGAAAATGTCTCATTTTATGACAAGGAATGCAGCTTGTTTTTTTATAAAAGTTTGATTTCACAAATCAGCATTACCTTGGTACAATTTACTACATTTTTGCAATGCAATTCAGCAAGGCCAAAGTAACCCATAATACTAACAAGGTATAAATATTACAACCTAAAACACACCAGGGCAGCGAGTCTTTGTTAGACAAACGTCTCCTTGTCTTTTGACCACAGCAAAGATCATCTATTGTTTTAGGAAAGTCAATTTCTAGGGATGCACAATATAATCTCCCCCCTATCGGTATCGGCCTATATCGGCCTTAAAACCGAGTATCAGACATCGGCCCCCCCACCGATATTTAACCGATCATCCCGCTGTTTCTAAAGTCTAATGAAAACCAAAAACTTCTTCTTCTTCAAAAACATCTTTTTTAACAGACTTTAAAACTTCTTAAGACTAGGGGTGGGAAAAATATCAATACACTGAAATATCGCGATATTTTCAAATGCTGATATCTTGACATTTCAAAATGCGGTATCGATCTATTTTGCAAACAATATCTCGTGATATTTCATCATTCTGTTACAAAATCGCGCGAGAACTCACAAAAATTTCACGATATTTTCATCTGATGAGATCAAATTGATATTTAAAAATGCGGTATCGATCTATTTTACTAACTTGCAATATTTCATCGTTCTGTTATGAAATCTCACGAGAATTCACAGAATATTGAGATTTCGTAACAGAACGATAAAATCTTGCGAGCTTTTGTAAGTAAAAATAGATCGATTACCGCGTTTTTAAATATCGATTTGATATTGGCAAATGAAAATATCGCAATATTTCAGTGTATCGGTATTTTTTCCCACCCCAATTTTTCAACAGTGTCAGAAATGGATAACAAAACTGCTATTTGCAATGACTGCTTACTTTTTTCAGCTTCAATATTGGTATTGATATCAGTTATCGGCCACATGAGTTTTAAAATATCGGCTTATCAGATATCGGCCAAAATTCAGATATCGTGCATCCCTATTAATTTCTTTCAAACACATTGCTGACATTAAGCTCTGTTCCAACATCAGCACAGTGTTCCCCTGGACAAATATAAAAAATGTGATCTCATGACCCAATCACAGCTCATCTTGTTCTAAGCTTGCCCATCCTTTCCCCAGTGGTTTTCATTTGGATTTGTGCAAGTGATTGCAAAGGAAAAAGAAACATACAAATGCAGCTCTGGCCATGTAACAGAGTTGGCTCGGTTCTAACTATAAAGCAGAAAGCAGTGAGGGTTGGGTTTCCTCACAAGATGCAGCGCTAACGAACTTGTACTGCTGGTCCAATAACAGCATGCAGTAAAATAATTGCTTTTCATTAAACGCTCAGTCCAAACATAAATCTTTTTTCCAGAATGAGGTCATCAACCCATCGTCTCTGCCAAACTCTGCCTCCATGTAAGGATCACATACTTAATTTCAAAAGCTGCCACGCTGCCAAGATTGACCTCCAGACTACAACTTTACACTGAAGATTCATTTCATCATTTCCCTTTAGGGATTAATAAATTTCTTTTTCCATTTCATTTTCATTGACAGCACTTGCATGTTTGACCTCAGGAACCCCCCCCCACACACACACACACTTTTCTAAGCTTTCGCTCAAAGCTATGCGCAAACAGAAAGACCTATAACCTTCCACAGTACCACCAGCCATGCTAACTCTGATGCGTATTTATGCCAAATTTGAATAAAACAGATCTCAATGCATTTGAAGGTTATGATTGCCCCCCTCTAGCAGAAAAAATAATATATCACCGGTGACACAATTTGGGAAAAGTGACTGACAACAGCTACTTTACATAACAAGGTATCTTGGCATTTCATAATGCAGATGGGAGTTAAGGTTTAATATAAGATCACTGAAATAAAGAAAAATAATATTGGGGTACATTTGGCTATTGTTCTCTGAGACCAAGTTTTACACCATAAATATTTAATCGGTCCCTCCAGGAAGTTGTAATGTTGCAATCTTAAATATTACCAGAAATTCAACCTAAGAAAAATTATTCATGCAACAAACCATGTTTTGCTGGCAATGAGAAATTTGGGATTGCTACATTTCTTATTGTATATATTCCACCTATTTGTGTTCTACAATTGCAGCATCACAACTTTCTGGATGGAATGTTTAATATGGCATATTATGTAATCACTCATTTTGACCAAACAAAAGACGTTTTTTTAGTTGAACGGTAATCTTGTTTTTAGCAAAGTTGGCCAACGTTCTTTTAATATGTATATATGTATATTCACCATGAAAGAGGAGCTTATATTGTAAACAAAGGATCCTGATCGCAATGGCACTGCTACATTATTGCTAAAAGCATCATTACTGGGCTTAAATGTAAAGGCCTGAGAAGTTGTTCATAAAGGAATCTAAAAAAGAAAAAGAAAAAAGACTTGGTGAAAACAAGAGCCTGCCAGAATAACCAGCATTTTGCTTCTGTCAAACTGGGACCGGTTCTTGACACCCGACCTTACACTGCAGTGGGAGCACCGCCAGCCTCAGCATCCCCTCAGGACATCACGGCTGCTCTTCCCGCCTCCAAACCAACTTGATCGGTGTCTGTTTGTACTCAGAAACCTCTTCAAGCTTGTTCTTTGTCAGCTTTCCACAACTGTTCCTTAACCTCAGAGGACAGCGTGTTGAACAGATCCTCTTCCACCACCAGACCCGTTCTCCTCAGCTGTCGGCACTCCCCCAGTTCAACAGGCAGACACTCCAGACGGTTTCCTCTCAGCTCCAGCTGAGTCAGCGCGGTCAGCTCTCCAAAACGTGACGGCAGAGAATGCAGGCAATTGTTGCCCAAGTTCAAAGTGCGAAGCTTCTTACATTGGAACAGCTCATTTGGCAGGTTTTCAATCTTTATTTCAACAGGGAAAAAATGGAAAGAATATAACATGTAAATGTTCATTTCTATCAGAAGGCAAAGCTTAAGATGAAATCCATCATACTATAAAGAGAGTTGGAAGGACAGTGATGTGATTACATACTCACCCTGTTGGCCGTTACTGCCAGATACTGAAGATTCTGGAGGAAGCCGATGTCTGTTGGGATGTAGGTTAGGTTGTTGTGGCTCAAGTCTAAGAAGCGCAGCTTGCGGCAATAAAACAACTGGCTGGGGATTTTCTCAATCTTGTTTCTGTTTAGGTACAGCTTCTCCAGGTTGGTCAGGGTCCCAATCTGAATAGGAATGTAGGCGATCTGGTTGTACCAGAGCTTCAGGCAGACGAGCCGGTGAAGGTGCTGGAAGCTGATGATCTCCTCGATGGTCTTCAGGTTGTTGTCTTTCAGATCAATCTCCTGCAGGTTGTGCAAACTGAAGATGGAGTGTGGGATGCGTTCCAGATCGCAGCGAATAAGTTCTAGCTCGGTCAGGTTGACCATCTTCTTCAGGCTGTTGAGCACCATGAGTTTGGTGCCTTCGTTATTGATGGAAAGCTTTTGGAGGTGCATGCCCACATCGGTGACAACTTGAGGTAGCTTGGTGAGATTGCTTTTCAGACGGAGAACTTTGAGCCTCTTGAGCTCCCGAAGCCCATCGATGACGATGTAACGGTTGTTCTCCGCACTGAGGTTCCCCGTCAGATGAAGCTCGCTGAGGTTCTTCAAACTGTAAATCCACAAGGGAATTTCTTTTATGTCCGTGAACTTGATGTGAAGAGACTTCAAGTTCTCGCGCAAAAAAGCCAAAGCTGGAGCTTCAATTTTGGCTGGAGTGTGATAAAGCCACATCTCTCGAAGATTGACCAGCTGGGCGATGATCGGGGGGATGGTAACGTCAGGGATGAGCTCTAGTTTCAGAACTTCTAACTCCATTAGATCGAATACTGTATCTGGAATGCCGCTCAGCATGAAAAGGTGCAACTCCAACTTCTCCTGAGAGTTCTTTGTGATCCTCTGCCTGAGCTTGTCGAGCGTCCACTCATTGTTGAGGTTTAGCTGCCTCAGTTTATTTTCACTCACCTCTGAGAGGAACACAGCGAAGCGTTTTGAGTACAGAGGGTCGTACTGGTCTATCATGTGCAACATGAACGCAAAGTCATTCTTCACATCTGGTATGTCGCTGTAGCTGCTCTCTTCGCGAATAGATTCAAAGGAGTACTTTTTCAGAGAGCGACGAAGCATCCAGTAAAGTGTGTACATGCAGATTAAACCGTACACCACAACTAAGCTAATGTAGAAACAGGCTAAGATTTTAAAAAGTGTAGCCAGTGGGTGAGCGCACCGGTACACGCTGTAACCAGTCAGGCTCTCAATATTTACAGAACAGTCAACACTGAATTTAATATCATGCACGTAATACCCTGTGTAGCAGATGATCAAAATAAACTTGATTACTTTGATAATAGTCTGACGAATGTACAGTCTGTATACAATGTCTCCTTCCTCCACATGAATACGAAACTTTTTCACTTTTTCAAACAGAGCTTTTGCCTGTTCTCCCTCTTTCTTGTCCAAAACTCCTGTTTCTGTTCGATCTACAATGCCCTGCTCGAAGCGCGTCTTTGTCCTTTGGAGCATCGGAACGCTCGCTTCGACATCCTCGCTAATAACAGACTCCTTGTGGTCCATTGAGCCGTTCATTTTCATCGGTTTTGGATCACTTTCTTCAACCACCGTCTCTGACAGCGCCCTGGTCGTCCACGGAGAGTCAAAGCATTTCAGCAAGATGGATACAAAGTGTTCCAGTTTGGAGCTAGTCCGAGGAAACTTAAACCAAAAGTTACTGCAAGCTAAAAAAATCAGGGTGTGGAGTAATACTAGGTAGGGGAAATACTTGGCAAACCAGTGCAATCTATTTTCATAGCACACAGCATCTACATAGTTGTACTGGTGGCGATCCAGATCATACTGGATCCCTTTGGGCTCCAAGAACAAAGATTTGGAAAGGTTGGAGCTAAAATTCTTCTTGCAGGTCTCATTGACGACCCACTTGCAGGGCAGGCAAATCATCTTGTCCTGAGTGATCTGCAGTGTTCCCCCAAACACCGAAATCATGAGCATAACAATGGAGATGTAGTCGGTGAACACATCCCACCATGGCTTCAGGATGCGGTACGCTGGCTGTGTATCCACAAAGTACCGCAGATCAGTGATTGGGATCATGGCTTATCTGTTGGGGAGGGCAAAAAGAAAAAACAAATAAATAATAAAATAAGCACATAATCATAACTGTATGGCAAGGCACATTATCAGGCAGACAAATCAATACCATAAACTTAAAAGGTCATATATTAAATAATTCCACATGGTTCATTTGAAAGCTGCCAAGAATAATCACATAAAACCATAATAACACAATCCTTGTTTGACTAAACACAGAGGAGTACTATTTTAATGACCTAAATGTTGTTAAATAGGTTGTTTTTCTTCCCCTCAAAGAGAAGTCATGAGAGACACAACTTTTAAAATGTTATGGCAGAACAACAAACCAGGGATCAATAAAATATACAAGTCAGTTTTTGTCTGCATTTAATTCATCCAAGAAGGTCTGGGTGAAGAATTAATGGGCAGCAGCCGTGAGGAAAAAAAAAAGATGAGACATAAAACACAAGCAGAGAGACAGTGAAACCATTAGCAAATCAAATATATTATAAACTGAGAGAACTTAGTTCTGTAAAAAAAAAAAAAAAAAAAAAAATCATCAGCTGTAGAAATAAAGAAGCAAATTCCATCTTTTGTTTACTGATTAGAAGCAGTAAAACTCACAGGGACAATAACTAAAACACAAGCTTCAGTTTTCCATGCTATAAAGTAAAGATACAGGGCAGTGAAACAATTAAATAAACTTTGGATACTAAAAAGAGATAAATAAATAAAAGAAAGCATAAAGAGTAACAACTAAACCTGGATATTGTTTTTGTGAACCATAAAGTACAGCAAAGGTTGGTGTCAGGGTGGCGCAGATGGACCATAAAGACAAAAAATATAACTAATTCAGTCTAAAATGGACACAAATGTTCTAGTATAGTAAAGGTTGAGAAAGGTAAATACGGATGAAAAAGTTTTACTTCATGCTTTCTGGCAAAATGTGAGGGTGAAATAAGGAGTTCAGATGTCACCCTTTACATTAATATAAACTGTACATTAGCTAATGCATTATGTTATTAATACTTTCTTCAGAATTGTAATCTGAACAATAATATTTCATTTTGCTATAGGAAACATATCAGATTTGTGAGAAATGTTGTTTCTATCTCAAAACACACTTCAGAAGAGTGAAATTAAAAACAAACAAAAAAGCCCAGCAACTTATGCATCAGTAATGGCAATGGTTGATTGTAGGTTAGCAGATCCAGCACTTGGTTTGACACATTAAAATGTGATCATCCAAGCTGGCATTACAACTAAAGTCATTAACTTTGATGGTATAAAACACAGGATGCCCAGAGAAAGGGCAATTTTGTAACTGACATGAAATCTGAGATATGTTTTGCAATCTTAATCATGCTATTTTGTCTTATCTCTCTCCACTGTTGGTTCAATGACACCTGAGTGGACAAGTAGTAGCAACATCTGTTCATCTCAAAGTGTTCACCTTCTGATGAGCTACATTTCCAATAGTCCCTGTTGCTATAATGATGTGGTTATACTTCCAAACCATCACACTATAGCACTGCTGTTAGCATGTTGGGTTTAAGCTAAACAATAACACAGCTAAATGTGCAAAGACAGGCAAATCTTTTCTGTGCACTTCTGTTGACAAAAAGATTTGGAAATATTTGCAAAAAAAGAAATTCAATTTGCAATTATGTTCTCAAATGATCAATCCAAATAGATGACTAGCATTTTTTTCCAAACAAAATATCAGTAAAAGCATTTAAACCCTTATGGCTCTTTTACAAATGATTATTTTACTTGAAAATCATTAGTTCAAATGATTTTATTACTAAAAAGGAGGGTGAGTATTTGGTGATGGAGTGATACAAGTTCAACAACATAAACATGTCAAGCCTCAGAGACAGATCTATCCGTTGCTCACATTTCAGGCCAATGTGGGTAATGTGGAAAATCAATGAGCCAGACTTGCTATCAACAACAAAAATTCATCAGTGCGACAATGTTCTGCTAGCAGTGATTTCTGAATCAGCTTTAACTAGATATTATTCATTAGCAATTTTTTTCCATCTAAATTTTACAAATCATAGCATTATGATAAATACTAAAAATTGTGAAATAAACTTAAGACATAAGGGTTTTGACCAACTTCTAAGTAGGGTCAATTCCTCTACATGCAAATGTAATCTGCCCTTGACATGCTAACTTGAAATATGACTGGCTCAATAAAAAATTAATTGATAACTTATGTAAACATAAGGACAAAAAATCCCCGATGGAGATGAAAAATAGTTTACTTACAAATCCAAACTGTAAAGCACAACAACTCCATTCATAACCAGTCAAGAGCAAGCCACAACTATTCCCCCTTTTCACCTCGGCTGCTATCAGAGCCAGTGATAGCCCTTCAAATCAACCTCTTGCCTTGACCGACTTCACCACACCCAGAATGTAAGCTGGAGAAGTCACTCTTCTAAAGATGATGTTCCGTTTTGGCTTGTCTAACCCAAACAACACAAGCGCCAGAGGAGCCACCTTGCTCCCCTTGCTCTCTATTCTTAGCCATTTCCGTTAATAATACCCAGAGTATTGTCTGTGGGGGCCTTGAGAAGCACCTCCCCCGACCTTCAGGAGGAGATCCTGTTTACCTTACAGATGCTTCTGTCTCCAAGCTGTGTCTCTCTGGAATACTCTACCGTCACCTTTTGCACTCCCACCACCCCCCAAAACACACGCAACAAGAATCAAGAGCTGGCATTCATCACAGCTTGTACTTTGTTAGGAAACTGTAAAGTCGACAAGTTGAGACGAAATGTCTAGTCTGATCCTTGGCCAAGAATGCAAACAGACTGGCTCCAGTTCTGATAAATTAGTACACACCTAACAACATGTCCAATACAGATGTCTGGATGGAGAGATGATGTAGCAGCACCAGGTCCACCCAGTAAAATATAATGGCCAGTTTGAAAGGCGTTATCTGCGCTCCAGCCTCTGATGATGTCCCTGGTGGACCAGCCAGTCTTTGTGTGTCCAACACTCTTCATGAACCATTTCGATTTGCATGGCCATACAGTCTAACAGGAGATCTGAAAAACATATAGGACAAATGGATGTTGCTTAGTATAGTCAATGGAGAAAGTAATACACCCATATTTCATCACAAGCAACTTTACATTTAGAACTTTAATTTAGGACTCATGGGACTTGTCTTGCCAGAGATTATTGAAAATTCATAGCTACATTATGTAAAGGGCTGCATGCACCAGTCACCGCTGGTAAGCCAAGATGCCTTTGTCATCTGGCTAAGTAGCTGAGCCAGGTACTCTACAGAAAGTTAAAGCAGGGTGATTTTTTTAAAACCATTTGACAGCGACTCACATTAACTTAAAGGAAGCGCACTGGTGCCTGATAAGATATCAAATGGCAAGCAAGTCAGCGCACTTGTCAGCACCGACAAGAGCGCCTTTGCTATTAAAACGTGTTAGCAAACTAAGCTACGTTATCGTGAGCTATTAAGCTAACCCAGCTACATGTTGACCAGTGGTTCTTCATGTCATCGCAACTTTACATCCTACCAAACGCTGGACGTCACGCGACGGTGACATATTTCATATAAGCACCAGAATGGTAGGGGTCTTTAACTTACTTCGTATGGTGGGCTGCATTCAAACCGAGCGTTACTTTATTACAAACTATTGTTAACTAGTTGCATTTGCTGTTGCTAGCAGCTGAGCTAGCTAGCTAATGTTTTCCCAGCACCCTCGAGACAACTCTTCTTTGCCGTTTACACTACCAGGCCGAGCGGTGGCGCTGTGGTGGGAAGTAAACGTAGAAGAAGAGTTCTTCCCTTGTTTTCGGGAAGTGGGATGTTTCTGTCCTCAACCAAAAGGATTTTTATAAATTGACTGAATATAAATAAGTAAATTGATTATTTTATTTTCCGAAATGTTTCCAGTAAGCTCTCTGCGGATTATGTGCTCATCTCGGAGAGTCCTGCTCTCTCCCTGGGTGATGACGAACCGCCTGTCAGTTCCTAAAGCTGTTACATGTTCAGTTCACTGTATGTCTACCTGCTTCTGTAAGGACATATGGCACAGCGATATGTACTTGAGAGCGCCGGGTGAGGAAAGAGGACTTTTTACGTACACAAAGAAAGTAATTTCATCCAGGAGTTGCCACTCAAGTCAAGTTAAATTTAACTGTTGGAACTGTAAGCAACTTCTTGACAAAACACCTGCATTCTTTTGTAACGCATGTAAAATAATCCAGCCCCCTGAAGAGGGGGTGTCTTATTTCAAGATAATGGACTGGTGAGTATTTTGCTCTCAACTATGTCCCAATATTACTATAAACAATTCTGTAAATTACCTTTAAAAAAAAAAAAAAGATCTCAATGTGTTGCTGTTTTTGTTTCCTCTTTTGTTTCCTCCCCTTTTTTGAATTTTATTTTTTGCAGTGACTACACATTCACTCTGGACACACATAAGCTTCAGACAAGATACTTGCAGCTCCAGCGGTCTCTTCATCCAGACAACTTCAGCCAGAAATCTGGGGTAGGCAATGGGATGATGTGAGGGGAACAAAGATCAGCTTAGTTAAAGGAAGGTTTCGTGTTTAGTTGCCCTGTGGCACGGAAATTGGGACTGACCCTTCTTCCCAATAAGTTCACTTTATTATGTATATTTGTTCCATAAGCATGATGCATTGGGTTTTAGCTAAGGGAGTAAATCTAAGCAAACTAAAAGGAAAGAAACAAAAATAGCCTTGCAAATTTAAGTCCCCAGCCTTCCCTATATTAGGCTACCAAAGCAAACTATGCCAAGGCAAGCAAGTTTATGGGATTTAAAAAAGCACAGCAACTGAAGCGGTGAAAAAATGCTAAACTTGTACATTTATACTTTTCATTCCAATATTCACTTATCTGACAACGGTAGTTCTCATATATTTCTGTAAGAAAGTGGTTAAAATTGAAATGCAAATATGAATTAAATTGTAAATATTCATGCTATAGGAGGAGGTGGTGTAAATAGTAGTAGGCATAATGTGAAATTGCAAAAAAAAAAAAAGCAGATGATGCGGTATTGGGCTATTTCTGTTAAAGGGATACCATGTAACTTTTGACCCAAACTTTAGCCTAATATACGTATAATAATAGATGATTTCTGGGGTTAATATACAGCACTTGCAGGAGTTGATACATCTCTCATTGGATCATGTGGCCTGGAGTGCTTTGCTTTATTGCTTGCAAACAAGATTCCAAAATACAGATAGAAGACTGTTTAATTTTGCAACTGTTATGTGGCCTGTGGGCAGTTACAGGTTTAGTGCCCGTAGTGCCCAAAAGTTACACAATATCCCTTTAAGTTAGTGTTAATTAACAAGCAGCATCTTTGTTTGATTTTACAATTCTCCTTCTGTGGGTGATTTATTTATTTTTTAATACATGTACTGTACAATTTTTATTTTGATACCACTGCCTGTGCCATCAGGTTCTGTATTAACATCTCTTTAGTGATATTTGACTTGCAGCCGCATGTCACTCATGTAGATAGCACCCTAGCTGCTTTCTATATTCAAATTTGTACAGCACACTTAAAACAACCTCAGTTGACCGAAGTGCTTCACATCATCATAACAAGGTACACATCAAAGTTTACAGTAAAGTAGATTTAAAATGGCTAGAGAACAGTAGTCCTCAAAATTATTCATACCCTCCCATTAAATAAGGCAAAAAAAAAAAAGAAAAATCAGCCGTCAGTGAATTCAGTTGAATTAGAAAAAAGTAATAATACACAAAAATTGTATGACAATAATGACATTGATTTTTGAACTCCGGTTTAATAGAAATATGAAACAAAAAATAAAACAAGTAATCAAGCATGATTGGGCTCCTGAACTAAAATTTTGTTGAGCAACACTTTGAGGCAATCACTGCAATCAGGTGTTTTCTGTGACTGCCAGTGAGATTTCTGCACCTGTTGACAGGGAATTTAAGTTAGGACTTTTCTTCTTTTTGTTGGGCATTTAGTCTATATCAAGCTACATATCCTAAACTTCTCAGTTGTTTTTGGTTTACCTTCGGTTTCTCATGTGAGAAATATGCTGCTTCAGATTCATGTTTGTGATTTGGCATTAGGGATGTAACGATGAGCTGTGAATCAGTTAAAACTTGGTTCAAACTGGGTAAAATGTTCATTGATACAGAAAAAAAAAGAAAGTTGATTTGCAACGGCCTGTAAACACACTTCTGAATGCACAGTACACAATGCCGTATTTCCCCTGCACTGACTTGGTGGCAGACCGCCACAGCTATGTTGTTAGTGCCATCTATTTCACATGGACAATGCCAATGTTTCTTAACTGAAGCTGCATTGTGGCCTCCAGAAGTGCAGCAGCAGTATGCTACTCTGCTGTCAGCCATCTGCTCTGCATGTCATGAGTTGACGTGCCAGGGGGGGTTGGAACAGGAAAGCGGAGCACGCAGACCTGAGTAAATCGGCCATAACACTTTAAAGGAGTCATCACCCGGAAATCCCACTTTTCCACGTTAAAACATGTGTACTCGACGGGACCTCAGTTATAACGTGCCAGAAACTCCGGAAAGTGAAAGTAACTTCGTCTTTGAATGTGGGCTCTTTCTTCTCGCCAGAATCGGCCACAAGAGCGCGCTCTCCACGGTACGCAAATTGAATTTCTTTCTCCGAATGACGTGAACTAGAGAGGTTGCTAGCTGCTAAGCTAGCCTCTTTAGCGCCACCTAAAAGCAGCTGATTACCTGCCACCGAGTAGACCGTGGCAGGTAACTTCGACGAGGAGGAGGAGGGGGGAGATAGCCGTGCTGAGTTGC
This sequence comes from Atherinomorus stipes, assembly GCA_023101725.1. Classification (NCBI taxonomy): domain Eukaryota; kingdom Metazoa; phylum Chordata; class Actinopteri; order Atheriniformes; family Atherinidae; genus Atherinomorus; species Atherinomorus stipes. Next base: position 56,795 of record JALJCO010010775.1, on the reverse strand, counting down.
CTTGGCAGAAATTCAGCAGTTTTCGGTGCTTTAACAGGAGGGACAGCACTACCAGGGACCAGTGGATTACACTTATCAGTGAGAATGTGTAGTCGGTAAGTGTTGCTGCTTGTGTAACTTATTATCTTTTGTGTAAGAGACCAGTAAACGATGGTTGACGAGTGGACAAGCTGCTAATGTAGCTACAGAAACTAACACTGTTTGGTTAACTTCACATCAGACGTCCGCTCCTTATATTTATCAGAGTCCAGCCCTTTTACTCCGCGGATCCTCTCCATCAACCGTGCCGTTACGTTTTTATCACGTTTTTCTCTGTTGGGACATCATTTCCTTCACTTGCTCTGTCCTGATAAAACTTTGTTTTGGCTTTGACGTTTGCCTTGTGAACTCGCTTACAGAGAGGTCTAACTCTCGTGCGTATTCTCGCGACAAACAAAAGTTAAAGGTTAAAGGTTAAAATGAGCTCATTAAACTTTCGTCCCACCCAACTATATTTGAAAATTCATTTGAAAATAATTTAAGAAGGATTGTGTATGTAAAACACTAGGTTATGACACCTTTAAAGATATCATAAACTTCAAATCAAACTATATTTATAAAGCACTTTTCATACCAAAGCAGCGCAAACTGATTTGCATGATGAACAAAAACATAAACAAAACGATTTCTGAATCCAAATATAAAAATGCAATACACACATACTGTACACATATAAACATACATGCAATAACACACACCTGATCACACTCTTCTTCACACACATTATCACAATCACACCCACACGATGCACAAATACACCCCCACCCCTCTCTATAAAACATAAACATTAACATCTTGTCTCTACTTTCTGTCTCTTCAACTGAAACATTAATCTAAAATATAACTTGAGATAAACATCTCATAAACTTCATGAATAGGGAGGATAAAGTGCTTTTTAGTGAATTCTGTCCACCATCGAATCAAACCTGCACGGCCAAAATAAGTTTCACTCAGAGAGATAATGCCAAATTGGGATTTTTAATATAATATTAGTAATAAGTTAGTTGTTTAGAAAATTAAAGCACTTCACAGATTAATCTCGTATTTGCACATTATTTTTTACAACCTTAATATCATTCATTTTATCTGTTTTACAATGATCTGGCAACGCCTGCAGTTATCTTGGGAACCCACAGTGTGGGAAACAAGTGGCAGCCTGCAGTGGCCAACTCTTAAGCTACTTGGAAGAAATAAATATTTGTAGTTCTCCCTTCATCTGCTAGGGGCTGGCTGCAAAACAGAGCAAATCCCCATAAACTCCCATGTTAAAAACACCAACTTACCACCAGAAATAAACATGTATACAGCCTGGTTAAAAAAAAGAAAAAAATTATCTTAGGTTTAATACATAGACCGTTAATAGAGAGGGACGAACCTTCTGCTACGTCATCTGTTGGTTTCTGAAGAGCTAAAAGTGAAGCCAGTTGGGCGTGTCCCACTGTCGCTATCTTGCCGTGTCACGTGTGTCGTCACTCGTCGATTTTTAAAAAAAAAATTACTCATAATTAAGGGCATGTCCTTTTGATTGTCATGCGTCAGACCGGAAGCCGGCTGGTGGCTCCTAGTTGGATCCTTTTTTGCTCTTGGTAAGGTCTCAGTTTGTAGCAGAGAAGCACAACGGTGGTTTTAAGTGAGATAATAGCAAGTCTAAGCATGTCTTACCTTTACCCCACCGCTTAGGGGGCTAATCTTCGTTGTTAGTTTTGAGTTAGCTCGGTTAGCGTTTAGCCCAAAGTATGTCAGCTGCCAATCATTTGCTCCAAGGCCTCTCTTTGCCCATCCACCTCGAATCATTTTCGGCCCTCCATTATAATAAATTTTGACACCTCTGATCTAATCTGACACGCTTGCACCAGAAACTTAATGGGTATTGAGTTTGTGGATGACTGAAGCACCAATAAACAAAGTGGAAGCTAGTAGATTGTAGATCTACTACTTCTAGAATGTAGATCGGACGGTAAATCGAGAGCCTAGCCTTCTGACTCAGCTGTTTCTCCACCATGACAGATCGATGTAGAGTCTGCATCACTGCAAACACTGCACTGATCCAACTGTCGCTGCTCCATTTTCCCCTCACTCGTGAACAAGACCCTGAGATACTTGAACTCCTCCACCTGAGGCAGTACCCCACCCCCAACCCGGAGAGTACACTTCACCTTATTCCGGGTGAGGACCGTGGTTTTGGATTTGGAGGTGCTGATGCTCATCCCAGCTGCTTCACGCTCTGCTGCATATCACTCCAGCGAGATTTGGAGATCACGGCCCGATGAAACCAACAGAACCACATCATCTGCAAATAATTAATATTATTTTGCTCAGTGTTTAAGTTTGGTCAATGAGGAAACATACAGTTACAGTTTAATATTAAGGACATGAAGGCAGAAGTTAAAAAACAAACAACAAAACCATACTTTGCTGTGAATTAACAATTACTTTTATCTAGAAAAAAAAAATGTAAAAAAATTGTAAATGTGAATTTAAGATCAAATAGAGTCGTGGCTTTAGTGCATCGTTACATTCCTATTGAGAATCCAAACATTTGTCTGCCTGTATTTTCAGATTTGCAATGTCTGAAATTAACTTACAGAGTTAATAGCTGTTATTGTCAACATCAACTGTACCATTTTTATTAGGCCAGATAATAAATGATTTGGAGGATTAACCTTTTTTTTTTTTTTTTTTTTTTTTTTTTTTTTTTAATTGTGTGATAAGACATATCTAAATACTTTGGAGTAGTTCAAAGTAGAAAGTGCATACAGTAGTTTTTTTTTTTTACAATTCGATACAAATTGGTACATTTAAGCATGCTCCATTATCCTTGCAGATCATTAAGAAAAATGCATGACAGTTGAGGAGAAATTGCTTTGCATATAATTTATTTTGTATACTCAGGAAGAAAGGAACAGCATAGAATTTTGTCATGTTATGACATGAAGCTAAACTGAAACTCAGCAAAATGTGTGATTAAAGAGGAAATTTGTCACATGCAACCATCCAATACTATCCAAATTCCCTTTCATTTATCACCGCTTCTTGCCATTTCTTTTTTATGGATTAAGGCGTTTGCTTTAGGGATCTTCATATATAAAGCTTGTTTCTTATATGATTGTACAATGCAGACCACGTCAGCACCGGTTGTTATTACAGAAATAGCTTCATACGACAGGTTCATGGGCCAGAGTGATAAACTATTGATTCTCACCAGAGCTGGCAGACCTGATAGCTGCAAAATGTACTCAGATCTGCCAACCATTTCCAAGATATTTTCCTCCCTGTCTCGTTTCCACACATCTGTCATGTCAAACTCACACTTGCATCTCGGGAAGGGTCCCAAACCGCTACACTACAAAAGAGTTGCAGTGTGTCATACACCTAATTGTCAGTATCGCCAAGGATTTGCTGCTTGACAGAAGGAGAGATTGGGATGGCAAGGTGTAAAATTGCTCAGATGCTATTCCTCTTTGTCAGATTTTGATACTTATCTGGATATTGTGAACATTGGTTGTTGAAAAGTGAAGAGCATTTTAGTTGCAAAATGATAATAATGCAGACAGTCTGTCTTTTTTTTGGGGGGGGGGGGGGGGGGGGTCTTGATTGAGTTGGCCTACATTAAAAGTTTGCTTAACCGATTCATCTTTTGCAGAAAGAACGGGAGTTCTCAGAAAGCCAGTCAGCGCTTGTGAACAAGGCATATAAGACTCTGCTGAAGCCTTTGAGTCGTGGTCTGTATATGGTAAGTTTAAGTTTACGTACCTTATTTATAGTTTATTTTTATAACTTTGAGCTGTACCCAACTGATGGCTTGATCTTCATCGTCTGACAGCCGAGTGCATTTAAAGGTGCAGCTGAGCTTGATAGACTCCTATCTCATGTCTTAGCTGGAGCTCGAGGGGATGCGTCTGGAAGAGGGCACTGACTCTGGGGCTGATTCAGACTTTCTAATGGAGCTGATGGAGATCAATGAAGCACTTGATGAGGCACAGACTCCAGAAGAAGCCAATAAGATTGGCCAAGACACCAAAGGTAAACAAAAAAAAGATACATTAATGATTTTATGCATTATTTCTGTTTCCTGATTACATAGAAGCGAGAAAGTACAGTACTTTCTCGCTGCCCAATCCTTGGTTTATAGTCATCGTTTTATACTATATTGATCCCAGTTTGACAATTCAGTCTCTGCATTTTACCCATCTCTAGACAGTTGGCCCTTAACCCCCACCAAATGCTCCCTGGGCGCAGAGACATGGCAGTCCACTGCTCTCTGGTCTGTCTATAGATGGGTAAAATACCTCATTTCCCAATTGGAATCAATATAGTATTTAAAAAAAAAAAAAAAAATCAAGTTTTACAGTGTAGAAACACCATCATTATGACCATCCCACATTAATTCAACGTAGAAAGTCATTAGCTGGGTTTACATGGAGTCTAATATTCCAATTAGAAATGGTTTAGAAGCCCAAATCGAATAAAAATGCTCCAAATAAAAACCTCAGTCAGAGTAAAGAGGCTGAAACAGAGTGGAATTTCATTGGGTTTCACAAGAAGGAATATTCTTTTTTGCAAACGGGTCAAAAGTAAAGTTTTGTCATGTAAATGGGGAACGTTATCAGGCTGCGATCTATCTGTGCATGCTCTGTCTTGACGTGTGCAGTTACGTTTACTGTACTTACTTGAAAATGCGTGCTATATAGTAGACCACCATGATAAATCACATCATAGATCTGCACGTCACACGTCTGTAAGATGGTGGATCTCATTATATATGGAGTCACATGTTAACACTAGATCAGAATAGGTCATGCCACATGTAAACAGTTGACCTGAGATCTTTAATAAAAATGGTGAAAAAAAAGTATGTAACATGTAAACATGACAATTTCAAGAGCCCTGGCTACAAATTGCTTTTAATTGCTTTTAACACTTTCTGATCAGTGTGTTAATGGTTCCTCTGCAAATAACCAAGTGACAGGTGTTAAAATTGGATCTTTACAACCTACTTAACATTAAAGATGTAATTCTATCGAGATGTGGGCTACTTGATGGAATATAAGGCCTCCTTTACCCATCAATAGGCTAAATCTACCATCAAAATTCAGTCGAACAAGGGTTTGCTGCAGATTCTACTCATAGTCAAGGTAAGAATTCCATTTTAATGTAAGAGGGAAAGCAGCATTATTATGAATTACTATGTGTGCTGGGTGCTCGACTCAAATCTAGTAATAAAAGCAGCATTTATGTACCAATCACAATTTGCAAAGTAACACAGAACATGCAACTAATGATGAGCCTGTTTACTGTTCACCATAAGGTCAGTCCATTATTTGGATTTTATGAGGAGAATGTTGGACATGGGTCTGTTAAGTATCTGTTATGTTGAATCACTGGATGGTAACACAGGACAGAGAAAATGAAGAGTTTTTCCATCACAACTGGAGGACATTAAAAGTTATTAGAACATTGATTCTTTGATTTTTATTGTTCAAGATTCATAATTTTGAATTGTGGTTGAGCCTGCTTTTCTGATGTTTACTCCACATATTTCAGAGTTATAGTAAAAGATACTATCTCTAAAGCCTCTGTGCATTGAAAAGAACCTGTTGACAGGATTTGAGTATCTGGTCAGGATCTTCTGGCTGCGTCCCAAGAGAGGTGTTGTGGACATGTCCCATGGGGAGGAGACCTTGGGGCAGACCCATGACTTACGGCACAGATTATATCTTGACTGGCTTGGAAATGTCACAGCCTCCCCTGTGGAAGAGATCGAACGGTGGCAGGGGAGGAGATGTGGGGATCATTGCTCAGACTGTGGCCTCCGTGACCTGGTCCTGGAAACGGTCTGCAGCAGGTTACGGATGGATGGACAGTAAATAAGATTCCCTCCCTTACAGATGAAAATGAACATCTTAGTTTTCAAACCAGTCAAATTGAATCACATCAAATCAAACTAGTTGGTTGGAAATAAGAGAGTTTCTGAGTCATAATTTACCACATGAATTTAGATGCATGTCCAATTGTCTTGTAAGAGACACATTTTGGCATTTTGTGAATGGCAGTATTAAAGACCCACTCCAATCCTTCTTTTAGTTATTTTAAAATGTTAGTTAGTGGTCTTTAAATTGTGATTATGAAGTGTTTAGCTAAAACCTGTGCTATTTCCCATCAGCCCGTAGCTCAGAGCTGGCACTTCATGCTTACCGCTAGCTTGCAGCCTGCTACTTTCTCGGTCAGATGATAAATATTCAAAATCTGAGGCTTGAAAACTGTCAGAATCTCTATAAATAAGGAGGATATAGTGTGTTTTCATGGATTCGTTATATCACTGAAATGAGGCCCCAGCACTCTCAAAATCAGCTTTTCTGGCCGATATTTTAATTTGCACCAGTAATAGTTTTGTTTCTGGACACAGGATGATGAAAACTTAAATCTAATGCTGGAAAATGATCAGAAACTTCATAAATAAGGAGGATAAAGTGGGTTTTGATCAAGTTCATCACAGTGACAAACACCTATATGTGTTGTTTGTTATATTGCTGTGGCCAGGAAACCTTATCGATGTGTCTCTCTCATTAGCATTTCAACTGCTACAGCGTACATGTTGATCCACCATGTCTACTCCTCAGTCTGAACAAGCATAGGGGCAGAAGCAGAGCAGGAGCTTGTGGTCCACCCACTGATTGTGTGACATGTCACGGCCAGTTTGTCTGAGACTCCCTTTTAGGGTGTGCCATTGGTTTATAGTGATTTAAATGCAGAAATTCTCAGAAATGCAATTTTGAGTTTAGTTTTCTCAATGTATGTCCTCTAGCATAAGAAAAATGTCACATGAACATGTAAAGAACATGAAAAACGTGATTTTCTTTGGAGTGGGTCTTTAAATGTCAACTAGCACACAAACAAGATGAAGTAAAAATCAGTTTTGGACCTGTACACTTAAAGCTGCACAACTGAAATAGCCATCTTTTTTTTTTTTTTTTTTTTTTTGCTTTGGGGACCCCAAAAAACCCCCCAAAAATATGGTTCAGCATCCTGTCTCATCCCTGAGCTCTCTCCAGTCAGTGAAAGTCAGTCTGAAGTTGACTCTTCTCTTATCTTCTGCTCTGTCATTTCCTCTTTATTTCATCCGATAATGTTCCCTCGGCCTTCTTTCATGATGCACTTTTGAAACAGAAAGTGTGTTGATGCCCAGTTGCTGGCATGTGATGCTGTGTCATTAAAAAAACAAACAAAAAAAAATTATGCCCCAGGCTGGAGGAGAAAAAAACCCAAAACTTTGGATGTACGATAATGAATATTAATGCGCCATTAAAATCAGTTTTAAGGTTGAAAGTTTACGTAGCAATGGTCTGAAATTAATTGATAGCAGGCAGGTGTGTCCCAACATTTGAAGTCATGTGGGTAATCATGGTCATCATGACATCATCTACTGGACTGTGAACAACCATTTTATAGTCTTAAGTCCAGATTCATCTGGCCTGAAAACACTCAATGTAGACCGGAGGATAGAGATGGAGAGTGATACGTAAGATCAGATTCATCAATTACAAGTGCCTTTGAAGCCAAGTGTGTCATTTACAGATTGATTATCAGTAGGGCTGGGCGATATGAACCAAATATCATATATCCAATATATTTATTTTAGATGACGATATACAATATATACCGGTATTTTTACCCTAATTGAAAGTTTAATTTCATATCAAACGCCTGTTTTAAGTATTGAAACATGTTTAGCGTAAATGTATCGCTCCACTGCAGTGATGGAACTGACAAAACACTGGTTAGAAATGTTTGTTAAGTCGAAGTAATTAAAGATAGTTGGCTGTTTTTTTTTTATGATTTCTTTGTAAAAGTCTGGGGGGGGTTATTGTCTTCCAGACAGTTAAGATAATAGGGGGAGGGAAAAAATATTGATTCAATGAAATATCGTGATATTTTCATACGCCAATACCATATCTATATTTAAAAACGCAGCATTGATCTATTTTACTAGTGAAATCTCGCGAGTTATCATTTTGTTATGAATCTCGTGGTATTTCATATAATCTCATGAGATTTCATAAAATACCGCAAGATCTCATCGTGACAAAATCTTCCGGGATGTGAGATTTCGTAACAAAATGATTATCTAGTGAAATTTCATTAGTAAAATAGATCGATACTGCGTTTTTAAATATAGATACGGTATCAGCATATGAAAATATTGTGATATGTCAGTGTATCGATATTTTTTCCTCACCCTTATTAAGTAATCAGGCGATCCCTTTGTAGTCAGTCGAGGTACAGCCGGGTCATTACGAAAAAATAAAGCAAAAAAATTTGCACAACCAATACCGCGATATAACGATTTGTGTAAATATCATATCTCTCTCATGTAAATATCATATTGCGATATCATATCAGTATATTGCACAGCCCTAATTATGTGCACACTTATCAGACTTATCATAGTTTCTTGCTAATTTTCATAATGACTTGCTTAAAGAAAATTTATTGCCTTCACTTATGAGAGAATTGGATTCTTTTTTTTTCCATGGCAGTCAACTGGAGCCAGTTGACTCACTGTAAAACACTTCCTCATTGGCTTTAAGTCTCAAGTGGTTATAGACATCTTTTATATAAAGTATATGTATCACAACGATAGCTATTCCAAGTGGAAATTAATTACAAAATGCAATCAAAGGGCTAGCCATAAACAGTGTGAGTGATGGTGTGCAATCCCATGAAATCTTTAGCCTAACTAAAGCAGATTGATCATAATGCGCCACAAGTGTTGAAGATGGGAGATGTATGTCAGAGTTAATGGTCTATGAAGTCTGAGCAGTTTTCATTTTTGCAAACTTGAATCTGTAATTGTGCTAATGTGAAATAAGCTGAATGGTTTAAACCATGACGAAGTCTGTGCTTTTACTGTTGTGGTTTGTTTGCCTCAAATCAAGCAGGTAGTCTTGGAAGCTAGTGAGCTGTGGAGTTTCTAGGAATAGATAGCATCATAGTATCTGTGTGTTGCCTTGTTTACACATGCAGAACTGCAACCTGCCTTTTTCTTCCCTGCAGGGAAACTTGCAGACTTGACGGAGAAGATAGACGCTGCCCTTCGTATAGGTATTCCATTCAGATGTCTCACTGAAACATTATCTATTCCTCCCACTTGCTCCTTTTGTTTGTTTCATAATCTATGCTGTGGCTTTCCTTTAAGTCAGTGAATTAGTCATTGATTGAACTTTATATTGCACCTCTTTTTTTCTTTTCTTTTCTTTTCAGGAGAGCTTCACACTGCTAAAGCACTTCTAGCGAAGATGAAATACCATGCAAACATCGAGGAGAAAGTAAAGGAAAAACTCTCTGGATTTATGTGAGGTTTTCCTCATTTGGTGTCAGTTAATTAAATATTTTATTGCCACTTTATAAAGCATTGTATAGTTTGCACAAATTATTCTGGATTATGTAATTTTATTGTTTAAGTGGTTGAATAAGATATATTAATGGTATTTTTTTTCTGAAAATGTACATTTTTTTCTGATTAAAAGATATATGGCTGTGATTAAATGCATACACTTCACTTTCTCAAGCCGAATCATGTGCACTTGTTTCTAATGTGTAATTAAATGAGATGGATATCAATAATTGCCTCTGATTTAAATGATACTCAGAGTGTTTATGTGATTATCTTGCCTATCAGTTCAGCATTTTGTCATGAGGGACATGCACAGAGCTGTCAGTCAGTTCCTCGGGTTACCTTTAGGTGGAGACATAGCACCTTGACAATCCTGCAGAAGAGCATTACAATTTGTACAAACAGGATATGAGACCAGACCTAAGGGAGGTCCTTAATTGAGGTAGACAAGGTCTTGAATTATTAATGGTGGCTTCATATGTAGCATTAATGCTATGATAATCAGACGAACCCCACTGAATGAAGATTACTCGATGAGCCAAACATCTGTGATCTCAGTAATTTAAAACTCAGAAATTGAGGTATTGAAATTGTGTGTACATTCATGCCTGCAGCACATTGATAGATGCATCAAAATGTAAATTCATCTACCCTCTTGTTCGTCTCGTTTTATTTGAAACTTTTCCCCAATACCATCGGGAAAAATTGTGAGAATCTCTAATTGCATTCAAATTGAAGCTCATATCACGTCATGGGTTTTGATCTAAGAAACAGATACACCCTGAAATACGGAAAGAGTACCGTAATCCAATAAACTATCATCTAACATATCATATGAGAAATGTATCAACCCCTTCAACTATATTGTTGTCTGATGGTGTCAGATTAATACTGCTGTACTGTGTGCAACAGCCTGCTGAAATATCCAACTATAATTCAACCTGACTGGTTGTTTATTAAGTCTAGAACAACAATGTCATGTGTCTGAGGCTGTTTAGGATGTTTCTCTTTCTTTCTTTCTCTATGGAGAAGCTGATACACTTGGAAAGGCAGTGAATTAAATAGGGCCTCTTCCACCACAAGGAGACTAACAGACCTATTTATTATTCATGCTGTAATCGGAAGGCATCTACAGTGGCTTTAAATTAATGAGAAAATGTGATCAGCAAACAGTGAGGCCAATGCTTTCTCCCAGAACTCTTTAAATTGAGTTTGAAAGAGACGAAATGGGGAAAAACTCGCTACAGCCGAGCTGTGAAATTGACTGGATGGAAAAGCTTGGCAAAAGAAGTAGGAACATGTCACTACCTTGCACTTTCTGGAATGACATAAGTCAACATGAGGAAGGTAACACAAACAACAGCTGTACTGGTAGTTAATGGTGAAATTTTCTCAGTTGTACTAAGTTTGACATTTTGTGATAAACTGCTCAACATAAAGCGATAATCTGCAATTCTTAAGCTTAGCAAAAAGCCCCAAGTTAAAGGGACTTGAGGCAGGAATTTGAAAAAAACAAACAAACATGAATGTCCCTTTTTTTCATACTAATGGGTGATGAAGCGCTAAATACCAAAAATAACATTTTCACCCATGTTTCTCTCCGTTGCCTTGAACAGGCTGTGTGCTGCAAAATGCGCTGCAATTCGGTGTCCGAATTTCCCGCACTGCCCTGCGGACGTGACGTCAAATGACCTACATCCTCAGTTTTGATGCAGGAAAAAGACGGTCACGTTAAATAAAAACACTGTAAGCGATAGTTATGGATTATTCTGCCATCAGAATACGATCTAGATCAACTGAAAGACACTAAAAATTGTAACTACGAAGAAAAAGCTTAGTAAACAACATTATAGTTTTCGAGCTCTGCCATGCGGACGTGACGTCACATGACGCTACATCCGCTGTTCTGATATAGGACGAAGCCGGTCGCGGTAAATTCAAACACTGTAAGCGATTGTTATGGATTATTCTGCCGTCAGCAAACGGATCCAGATCAACTGAAAGACACTAAAAAGTGTAACTACAGAGAAAAAGGTGAGTAAAAAACATTATAGCTTCAGTTTGTGCACGCTCCCGTGACGGCTTGGCTCGTGGCTGCAATTGAAGTACCAGTTGCGGCAGTAGCGAGTTTCGTTTCTTAATCTTGCCTCAAGTTCCTTTAACTAAAATAGAGGCTGATCTCACAGGAATGTTCAGTAAACTAACATTACATTGTGATTGTGAAATACACCACTAATTTCAATTTTAAAAAATCAATTCAGGATTTTTCACAGTGGATGCACGAATTTTGAAAAGTATTCGCATCTCAGAAAAAAGGTAGAATGCAGAAATACTGTGCTGGTGTTGGTTGTGTGGGCACATTTAATAAGTAAAATTCACATTTGCATCCTAACTGCATGGTTAACATTTGGAAGTTATAAGATCTGTGCAGCCTATAGATAAAATTTTCACTCTCTCAACAAACAAGTCTCCAACTTCCCTTTCACACGAGTGTTGGAGCTGTCATCACTACCTGTTAACCAAGCAGGGTGGTCTGATGGGCAAATGTTGCTACGTGTAAATTGGGACAAATGTTGAGGTGATGGAGAATTTCATCAATGCTGAAGCTGTCTACACAATAATATGAAACACTTCTTTTTTCTTTTTTTCGATAAACCTGTCCATCAGAAACTTTCATTTCTGAGGAAGGTTAGTTCATTCAATGTATATTGTATATATAATTTGTTTTGCACCTGCAAGAGTAGCTTCATTTGAGCCAAAAATGGAGCAAACTGACCAGAAAATTGGCTTTTGGGGGCTGTTTTTAGAGCTGATTGTGCAAAGAAGTTGCTAAGCATAGGGAACATACCTTCTAAAAACATAATGATTAAAAAAGGGGATATGTTCAATCAGGGGCATCTTCAACTGTGCTGCAACAAGAAAAGCAGTAGAGGTCATTTCTGAAAAAAAGCTATATTTTTCACAATCACCTCAATAATAATATATTTGTTTCTTTTAGAATTTTGATGTCCAGTCATTGGAAAGTTGAGGCACCCATTAAACCAAAAGTCCCCCTATACACTCTACTTCTCACTGGTACTGCCATTTTGACCTACTGTGAAGAGATTTAGGGTCATACAAGCAAAAGTAATTACAACCTTTTTACATTCTCCCCAAAAAAGTCATTAGGACCATCAACAATGCGGGACATATGGATCACACAAACTCTTTGTTTATAAAATCCCATGCCCACGAAGCTTACTGATTTAATTAATTATAGATAATACTCATGGCAAGAAATAAATCTTGACCCTGCAACCTTTATAAAAGGTTATATATGTATGTATGTATGTATGTGTGTATGTGTATGTGTATATATATATATATATATATATATATATATATATATTTGGGGTGCAACAACATATGTATTCGTATTGGAACCATTCAATACGGGTGTGAATCGAACTGTGACCACCATATATTGAATATTGAACAATACAGAATTTTTAATTCATTTTATCAACTTGTGTTCTGACAATGAGTGGACAAAAACACAACAGTTAAAAAAAAAAAGGCCTGAAAATTTTTTGTATCGAAAAAATATCGAACCGCAACACTAAAGTATCAGACCAAACCGAACTGTGAATTTTTTGTGTCGTCCGTCAGTCAGTCATTTTCTGTACCTTTTCCGTGTTTCGTTGCACCCCAAATATATATATATATATATATATACGTATATATATATATATGTATATGTATATTGTGCATGTATGCATGCATGCAGTATACAGTATACACACACCGGCCACTTTATTAGGTACACCGTCCAACTGCTCGTTAACGCAAATTTCTAATCAACCAATCACATAGCAGCAACTCGATGCATTTATGGATGCAGACATGGTTAAGATGATCTGCTGCAGTTCAAATTGAGCATCAGAATGGGGAAGAAAGGGGATTTAAGGGACTTTGAATGTGGCATGGTGGCTGGTGCCAGTCGAGCTGGTCTGAGTATTTCAGAAACTGCTGACCTACTGGGATTTTCCTGCATAACCATCTCTAGGTCCAAAAAAGAGAAAATATCCAGTGAGCAGCAGTTCTGTCGGCACAAATGCTTTGTTAACGTCAGAGGAGAATGGCCAGACTGGTTCGAGCTGATAGAAAGGCAACAGTAATTCAAATAACCACTTGTTACAACCGAAGTATGCAGAAGAGCATCTCTGAATGCACAACACATCCAACCTGGAAGCAGATGGGCTACAGCAGCAGAGGACCACATTGGGTGCCACTTCTGTCAGCTAAGAACAGGAAACTGAGGCTACAATTCACACAGACTCACAAACATTGGACAATAGAAGGTGGAGAAATGTTTCCTTGTCTGATAAGTCTCGATTTCTGCTACAAAATTCGGATGGTAGGATTTGGTGTCAACAACATAAAAGCATGGATCCATCCTGCCTTGTATCAACGGTTCAGGCTGGGGGTGGTGGTGTAATGGTGTGGGAGAGATTTTCTTGGCACACTTTGGGCCCCTTAGTACCAACGTAGCATGGTTTAACCACCACAGCATACCTGAGTATTGTTGCTGACCATGTCCATCCCTTTATGAACACAGTGTAGCATCCTCTGGTGGCTACTTCCAGCAGGATAACGCACCATGTCATAAAGCAGGAATCCTCTGAGACTGGTTTTTTTGAACATGATAATGAGTTCACTGGACTCCAATGGCCTCCACAGTCACCAGATCTCAATCCAATATAGCATCTTTGGGATGTTGTGGAACAAGAGGTTCTCATCATGGATGTGCAGCTGACAAATCTGCAGCAACTGCATGATGCTGTCATGTCAATATTGAGCAAAATCTCTAAGGAATGTTTCCAGTACCTTGTTGAATCTATGCCACGAAGGATTAAGGCAGTTCTGAAGGCAAAAGGAGTCCAACATAATTCTGCTCATCATTCATTGGCTTTTCTTTCTTTAGTGATTGAGTTGATGTATATAAGTTATATGGTAAAATTGTATGCTGTATAGTATTATAGATTACTTCAATGTAATATTTTGGAATTATTTTATTTAACACATGTATAAAATTTAAATCCTGGAATTGTGATCAACATGGTGTGACACAGGGGCAGGACCTTATAAGTTTGTACTTCTTTCTGCTGCTTTCGAACAGATTCTTTTTTCTCCCTTGTTTTGATCTTTTTATCTTTTAAAATATGTTTGAAATAAACATTCATTCATTCATTCATTCATTCATTCATTCATTCATTCATTCATTCATTCATTCATTCATTCATTCATTCATTCATTCATTCATTCAATCAAACACCAAGGAAAGCAAAGCAGTTTATGTTAATTCATCTGTATTACATAACCTTTGGCTCACATCTACCCACCTCTGATAGTTACTATGTTAAGGGCTTCAACTCCAGCTGGTTCTTTACACTACAGCCAACTGAGAAGCAGCTTGTCATTTTCCATGGTATCTGCATAAAAGTTTCACACACTACGTGGCTCCATCACACCAGGAAGTGTTAATTAGTAAGACACATTTCACACTTCTCTGCAAGACCACACTGCAAAATTAACTCATACCAGAATTGAATATCACTCCCTGGTTTTGAAGAATATGGGTTGCCGTTAAGATGCAGTTCAAAACCCTGAAAACAATTTATCAGCAAAGTCTGATTCTAAAACATTTTCAGGCTTGTTGAGTGTTTGTATCCAGTGTGCTGGATGCAAAACACCTAGGGGTGATGGGTTTAGATATTTAGCCACATTTGAATGGAGTGACATTGCTTTCTTGTGTTATCCATAACTCATTGGCAAAATTAAAACAAAACTTGGGGGAAAAAAAAAGAACATATTTATATAACTATAAGTATAACCATATATAACCATAAGTGTCACCATATTGAGAAGATGTAGGGAATACAAAATAAAATGTGGAACTGCTTTTACAGCAACAAACTCTTGGACTGAACATTGTTCCAGCTTTGCTTCTGAAAATGAAACCTACAGCTTCAACAGATCTGCCATGTGTCACTGGAGCTTTAAACCAATCAGGGCAAAGCTGTATCATCACAAAAAGGGATTCCCAGTGAATTGCTGCCTGTTCGGGGATCAGCTACAGCACTTGACTCAGAAAGCTGCCATCACCTTGCTCCAGCAAGGTATTAATGTCAGAAGAAAAGGTGATGCTGGCTGCTGGTAGTTTGACTTTATTGCATAATATCACATACTGTTTATGGTTCAACATGTGTCAATACAAACAGGATTTTATGATCTCAGATTGAATTCATGCCACATTAATGATATTATAACATGCTTAGCATTTGAACTGCTGTAGAAATGTGCCTGCATATTTTGTAGCAATGTTACAAAAAATGACCTCTCTACTCTTTTTATGCCATATTTATTAATTTTTTGGCTTGTTCACACTGACTGGAAAATGCAAAAGGCTGTTTTTATTAAAAAATTGTTAACTACACTGATTTTGACATTATCTTGAGACATAGTAGAGATCAGGGGCAGACAATGAGATCTCTGTTTATCCCAATTCTCAAGTATGGATCAAATAATTATCTCAACTCAACCTCCTTTGTCTCAGTGATGTCTTTTCTCTCTTTTAGCTTTAGCTCTTGCTCCTGAGAAACCCTTAGGAGAAGTAATTCAGAAACAAATGATCAAAGAATGATACCATTATGAGAAGCTCAAACTGATCTCAGAGATGAGATTGAGCAACGAATGAGCAGCAGATTTTTCCTATGGGAAAGCCGCAGCCAGAGCCCCCAAAGGTCACATGGCACAGGCCCAGTGGGCAAAGATCGGCCATCAACCCCACCGAGAACCGGCCATCCAGGGCAGGGAACAGCACCACCCCCAAAAAACAAACTTTTGACTTTTTTGGGGGGGGGGGGGGGGGGGGGTATAGATCAATAGAAAAAATGGGGGAAAAAAGATTTTTCAACATGTTTTAAATAAAAATGAGAACCACGTACATGCAGTTTTATGTGAACTTTTATGTGAAATTAGAATAATAATGATGCAGAACTAAACATTTCATATGAAATCTCAAATTCTTTGCAATTCCAATGATTTCAGATGATCACAGATTTTATTTTTCAACATTTTTGAGTAATGCAATACAATTCTGCTGATGCAAACTGCTTTCTAACCCCAAAAAGCAAAAAAATCTTACAATTTCTGAGTAGCATATTTTGCATTCTAACTTCTGCTTGTTCAGATGTCACATCCACTCAGTTACATGATACTGCAAATGCCTATCATAAACGCAACAAAACTTGTCTTCCAGGGGACTCTGCACTACACCTTTATGTCCCTACAAATGTCAAACTCAAACTTACGCCCTTGCAGGAGCATATTTTTGTGGTTGCCATCATCATCTGTGGCTCTGAACGGAAGTCTTGTTGATGTTGCTGCAGAGAAGAGAAGAATTTTATTAACTAACTGGTTGTGGTTTGTTTATAAAATCTAATGTTCAGTCTTGATTGACCACAGCTCATCTTACCACAAGTACTTTCATCCTTTTATAGGACTGCGATTGAAATAGACAAAGCTTAATTTGCATTTTAGATTTAGCATCTCTGATTACTCTCTGTTTACCTGCTTGGTGTTGTAACGAGGAGAATTTCACCTCCATCAGTCTCCAACATGACGAATAGTGATTGCGGTATTAATCATCACCATATGACCTTAACATAAATATCATTACAAGATTAATGGGTTCTCGTGACCCATGTCTTAATCATAACATTCCCATAATCCCATTAAGACTGGGGAGCTGGTGAGCCTCTCAATTTCTCTACACTTATCAGGAACACAAAATGAATAAATTAATTAGGGAAATCTCTCATGGTTCATAATGCAGCAGTGCAAACACCTTCATGGACATTCAGCTATGGCTTCAAACAACAACCGGTTCAATATCTAACTAACAAGGTTAAAATCCGGGGAGGATGACTCACTGGAACAAAGTTCTTTTCTCGTCACAGCCGAGCAGTAGTCTTCTGATCCTCGCCCCTCTGCTTAGCTTCTGCATGACTCAGCTGCTGAGTGTCAGTCCCAACATCCCACAGCCACCAGGAACGAGCTGCTCTGTGTACTTACGTCTCACCAGGTTGTAATGCCATTATAATCTACCACTATTAGGCTTTATTCCCGCCCTTAATCCATGCTTTGATTTTGTTTGCCTCATCTCTTTCCCCAGCAACATGTTTGCCTTCATGTAAAACCCCCAAACTGTAACTTTTAAACAGTTTTCTCCATAAATGAATAGTTGAATCCTTAGAGTTATTATGGGCTTATTTTTCAGTGTGGTCTTCCTCAACTCTGTGATGAAGTTAAGTTTTAAACTAATGAACAGATGGGGAGACAAAAGTTGGCAGCATGATTTGATTACTGCTATTTTTTTCCCCTTTCTTTTTTTTTTTTTTTAAAGAGATCCAATCACTCATCCTTTTTCTCAAGAACTGCTTCCATTGCTTCATTAAAACTTTGGATGTGACATCTCAAGCACTCCAGACTGATGCGCTTCTCCTCGCTGAATGTAATTATAAGTCAGATCGGAACACTCTTTGACAATAACCGCCTTTGTTCTCGGCTCCGTGTTTGCGGGGAGAATTCCCAGAGGTGCGAGCCCTGCTACGGCAGACTTTAAGCTTTTGATACAGGCCCTGCTGAGCGGTTTCTGAGGGAATCTCTGCTTTCCTCAGCAATATGAAGCAAAGGCCTGTGCTTTCAGTTCATATCTTTGCGTGGTGCTTGTTTGTGTGTTCGTGCACATGCAGTTTTACGTGCATCTTCAAATGCCTTTAACTGCTGTCAATGGGTAATCTGCCCGCCAAAAAGCAGCTGTCAAATAATCCCCTTATCAATTGACTTTCCTAGAACTCCTTGCCATATGTAGTCTTCTGAATGATATTGGGTTTGATCTGTTACACTGAATCAATCAAATATATTTCTTGTTGTGTCTTGCTACCAGCATCAGAATTTACTGTGTTTGAAGACTTAGCTATGGCTATGCAAAATCAGGAAACTAAGAAAGAATGAGACATGAATAAATCTTCAAAGTCAAATAATCCAGTGTAAACACATACCAAATGTTTGCAGTGTTTACAACATATCCCTTGCTTTTACAGGAATAATCTCCACAGAAAAAGAAGGGTCCACTTTTAATTACACATCTGTGAAGCAGCAGGATGCAGGAGAATCTGCATGTTAGGTGGAAATAGTTTTTTTTTTCTTTCTCATTGGCACTCAGCTGTCCTATTGAAACACCAGGAGACATTGCTTCAAAAGACTCCTTTGTGGTTCTTGAGTTTGGAAAGTCTTTGAAGGCGAACAACCGGGGGTTTTAAACGACGTGCGTGTGTGTGGAAACACAGATCAGCCGTTCGCTTTCAGCTGAGTGGAGTGCAAACCGCTCGCTTCGGGTGAGATTGCTCTCCTCACCTTATCTCTTTTGCTGTGCTCCAAATGCCCCTCCCCCATGCCTATCTCAGAGCTATCGCATTGTCCTCTATGCAGATCTTTGCTGTTTGTCTCTCGTCTCATCGGAATGCCAGACAGAGCTGCGTCTCGGTGACTTAATGAAGCTCTGGGTTTTACTCGTACAGCTCAAGTTGTATAAAACTTTTGCCCTGCAAAGTGATGAAGGTACTCTTTCTGCTCATCAAAATATTTTCTGAAGAGCTGATTTGAACCATCTTGGCAGCGTCATGAGTCTCATCACTCCTGGATAATACAAAAATGGGGAAAGAGGTGGATGATTGACACGCTGAACCCGGAGCTAATGGGAGCTAATGGAGGGAGGTGTTACTGGCTGGGGCCTTCCTGGGAGCAAGAAGGGAGCAAGTCACTGGCAGCCAGCGCTAGCGCTGACAGCCCATCTGTCCTCTTTCAATCAAAAGTACACACCCTAATTATGCATGATTATAAGATTAAACAACACCTTAACGGGACATTGTGTTAGTTCTCCTGTTATCTATTCACAAAAATCGATTATTTCGTTCAAAAGTGTTTTCCCATCAATCAGTAATCACTCCCATCAACAAACTGAAGTGCTCCTGGAAGCTCTGAAATTACCGTTAGTATCATCCATATATACATAGAACTGGCAGGCTCGGTGGTGGCTGCCACGTTGTGCCGCCATGTTGTGTTGTTTTTGGCTCAGATCACTGTAATGCCTTTGAAAAGTCACCAAGGTGCAGTGAGGAGGAAACGAGTGTTACTCTGATGCTGCGTTCACTCACAGTTGTCGGTAACAAACCAGATGTCATTTCAATCAAAGAAGCTGAGAGAAAAACATTGTCATGGAAAATAATATGACATCGCCATGACAACATATCATCACTGTAACTGACAGACCACTTCCTCACATAGGGACTTGTTTATGCCTTTACTTGCAGCGGCTGTCGTCCATCTGCTGTCTGCCTGGTTTCACATGAATGCAGCATGAAAAGTACGAGCAAGTTGCAACTGCTACACAATGTCCCTTTAATACCGTGTTTCTCAACTCCGGTCCTCAGGACCCTCTGCCCTGCATGTCTTCAATGTGTTCCTATTCCAACGTACCTGATCCAGATGGATGAACTTCCTGATCAAGTTCTTTGCAAGCCTACAAACGAGCCATTCATTTATTTCAGGTGATTGAAAGTAGGGTGTCCTGTAAGTCATGCAGAGCAGTGTTGAGAAACTGTCTTAATGCATGCGCTGTAAAAACTGAAGTCTTCATGTGCAACTCAGATTTTTTACTGTTAATTTTTTTTGGGGGGGGGGGGGGGGGGGGGGGGGCAGGCATAATTCTTTTGTTGTGACATTGTAATTTCAATGTCACCTCCATCCATGTCAACATCCTCTGGCTGTTGCCCCATCCCACCTCCTCAGACAGAGTACTGTGACATCTTTTGTCTCACTTTGATGACAAAAACGTTGGATAGGTCAGATTAGAAAAATATTGGATTTGTGCTATTCAAACTGTCTGTCTGTCTGTCAGTCAATCAATCAATTAGATATAGGTCACACACAACCAAACAAAAAAAGTCTGCAGTGAGAATTCAGCCATAGATTCCAAATTGTTCAGATTTCAGGACCATGGACAGCACGGAAGAGTTGCAGCCTTTATCCACCTTATTCCTGAGCCAGCAGATGTAGAAACGATGCGATCAGCTTCTTGTGAGCTACTGGAAACTGTGCTTAGCCACTGGCTCACAGTGTAAGTTGTCATTTCTGGTAGCGGTTTATTTGAACATTGAAACAAGAGTATTCATAACATTTCTAAATGATTTGCCCCCCAAAAATGTACTCACACAGCTTGAGAACATGTTTCACTGTCGGGACATGTGGCATCAGGTCAATACGTCAGCAGGACTGCGGATTTCTACAGAATGCAGCACAATAGCACACAGCCTGTTCAAGGCAACGGAGAGAGACATGGGTGGGCTCATTCTTTTTGGTTATCGCTTCATCATTCATGAGTATTAAAGGTGCCATGACATCAAATTTCACTTTTCTGGGTGTGGCAGTTGATGGTCCTGTCACTATGCCTCCCACTGATCATGTGCCCTGGCTACTTGGACACGGCGATGTCCCTTTGGCTGAATTGTCAGCCGCCATGACTTTCACTGGGGAGTCTGGGGATCAAATCCTGCCCGGCCCTCCGTTGCGTACCTTGCCACATGGGGTTTTGGGGGTATAATATGATCTGTTGTGCACTGATGAGACCATGTGAATGTCCAGATTATCAAAGTTCCTGTTTATGGTCTGTCAGCTTTGTCTCTCTGTTCAGGAACGGTTGAATCAGACAGCAGCTTATCATTCAACGTAGTTCTGTCATTCTATGTAATTCAATTGCTCCAATAAGAGCACACTATCAATCAAACAGCCCCCCCCCTCCTCCCCTCTCCCCCCTTCCTTTTTTATATACTTCAGTGGGCTGAGTAACTCTAACAGTCAGGTCTGGGTTTTCAAAAAATGGATTTAAAAGAAAACTTCTGCAGCAACACTGAGGGAGGGGACCACAACCTTGTCATTACCTGTAAGTTTATTTATTTTCTAAATGCTGTCTTGTCTGATAAACATAGCTCACTGTCTGAAATGCACATGTTGCTATCAGATAGCCTTTAGCAAACTCCGACTGCAGCTTGACCTACTTTCTCTCAATAAGGTTATAGCCAAATGATGTGTAGCCAATCAAAATGAAGTCAACTTGGTCTCCTTTAAAAAAACTGGACATGCATGTATATTCTTTCACAATTCCTGCCTCTAGTCCCTTTAAGATTGTTTGGTGCTTCACAGTCAGACGTAAGAGAGTTAAGACAGTAGCTAAAAAAAATTCTATTGTATGTTATTTTTGGCCAGATTTTCATATTATCCTTCCTGCACAAGGACAGAATGTAACATTTTCCTGTCTGAGTTGTGACAGCTGATGTTCCCACATAGTTTACCTATAAAGCTTGTAGAAGATGGAGTAGCACAAACATCTGGCATGTAAACAAATGCCAGTTCCAGCTGAACCAAAGTCAGTCCCATGTTTCTTGTAAGGGCTCATGGGGGGAATAAGGTGGATAACAACAATCCTCTGCAACCCTTCATGTTATGCTTTTATACCTTATCATACCTCATCAATCAACCATCCAACCAATCTTTATTTATGGAGCACATCTTTCATACAAAAAAATGCAATACAAAGAGCTTTACTTTATATATGTAAAAAAGAGAAAAAAAACCATCTTTACCCACCAAATCCCCAAGACCACAAACCCTGAAATGATGTCTCCAAAAATGTTATAACCCTCACAGCCTGAATTAGGCAAATGTAAACACAAAGTTTATAAAAGAAAAGCTGTTGAGTTGAAATTAAAAGAATGAAAACAAAGAACAATAAATGAAAAAATAAAACAAAGACAGAGTAATTAAAATAAAATAGATACCAAATGCCAAAAGAATACCAAATATAGTCATGAAAGATATTCATTTAAAATCCTCAAATAAATTAATGAATTAAGTCTTAGGCTTTCTTTAAAAAACATCTCCACTCCTAGCTGCCTTCAAGTTGTGTGGAAGGCCACCAAATCCCCAAGACCACAAACCCTGAAATGATGTCTCCAAAAATGTTATAACCCTCACAGCCTGAATTAGGCAAATGTAAACACAAAGTTTATAAAAGAAAAGCTGTTGAGTTGAAATTAAAAGAATGAAAACAAAGAACAATAAATGAAAAAAATAAAACAAAGACAGAGTAATTAAAATAAAATAGATACCAAATGCCAAAAGAATACCAAATATAGTCATGAAAGATATTCATTTAAAATCCTCAAATAAATTAATGAATTAAGTCTTAGGCTTTCTTTAAAAAACATCTCCACTCCTAGCTGCCTTCAAGTTGTGTGGAAGGCCAGGCGAGGACCAGAAAAAGTAAAAGATGCCTGTCCGTATGTTTTAGTTCCTATCTCAGGAATAAACAAGAGACCAGCCCACAACTGCCTGAGGGCTCTGGGAGGTCACGGATTAGATGTCAGGTGTGATATTTCTGAAGTCCTGCACATATTTTACTTTTTAACTTCTTTTTTCCATGTAGTACTGAATGAGAGAATAGCCTTTGTGTTTTACCAGTCAGGATGCAACATCATGTCCTCTGACTGTCCAAATCGTTTTATTTGCATCCTCCTGGATACAGTTTATCTCTCAGCTTGAAGATGAACAAGCTCATCATTACAACAGTTGCACAATGATGTCAAGCCTTAAAATGTCTGGGTCCAACCCATGATTTCTTTCACAATCACATTTAGAAGAAAATGTGACATAATTTCCTCCCTGAGCTTGTTTATTTTCTAAGAAAATCAGTGCATTAAACTGCCGGTGAAGATGTAGACACAGTGCCACCAGACTTTCATCTATAGTGGACATTATTATGGCTCCCCAATTGAAGATTTTCTAAGTCTGCATTCATATTTGCAAATTAAGGCCATCTTTGCACTAATGTTGCATTAAAATGTGTCCAGAAGGTTTCCTGTGTTAATTGAAAATGCATCAGCCAGATGTAGATTTACTCACTTAAGAATCTTTTTGTTTAGTCACACAACCCACACACCTCTGTGTGCAACAGCAGCACTAAATCCTCATAAAGACCTTTTTGGTAATCCAGAAAATGTGTTAACATTGCACATGAGAGAATCAAATTTTTTGTAGCCTCTTTGCCCCCCCATCCAGCTCTTTGGTACTCCCTCAGAGACAGAAGGACACCATGTTGGAAACCACTGCTCTAGGTTAACAAGACAATGCATTAATGCATTTCAAGCTGCAACAATGGTACAGTATGAAATGAAATGCACTTTCAATCTCCTTATTAGTTTAGTTTATTAGTTTATTTAAAAGGGACAGTGTACAATAAACATTAGTCTTAAAAAGAAGAGATGTTTTGTACCAGAGTTAGCTATTGCTAATTTCCATCCGTTGTCCCTGGGCAGGTACACACATTTAAAAACACATTACATAACAAACTACAATTTATCTAAAATACAAAAATACTGTAAATATGAGATATACAGTCAGTCATCAAAATGTTTGCAGATTAACAAAACTGATATTACCACATACAAAAAACTACAATTTGTCTAAAAATAAAAAGATACTTTGAATATAAAATATACAGATAGTCATAAAAATATTTACAAATTAACTTGACTGATGCTGACACAGTTGGTGTGCAAGAATATACTTCTTCAGATTAGTAGAGAACAGGTTTATGTCTACAGCCAGTTTCAGACTCTCTGGGAGCTGATTCCACTGTCTGATGATTTTAAAAGAAAAAGCTGTTTGGGCAAAGGTAGATGATCTTTGTGGAACGGCACAATTTCTGTGAGTCGTGGAGCGAGATGTTCGGGTTGTTTGGTCAGAATAAAGTTTGATGAATTGTTTCAGTGGGGGTGGAGCAATATTATTGATGATTTTAAAGACTGTTCTTAAACTTGTGTAGCAGATTAAATTTTCAAAACTTAGGATTTTGTATTTGCTGAGGATGTTACAGTGATGATAACGGAGAGGTTTTTTATCAAGTATCTTCAGGGCCTGATTATAAAGTGATCTCAGAGGTTTGAGTGCTGTCTCATTAGCCTGGGACCAACAGGACAAACAGTAGGTGATATGAGGAATGATCATGGCATTTAAGTAAGTAAAAGATGCTTCAGTTGTTAAGCTATTTCTGATGTGTCTGAATCCTGATAAGTTATGTCTAACTGAATTACAGAGTCTTTTAATGTGTTTTTTAAAGCTCAGGGTTTGATCAAAGTAAGTCCTTAAATATTTTATCTCTGTTACAATGTTTATTTTTTTTCCCATTTACATAAATGTTAGGCATTTCTTTAATTTTGTTTGTCCTGGAGAAATACATTCCTACTGTTTTTTTAATGTTTAATGTTAGGCATGAGGAAATTAGCCAGTTACTTATCTTGTCCATTGCTAATGATAACTTAAGTGCCACTTGGTCCACATCCTTTCCATGTACCCAGATAACAACATCATCTGCGTACATGATGATGTCAACACCTTTGCACACAGCAGGAAGATCATTTACATAGATGCTAAATAACAGGGGTCCCAGAATGGACCCTTGTGGGACCCCAGTTGTGCAAGGTTGCAAGGAGGACAATGCATTATTTGCTCTCACACATTGCAGCCGATTCGCAAGATACGACTGTATCCACTGTAGTGCCTCAGTGGACAAGTGGTATTGACTGAGCTTTGACAGGAGGGCACAGTGGTCTACCCTGTCAAAGGCCTTACTCAAGTCCAGAAACACAGCCCCCACCGTGCCTCCTCTGTCAAGACTGGCTTTAATACTCTCTGTTAAATAGCAGCAGGCTGCATCTGTGGAATAATTGCGTCGAAAGCCAACTGCATCGGATGTAACAAATTATTGTTGTTTAGATGTTCGGTTAGCTGCTCTGTAATAGTTTTCTCTAGGATTTTAGATAGTACAGGCAATATGCTTATGGGCCTATAATTACTTTTTTCGTTTTTGCTTCCAGATTTGTGGACTGGGGTTATAACCGCACTTTTGAAGACATTGGGGAACACACTTTCATCAATTGATTTATTGATAATTTGTGGGTACTATTTAAGTGGTGTTAATGTTGTGTGGACAGATAATAAGTTTATAACAGTAGAATTAGCTGAACTAATGAATAAATATCAAAATTAACATATCTATAGGGTTTATCTGATCCAAGATTAAGCTTTTAGTTTGCTAATAGGTTTGTGTCACAGAGCAGCAAGAGTGCTGCAAGAGTGTTTTAGCGGAATACAGACTGTCCTTGAACAAAGTTAATTTTCCACCAATTCTTTGGTCTGTGAAATACCAATTAAGTGTCAGAATGTTCAAAAGATATTAAACTTGTGTAAAATTGTCTAATATATCCCACAGAGACTGTGGAGTGGAAGAATCAATCAGAATCTGTGCTAATCTTTGCTTCTCATTGCAGTTAATAGACTCAGAACTGAATCAAACTGAACTGAAATTGAAAAGATTTTGAACTTAACTCAAAGGCCGACTATCACTACAACCTAATTTTTTTTACTCCAAAAAGGGCTTGTAAGGAGTAAAGGCATGTTTGATTGTAGAAAAAGGAAGGCTTGTTAATATAAACCTGCCTGAGCCTGAAACCTCGGCTGATGAGAATTCTGGTCACATGGGAGTAAAATCTGCAGCCAGACTTACGAGAAACGGTGGTGAAAAGGCAGGTGATGAAATCCCAGCAACAGAAGTAATGGTATGTGGGTTCCCTTAACAATAGCAATCAGTTTAACATTAGGTTAAGTTTTGCCTCATATGTCTAAAGAAGGGTGTGAAGATAAAATCCTAAATATACAAAGCTTACTGCTCTACCTATATTGTTGCTGAAGGTCCTAGATTCCTTTACCCTGCTCATGGATAGTTAAAGAAACACAAGTGGAGTCAGTAGAAAGCGTAAAAGGGTTTGAGAAGTAATTTTGAACTGGGTAATCAGGAAATCTGGGGATCAGTCCAGCTATAGGGTCTGAGTCACTGAGAGGAGATGTCTGTTATTTCCAGGGATGAAAAAAGAAGACAATTCAAAAAGGTGCACCCAGAAAGGTAGAAGTTAATTGAATGCCTTGTCTTTCTGGAGATGGTCTGGGAGATAATGTAAGGAGCCTGGCGAGTAGTTCAGGTAAGTCATCCACAGGAAATTTTCTACAGGAGTTAGAGTTGTGTGAAAAAGTGTTTGCCCCCTTCCTGATTTCTTATTTTTTTTGCATGTTTGTCACACTTAAATGTTTCAGATCATCAAACAAATTTAAATATTAGACAAAGATTACACAAGTAAACACAAAATGCAGTTTTTAAATTAAGTGTTTTATTAGTAAGGGGCGAAAAAATCCAAACCTACATGGCCCTGTGTGAAAAAGTGATTGCCCCCTAAACCTAATAACTGGTTGGGCCACCCTTAGCAGCAATGACTGCAATCAGGCATTTGCAATACCTGGCAGTAAGTCTTCTACAGCACTGTGGAGGAATTTTGTTCCACTCATCTTTGCAGAATTGTTGTAATTCGTTGTTGTAATTCAGTCACATTGGAGGGTTTTTGAGCACGAACCGCTTTTTAAGGTCATGCCACAGCATCTTTATCAGATTCAGGTCGGGAATTTGACTAGGCCACTCCAAAGTCTTCATTTTGTCTTTCTTAAGCCATTCAGAGGTGGACTTGCTTGTGTGTTTTGGATTATTGTCCTGCTGCAGAACCCAATTGCGCTTTAGCTTGAGGTCATGAACAGATGGCCGGACATTCTCCTTCAGGATTTTTTGGTAGACAGCAGAATTCATGGCTCCATTTACCACAGCAAGTCTTCCAGGTCCTGAGGCAGCAAAACAGCCCCAGACCATCACACTAAAACCACCATATTTTACTTTTGGTATGATGTTCCTTTTCTGAAATGCTGTGTTACTTTTACGCCAGATGTAATGGGACATACACCTTAAAAAAAAGTCCAACTTTTGTCTCGTCGGTCCACAGAGTATTTTCCCAAAAGTCTTGGGGATCATCAAGATGCTTTCTGGCAAAACTGAGATGAGCCTTTATGTTCTTTTTGCTCAGCAGTGGTTTTCGTCTTGGAACTCTGCCATGCAGGCCATTTTTGCCCCCCAGTCTCTTTCTTATGAGGGCTGCACGGTGGCGTGGTGGTTAGCATCGCAGTCTCAGTAAGAAGGTCGCTAGTTCGAGTCCTGGCTGGGGAGGGGGATTTGAACAATCGTTCAATCGTCCAACTGTGGCCTTCCTGTGTGTAGTTTACATGTTCTCCCCGTATATGCGTGGGTTCTCTCCAGGTACTCCAGCTTCCTCCCACCATCCAAAGACATGCATGTTAGGTTAACTGGTCACTCTAAATTGCCCCTAGAAATGAATGTGAGAGTATGGTTGTCTGTCTCTCTGTGTTGGCCCTGCAACAGACTGGTGACCTGTCCAGGGTGTACCCTGCCTCTTGCCTGATAATAGCTGGGATAGGCTCCAGCAACCCCCGTGACCCTGAACAGGATAAGTGGTACAGAAACTGACTGACTCTTTCTGATGGTGGAGTCATGAACACTGACCTTAACTGAGGCAAGTGAGGCCTGCAGTTCTTTGGATGTTGTTCTGGGGTCTTTTGTGACCTCTTGGATGAGTCGTCGCTGTGCTCTTGGGGTAATTTTGGTCGGCCGGCCACTCCTGGGAAGGTCCACCACTGTTCCATGTTTTCACCATTTGTGGATGATGGCTCTCACTGTGGTTCGCTGGAGTCCCAAAGCTTTAGAAATGCTTTTGTGACCTTTTCCAGACTGATAGATCTCAATTACTTTGTTTCTCATTTGTTCCTGAATTTCTTTGGATTGCAGCATGATGTCTAGCTTTTGAGGATCTTTTGGTCTGCTTCACTTTGTCAGGCAGGTCCTATTTAAGTGATTTCTTGATGGAGAACAGGTGTGGCATTAATCAGGCCTGGGTGTGGCTAGAGAAATTGAACTCAGCTTTCCAAAGACGTGATAAACCACAGCAGTTGTTGCTGCTAAGGGTGGCCCAACCAGTTAAAAACTGCATTTTGTGTTTACTTGTGTTATCTTTGTCTAATATTTAAATTTGTTTGATGATCTGACACATACACTGTAAGTGTGCCAAACATGCAAAAAAAAAAAAAAAAAGAAAACAGGAAGGGAGCAAACACTTTTTCCACACAACTGTAGCTTACACAAAGGAAACCAGAAGGAAGTACATGTGAGTAAGGGCCTGTCCCAATACACCTCCTACTTTTCAGCCCTACCCCTAAATTTTGTGTGTTTCTGTGAGGGTAGTGGTATGTCAATTCCTTTTTGCGTGTAGGGGTAGTGGACAGGAGTAGGGGGTAGATGCTGACTTGCTTAAGGTGAATGTTCCGGTGGTGGTCGGAGGGGCCATAGGCGCGAAATGGCTGCCACGCTTCTGTCAGTCTGCCCCAGGGCAGCTGTGGCTACATACATAGCTTACCTTCACCAAGTATGAATGAGGAGTGAATGAATAATGGACCTACTGTGAGCGCTTTGAGCTCCTTGATAGGAAAAAAAGTGCGATATAAATCTAATCTATTATTATTATTATTATTATTGCTGAGGAAGGGCCAGAGAAAATTCCCCAGAGAACATTGCATCATCATTTACATACTGAATCAAACAACAGCAACCCTCAGAGAGCGACATGACTCGGGGAAGAAAACTCACAAATACATGTATGTACTGATTACACATTTGTTTGTAACGTTAGCCAGACTACACATTCTAGCTAGGCTAAAATACTGAAGAAAAGCTTGCAAAGGCTTTTTAGCAGTTTACAAGAGACAACAGTCATCAATGGCAACTTCTTCTCTGTGTGGTTGTTTTGTTTATTAATCAACCGAAGCATGATGAATGATGGGAAAGAAAGAAAAACAATCGCAACTGTTAACTCTGTGTTGCTGTTGGGTGTGTTGTTATGGTGAGACATATGTGCAAACGTCTCTTCGCAGTCGCTTACAGCAAGTGCCTGGATGTAAATGCAGCAAGTGGTGTCCCAATTCCTAGGGAAGGTTACAAAAAGCCCCACCTCTTGTGGCTTCAGTCAGAGGGTGTCGTGGCAGAGAGTAGGGGCCAGTGGTTGTAAGGAGGGGGAACATTGGGATTGGGCCTTTAACACCTGCTGACCAACAGGGAGAGACTAGAAAGCATAAAATAAAACCTTACTCTTTACAAAGTAACCTGATTACTGCAGTTGACAATCTGGTGAAGAATGGATGCGCATGCTGGTGTTTAAGAACTGCTCCAGTGACGAAGCTGATGAGCAGCAGGTGCAACAGCAGGCGAGCTGAATCCCAGACTCCACCCAGGAGGATGGATTCACAACCTGCCAAGCCCATATGGCTCAAAGGAAAGAGCACCCCAAACACAGACAGCCAGTGCAGGACTGTGACAGTCCCTGTAAATTAAGAGTAACTTGGCTTGACAATTTTTTGATAATGCCTTGCAATGGAGATCCACACAGCAAAGAGGCTAGATGTGGACACTAGGTTCATTATTTTGGTGTGAAATGTCACTTTTCAGACAGAAGTCCAGCACCCACAGATCATAGACTGTAAATATAGAATTCATGCCAGACACATGCAGGAGGCGACAACTGCAAGGTCATAGAATTCAGAAATTTCAACCAACTTTAGTCTTGTTATATTTGATGCTTAATTAAACAAACATGTCCTATATCCTTTATTTGTCAGAAGTTACTGACAATTAAGTCAACATCAATATAGAGTCTAAAACTCAACCAGTCAAAAGAATTTCCTCCTTTGTGAGAATCAGACTGGAAAAAAGGCACTACATCATTCTTGCTCATTTGTTCTTGGCTGTATAAATGTAAAGAGTATGTAAAATACAACTCCATTACCATTTCAGGTATTCAAAAAAACAAAAAAAAAAGCAAATAAACAGACATAAAAGTAAGTAATATTGTTACAATGGATTGCTCACACTCACCCTCATGTCCTCATATTTATCTACATTACCGCCTGGTATTAAATATGCAACATACAGTATATAAAAAGTATTAAATTAATACAAGTGCTTCACAGTAATATCATTATTATTCTAAATTGTAAAGTCTTATTTATAATGATGCACTGAGGAAATAACTATCTCATTTTTTTGTTTTGACTAAAGAAGAGCTGTTCAGTTATGTTAGAGTAGAATTGTGAAACTTTGTGATCTTAAATTTTGTGTTATGACCTTTTGTCAGAGTGACATTTAGTATGTACATATTCTATGCTGTTGTGTCCGAGTAGTATCTCCAGGCTGAGAAAACATTTCCTTCTGATGGCGTGTCGCGTGCCAACAACTGGATATCAACACACTGGCTGTGTTGGATGTGCGTGTGTTACCTTGAATGGCTACAAAATATTGTAGGGGAAACACTGCTACTTCAGCGGTAATTCTTTTCTCACTTGTCAAACAAGAGTGCTGTGACACAAAGATGATAACATGCTTGGCCATGATGACACAGTAGCAGCAACCAAGCGACACTTCTCTGTTTTTTTTAACATTGCATAGCTTGTGACTGGCTCTGGTGACTGTCAATGAGCCTTCTCTGATTGGCTGATTTTGTATCTGTAGTATGCGAATATTAAAAAAAATCTAAAAAATAAACCGCAAATAAATGGCAAGACGGAATTTCACCACTGATGTGAACGTTCCCATTGATTTGACATTAATTCAATTAAGAACACTGCGGTGCGAGTCACAAATCTTTCAGACAAAATATTCAGAGTAGGTGTGTAAAGACCTTTAGAGTGATCTGAGAAGCGTAAGGGGAAACTTCACTCTGTAACATAACATCAGTAAACTCAAAGACAGTCATACAGCTGATGTATTTGAAAGGAGCCACACAAATACAGTAGGAGACTCTTCATCGTCTTTGCATGAATCATTTAACTATCCATCCATCCACTTTTGATATGAATCAGCGCGAGCCTACGTCACAAATTCACGTGACCACGAGGCAGGTAGGGGGTGAAAACAAGTCTCGCATCTAAATGGCGTCTGTGAGCTGGACTGTGAGCTTTGAAAACCTGTTTATTTTTTTCTCTGCCGGTTTGTCTTTGAAATAATGTTGAAATGTCGCTCAGTTATATTGAAAGTCTTACTGCCGAGGCTGGAAAAAGACGAAGCAAACTAGTGTCTGTTGGACTAAGTGATGCCCATTGTCTGCCTGCCGGTGCATGGTTAGGTGAGCCTAAAATGTTCTGATGATCAGTTTCCCTAGCTTATGATGTATTTGGTTTCATTGGGAGGTAAGCCTTTTGTTCAAACCATTTTTTTTTTTCAATTGAATATTAATTTCCCCGTATTTTTAAAGGTGTCATAACCTAGTGTTTTACATACACAATCCTTCTTAAAGGAGTGATGACATAACAGTTAAAAACTAGTTTATGTTGTTGGTATTACTTTATATGTAAATATTCCAAAGAAAAAAACAACATTTTTTACAGCGGAGTATTGTTTTGAAACGCCAGACCTCACTTCCTCAGTAATACAGTTGGGTCCGGTGATGATATGGAGCTTTACCCGGAGACCACGTTGACTTCATTTTGATTGGCTACACCTTATTTCGCTATGACTTTATTTGGAGAATCTAGGTCAAGCTGCGGTCGGAGTTTGCTAAAGGCTAACTGCTAGCAACAAGGGCAGTTCAGACAGTCTGAGCTACGTTTATCAGACAAGACAGCATTTAGAAAATAAATAAACTTACAGGTAATGACAAGGTTGTGGTCGCCTCCCTCAGTGTTGCTGCAGAAGTTTGCTTTTAAATCCATTTGTTTGAAAACCCAGACCTGACTGCACAGAAGTTACTACTAGCTCCATACACGAAGCTGAATCAGACAGGGAGGGGAGGGGGGAGCGGACGGTGCATAAACCGTTAGGAGAGAGGGGGGGGGGGGGCGCTGTTTACTTGATAGTGTGCTCTTATTGGAGCAATTAAATTACGTAGAATGATAGAACTACGTAGAATGATAGCCTGCTGTCTGATTCAACTGTTTCTGAGCAGAGAGACAAAGCTGACAGACCATAAACAGGAACTTTGATTCTCACTCTGGACATTCACATGGCCTCATCAGTGCACAACAGATCATATTATACACCCAAAACCCCAGAAAAGTGAAATTTGATGTCATGGCACCTTTAAATTATCTCAAATGAATTTTAATTATAGTTGGGTGGGACGAAAGTTTAATGAGCTCATTTTTAACCTCTTTAATCCCCAACTTCTGTTTGTCGCGAGAATACGCACGAGAATTAGACCTGTCTGTAAGCGCGTTCACAAAGCAAACGTCAAAGTCAAAACAAAGTTTTATCGGGAGAGACCAAGTGAAGGAAATGATGTCCCAACAGAGAGAAACATGAAAAAAAATGTAACGATGCGGCTGATAGAGAGGATCCGCAGAGTAAAATGGCTGGACTCTGATGAATATAAGGAGCAGCTGTGTGACATGAAGTTAATCAAACACGTTAGTTAATCTGGCACGTTATAACTGAGGTCCTGTTCCAATACACATGTTTTAACGAGAAAAAGTGGGATTTCCGGGTGATGACCCCTTTAGGAAATGCTGGTATTTCTTTGCTGTTTCACAGGAGTCTACAATAAATTACCAGTTGCTCAAAGCTCATCATATTTTACTGATAATGACATTGTGCAGTGTTTATAATGCTGCAAATGTTTTTCTGCCATTTTGGGGGGCTTTTAGTCTTACGTGGGAATATTGATGGCAATAATCTGGATGAATGTGATCAGGCCATCCTGAGGAGACTGGAACAGAGCAAGCGGGGTCTGTGATTCTGTACTGATATGGTGAAGTTTTCTATCATTTGTACAAAAGCAACTACAGGGTTTAAATAGCAATACTACAAAATGTTTTTCTATCAGTCACCAAGTGATCCGAACATATGTTTTCATAGACTCAAGTGTGAACTATCAGCATTGATGCGCTTGATAGCTGCTATCCACTTATCACGTCATTTGGGACTTTTATTCTGTTGTTTTGGGAGCTAGAAAAAACATCTTCTTTTGTCTGTGGGGTAGTCATGTTTATGGCAGTCATACACAGCAAAGCTTCTGGGTATTTCCAAAGTAAAATAAACGAAGATCGACGAGTAATAAAGTAAGTAATCAAATGGCTCCCCTATGAAACGAAGCAATGTTTTCACCCCATACCGAACTGGATGTGATGAATTTGGTGATGCTTGCGCTTATCCATACTGTTATGATCTCCGAGGGCAAATTCAGGCTCTACATTTTTAACCATCTCTGCATTCACCAGAGAGCAGTGGCTAATTGAGGAGCCTGGGGAGCAGTTGGTGGGGGTTAAGGACCTTGCTCAGGGGCCCATGATGATTCACTTGAGTGCCGTGATGGGGATTCAAACCCAGGTCCTCCATGCTAAAACAGGCCACATTACCATTAGGCTATCCACCCCACCTGCCACCTATTCAAGGTTGGGTCATGGGGGCAGCTGCCTACGCAGGGAAGCCCAGACTTCCCTCTCCCCGGCCACATCCATTAGTTCATCTGGGGGGATCCTAAGACGTCCCCAGGCCAGCTGAGAGACGTAGTCCTGGGTCTTCCCTGGGTCTCATCTTGGTGGGACGTGCCTGGATCAGATGCCTGAGCCACCCCATCTGGCTCCTTTCGATGCGGAGAAGCAGCAGCTCTACTTTGGGCCTCCCCTCCCTGACCTATTTTCTTGCATGAAATACGTTCATTTACTCACCCAGACAGTTTTGGTGCAACTTGAATTCCTTCAAGAGATATTTAGATCCACTCGAGATCAGCGTATGCGCCATATAATGGCAGTGATGGGGCAACCGCGTCCAGCCTCTAAATAAGGCATTATCTGCCACAAAGTCAGAAGTCTCCTTCATTTCACCAATGTTTTGTTACGAAACATTAGTCGGACCCCCCCTGTGAGCTCGAAGCGGCTTTTTCGTATTGATTTGTCCTTATTTACAGATGTTTACTTGTTATGGTGTCGCATAATAATGACGTCATCAAAGCCGCCGCTGTAAAACGTTTGTAAGGACTAAGGAATTCAAGTTGCACCAAAACTGTCTGGGTGAGTAAATGAACATATTTCATGCAAGAAAATAGGTCCAGATTGAAAAAAAGCGAAGTTCCCCTTTAAGGGAGAGCCACCCTGTGGAGGAAACTCATTTCGGCCACTTGTACCCGCGATCTTGTTCTCTCGGCTACTACCCACCATTCGTAACCAGATGACGGTAGATTGATCGGTAAATCGAGAGCTTCGCCTTCCGGCTCAGCTCCTTCTTCACCAGGACAAACCGATGCAGTCCACATCACCCATCCATCTGTCAAACACGTGCTTCATTCTTCCTTCACCCAGAGATACTTGAACCCCTCCACCTGGGGCAGGACCCCACCCTCAACCTAAAGACATTCCACTGTTTAAAAATATTGAGTATGGCAATTTCAAGGGTTTAAAATTGTCAGTATAATCTGGAGAAACAGCGTGCAAATGAGACTTGTGGATAATTTAGCATAAAACACATAATACCCTCCTTATCTGGAGACACGCACCAGGCAACGTAGCGGTGTCCATGCATGAAAACGCCTCTGCACATCACAGATTTAGGGTCCTATCTCTGTAACATGGAACTGAAGTGCAAACACTTGTAATATAATGGCTAACATTTCAGAGATTATGAGCATCACTGGAGGCCCAGTATAAGCGTTCTCGGTTGGTGTGAATGCTAATGTGCGATCTTCAAGTGAGGAGACATCACAGCTCCGCTCTGCTGCAGGTGAGCCAGACAGGATTCATTTCTAATGGAACGGAAGATAAGATGATTGCATTGTGGTGCAGGTACAAACCAATTCTGTGCTTTGAAAACACAATTCTGTCATTGAGTTTTATTGCTATGCAGGAATGCAGCTAAATCTCTGCACCTAGAGCATTATATTGCCCTTGACTCAATATTGTCTCTGTTCCCCATATTCACCAGCTTTTTCATATATGGTGGAGAATTGCAAGCACCAGCACACATTCATTTGTAAGGCCATTCTTTTTAAGCAAACAGAGAAACAGTCTCTCTCTCTGCTTGTGCTGCTGATATTTCTCATAATGATGACTCTCTTTACTACATGCATCCTACTAAGTTCACTAACAATTTAACCTTTCTCTGCTGCAGCTGTTACCATGACAACACGAACCCCTGCTGCAACTTTAAAACATGATGAACACGAAAGCCAGATAATGGAATTGATTGATCTCGTTTCACTCCATGGGACTGATATGAAGACAGATGGGGATGTTTAGGATAACAGCCATAGATGAAAACATGATCATGCTTTTGCTCTGTTCAACATTGTGATGGAGCTCAGTATCTCCAAGCACTGTGTAAGGATTGGAGTTTTCAAGTGGAGATATTGTCTTGGATGTTGTTTAAAACACTTAAGTTTTTCGGGAAAGCCCACTTTCGTATCCAACCATGTACTAATATCCGAGTCGGTCTCCAAGGCAAAGGCGCAGACCTGTCTTTCCCTGTTATGAAAACATAACAGTGTTATTGCCTGCAGCAGATATATAAGGCTCCTGTTGCAAAAAGGGAAATCTTTGGCTTTTCTCTGCTTTCTTCTCTTATTGCTTTTGACAGGACAGTGACCACATAACTCAATCCTGTCTCCACTTCAGATTGAGACAATTGAGAAACAGCTTTGCCATTGACCCTTGAGGATCAGTACCTCTTTAGCTAACCGATATACAGTTGTGCTTAAAAGTTTACATACCCTCCCTTTAAACGAAAGGCTAAATTCACAATAATAATTAAAATAACAAGAAACTGAAAAAGTAATTATAAATAAAAGTTTACTAAATTATAATTTAGCTAAATAATATATTTTTTTAAATTTTGGTTTAAAAAATAATTGAAAAAACAAACAAACAAATAAACAAACAAACAAAAAAAAAAACAATCAAACAAACAAAAAACAAAACTTTAACCAAATTTAAAGTTTCATAAAAATTTTCAAATATTAATACTTTTGTCAATTTCAGCCTATTTTACTGGCAGTTGATTTATTTCTGTCTTTATGTGTAAACTTTCAAGCACAATTGCAGATGTAATTTTAGGGAGGGACACAGGGGACATGTCCCCTCCTCTTTTTCAAAAGACTGTTTTGGTCCCCTGCACTTTTTTTTACTGTCCAAAACCTTTTTTTTTTTTGAGCCGTCTATAAATGCACCATGAGCGCACACATGCTATTGTTGCGTTCCATTTACCTCAGAACTGGGAAGTGGGAACTGGGAAAGACGTCACACCCCATCAAACTGCCTTCCAGTTCACTGGTTGGAAATTGAAATAGCAGCCTAGCAAAAATACGTGTTTGCTAAGGCTGTTGTTATTAGCCGTAGTTAGCACAGCTGGCGTTGGAGTTCACACCACATGAAAAATTTGAATTACACCTCAACTCCATCCCTTCACATCTAAATCAAACAATACGACATGTATGACGGATTTACAGTAATGCAACAAAAATTAGTCAGAACTGTAAATAAATGCAAAATCACAGGAACTTCTACTCCTGCTAACACTGGGCGGGGCCGTGTTTAAATGTTTACTCGCAGGTGGTGAGGATTCTCCGACTCTCCGAGTGGGAAATCCGTCCTCGGGGGGCAGTTCCAGTTGAGACTTCCCACTTGGTACTGGGAATTTTTGACTTCAGGGTTAAATTGGAATGCAGTATTACGCCGGTAGGTGTGGATTACAGACAGGAGAGCAGAG
The DNA here is from genome assembly GCA_023101725.1 of Atherinomorus stipes. Lineage (NCBI taxonomy): Eukaryota > Metazoa > Chordata > Actinopteri > Atheriniformes > Atherinidae > Atherinomorus > Atherinomorus stipes. The sequence goes on along the minus strand of JALJCO010010775.1, from coordinate 19,518 downwards.
CTGTGTTGAACAGTGTGTATCAGGAAAGTTCAGCACAGTCAGAACCAGCTAAAAACTTCACACAGTTTTTATTTCCCTCCCAAACAAACCGTGTACGTAGAAGCTGTTTAATGCAGATATTGTTAGCTAAATAAAGACTAGCTAACACAGGCCATTATATTTTGTTAATAAGCTAGTTAACAAGAATACTGATGTGATTATCTATGTTACATCCCTTGCTAGTTAGTTCATGCTAGGAATAAAGTTAATTCTTTTTAATTTCTGTGCAGAACTTGTGCCCATTATTGCTTTATATTTAAAAGAAATCTTTATTGCCACATTATATGGGGCCATCAGGCCCTGACCTGCTCTCTCTATTGACCTGTTGCTGATAAATGAAATGTATTTTAATTGTTGTTGTTATTTTCAAAAAGGGAAAAACACAATATACAAATGTGATTTTATACATCCAAACTCTTGATGAGGAGATACGGGAGGAGACACTGGAGGAAGGAGAGTAGGAGCGGCAGAAGGAGACGAGTAAAAGAGGCTGAAAGATGGAAGAAGCTGGAGCAGGTGGAGGAGAAGAGGCTGGAGGCTCACAGGTGAGGTTGAAAGAATAAAGTGTTAGTCATGACACTAGGCAGTAAGTTGATGAGCTGGTCAGGAACTCACAGTAGGAAAGGAGTGAAAAAACTTTATTTGGCACTATTGTTTTTTTTTGTCATTTTGTAATTACTTAAATTAGAAGTTGCTCAGAGAAATTCCACATTTTTTTATGTTTATCTTAACTGGATCAGCTGCAGCCAGCCAGGGGTTTATTGCAGTACTTGCATATAAATGTACGCAGTCTTCTCCCAAAACTGGACATGTTGCGTATATGGGTGGACTCTACAGATGCTGATGTTGTTGTTTTGTCCGAAACTTGGCTCAGTAAATCTATTTTAGACAGCGATGTCAACATTAATGGCTATCATTTGTACCGAGCTGACCGCCTCAAGAAAGGAGGTGGTGTAGCAATTTATGTAAAGAACAAGTTTCATGTCAATGTGCTTTTATCTAAATCTGTGTCCAAGCAATTTGAGATCTTAGCCTTGGAGCTCAAAGTGTCCAAAGTAACATGGCTAAATGTCATTGGTTGTTACCGTCCACCTTCTGCTGATCACGGTGCCTTGTCGTCCTTAGTAGAGTCCATAACAGAGTTAAATGTTAGGGAATTGGTTGTTTTAGGGGATCTTAACTTAAATTGGCTGCTTCCAGCATCTGATGATCTTAAAGCCTACTGTGACTCTCTAAACTTGTTCCAGATTGTTGATGGTCCAACACGTCCCAACTCTAAATGCCCTGAAAACTCCTCTCTGATTGACTTAATTTTAACTAATGTACCTCACAAGTATCCATCTGTTTCAATATTTGCAAATGACATCAGTGACCATTGTGTCATTGCAACTGTAAGAGACTCACAAGTCCCCAAAACTAAACCATGTATAATATCTAAAAGAGACATGAAACACTTTTCGGAGCAAGGGTTCTTTCATGATCTCTTTCATTATGACTGGGACAAAATTGAACTCATCTCTGATGTAGACAGTGCCTGGGATTTTTTTTTTTTATCAGGGTTTTCTCACCATCATAAATAAGCACGCACCCATCAAGAAGTTCAGAGTGAAAGGCAGAAATAACGCTTGGTTTACTCCGCAGCTCAGTAGTCTTCTTCACGAACGTAATTTGGCATGGGCAAGAGCAAGACAATCTAACCAGAACTCTGACTGGTTGGTTTTTAGGCAACTTAGAAACACATTTACCTCAAGAGTGAGAAAAGCTAAAGCAAATTTCTTTCTTACTCAAACCTCAAACAACTTAAATGATCCTAGAAAATTCTGGAAAACAATCAATTCCTTGTCCGATAAAAATAAAAAGTCTGAGCTCCCTCTCTGTGTAGATAATAACTCCAAAAAAGTTACAGACAAGATGGAAATGCTTGACTGTTTTAATAAACATTTTATAGCTTCAGGCTCTTTATTTGAGTCCTTTTCCCCTAATACCCAGAGTGTCCTTTCACCTCCGCCAGCTTTTCAGGACTCATCAAGACCACCTTTTTAATTTTAAACCTATTTTAATCTCTGAGGTACATGGATACCTGAAACGTTTAGATCTCTCTCAAAGCAGCTGGTCCAGATCATTTGGAGCCCTACTTCTTAAAACTTGCAGCTGACTTTATTGCTCAACCGTTAACACGCATTTTTAATCTTTGCCTTGACACAAGTGTTATCCCTCAGGTGTGGAAATCTGCCTATGTCCTTCCCCTTTTAAAAGGAGGTGATCCTTCTGTACTGAACAATTATAGGCCGATCTCCAAACTGTGTGTGCTGGCCAAAGTTCTTGAGTCTCTTGTTAGTGACCAACTTAAAGAGTTTTTAGTTCGTTCTAATATTATCTGTGACTTTCAGTCTGGTTTTAGAAAAAGACACAGTACTACCACAGCAGCACTTAAAGTTTTTAATGATTTCATTTTTTCCATTGATAAAAAACAACATTGTGCAGCACTTTTTATTGACCTGTCTAAGGCTTTTGACTTAGTGGACCACCCACTGCTTATGTGTAGCCTTGCTAGAGCAGGTCTGTCTCCTGAAACTCTCTGCTGGTTTAAAAACTACCTCGCAGACAGAATGCAGTGTGTACAAGCTGAGGGTTTTACTTCTGAGCATCTCCAAGTCACAAAAGGAGTGCCTCAAGGGTCAGTGTTAGGGCCGCTTCTTTTTATTCTTTTTATTAATAACATTCACCAAAATGTGCCTAGAGCAAAATTTCACTTATATGCTGATGACACTGTGATGTACTGTACAGCCCCCACCCCAAATCAGGCACTTACAGACTTGCAATTGGCTTTTAATGAAGTTCAGAAAAACTTTTATGATTTAAAGCTCCTGCTGAATGCAGACAAAACTAAAGTCATGCTTTTTTCAACCATGAAGGTGAAGCCACTGAATCTGCCCCCAATCGTCACTTTGCAGGGTTCTCACATTGAATTTGTGTCATCCTACAAATATCTTGGTTTTCTTATTGATGAGTCTCTTTCTTTTAATCTACATATTCAGCAGCTGGTAAAAAGGCTGAAGCTGAAGCTGGGTTTTTATTTTCGGATAAAATCCTGTCTTTCATTTGAGTCCAAAAAACGTCTGGTTGCCGCCACCTTCTTGTCAGTTTTAGATTATGGAGATGTTTTGTACATGCATGCCTCGTCTCAGAGTCTTCATGCCCTGGATGCTGTTTACCACGGGGCTTTGAGGTTCATCTCTAACTCCAGATCACTGACTCATCATTGCTTGTTGTATGAACGTGTTGGTTGGTCCTCACTGTCCTTACGTAGGATGAAACACTGGTATGTTATCATCTACAAAGCTGTCACTGGTCTGCTTCCCTCGTACCTGACAACTCTTCTCCAGCTGAAGAGTTCAGGTTCTTACAGTCTTCGTTCTCAGGAGTTCTTATTACTTTCAGTCCCGAGGACGAGAACTGAAATGGGAAAAAGGGCTTTTTCATATGCAGTGCCGTGTGCCTGGAACCAGCTGCAGAAAGACCTGAAACTGCGTGATTTGGTCTCATTTGATGTTTTTAAGAAAATGCTGGATGACTTGGACGTATTTGAATCTGTCTGTAAATGCTTTGCCTGATTTGTGGACTTTGCATAGTAATTTATTGGTAATTTATTTTAGTTGCATTTTTTTTTAAACTTGTTTTATGATTTTTATTGTGTTTGGAATGCCTGTTTTGTAACTTTACTTCTCTGCTGCTGTCTTGGCCAGGACACTCTTGGAAAAGAGATTTTCAATCTCAATGAGGTTTTCCTGGTAAAATAAAGGGTAAATAAAAAAAAAAAATAATACCTGCATATTATTAATAAGTACTTAATACTTGCGTCCCCACCACCTTTGAAATCAAAATTTCCTCTTTGAACACAGCTGTATGTGGTCTATGTCAGAGCTGCAGTCATAATCCAAATTCTTAAAAAAAGACAAAACAAAACATGCGATGATTTGTGGCCCAAACATCATGCGCCACACTCTGTTTGAGTCTTGCCAATCACCCGAGTAGAGTGAAATTAATCACTCTCGGGACTGTCAGTTGCCGTCAGCCAGGAGACATTTATCTTTGAACCCATGTCAGTAATTTGGCAATAACGGTTCCTTTGATTAATTCACTGCCTGAATCTCTGCCAGCAGAGCAGGAGTTCACAGACAGTGACAGATTGATGATGCTTGTATCCTGTAATTCTGTGGCCCTCCAACTTTACAATGATTAGGCTTGTAGAGAAGAGACAATACAGATAAATAGCCTTCTCTTGAACTGCTCTCGTGGTGATATACTGTATATGGATTATTGTTTGCATGCAAACCTGTCCTCTGAGGTGAGTTGTCACCATGAGGATCAGCATTGTCGGGAAGTTAGTTTGTTTCAGGCTAGTTATGGAGCTGCACCGCACAATGGCTTTTTCTTTTTTAAGCATCGGCTCACTGCAGCCCCCCAGATCAACTCTCGTCATGCTGCTTTCGCAAAACTGTTGACACATCTCAAGCTAACAAACTTCATTCTTGTGCACACCAAAAATAAATAAATAAATAAAGTTTAGCCAAGAGGAGAACACACAATAGTTTGTCAGAGTGGTTGCAGAAAAAGCTCATTCAGCTGATGTTGTTCCACATATTGCCGCCTCCCCTGGATTTGTCTGTCGGACAAACTTGATGTTTACTTCAATGCCTCTCATGGGGTTTGCCTGAGAGGTAAACAACACTCTGAGGATATCTTATTCTTTGTCATTTGACAGCTGTGAATGCAGTCCCGGGTTTCAAAAGTACTGGTTATTTTTGCACAGGTTTACACACAACACCTATTTTTTCCCACCCTGTGGACTAAATGAGAATTAATGACTGTTATCTTCCACACTATGGAATCTTTTAGGAAACTCTGGAATCTTAATTTGGGCATCACATGTGCTATTCTTCTAATTCAGCCATATGTCAAAGTGAAAAATTGCTTTCATTACTTAATTTAATTGGTATTCTGAATTAAAAATGGTTTTGGCCAGAAGTCAAGAGTTTTCAGAACCCCCCCCCCCCCCCCAAAAAAAACCTTTCAAGACGTAATATGAAAAAACAATACATGGAAATAAGAAAAGGGGGGGGAAAAAGCCATCTTTAGACCACTTGTCAAAATTAATAATGTAATAAACTCAGTGTTTGCAAACTGTCTCATATAATTGGTGTCAAAGAGCAGCGTGCAGGTTTGTTTTTGTTGAATAAAATCACTGTTAAAAGAATGTGGAAAATAAAGTTGGGTTAATAAATATCATGACTTATACATTTCTCTTTCTTTATGAGGATGGAATTATTGTTTTCTTTAAAAAAAAAAAGAAGATTAAGTGTTTCTTCCCTGAGCTGATGGCCTCTCGGGTTATTCCAGGTTCCTTCCTCATCTCAACGTTTCAGCAGAGCATCTAAATGACATTTGTTTATTTTGTTTTATCTCTTCATGCATTAATGGCTCTTTAGATAAAAAATCATCACCTGCTCAGACAGCGGGGTTTTCTTGTGACTGTCATGCACTTGCCACTTGATGGAGAAAATATTTTTTGAAGTCTCGAAGCCGTGTTGTGTGTGTGGGTGTTAATTCTCACTCTATATTTCATTCAGCTCTAGGTTTTCCTGAGTGTAGCCATGGAAACCCAGCCTCACCGTGACCCCTCCCTTGATAATACCTTATTAAAGGGGAATTTGGTAGATTAATAAAACGGAGTCACTGTAATTGGATTAATACACTATTACGGCCATCACGCTTATCTTCACAGCTCTCCCTGAAATTTCCTAAATGCTCCTCTCATTGACGCTCTTTCTAATGCTGGTTCAGCTCCTTGCGGGGGAAATCCAAAACACCCTAGAAACTCAATTCAGTAATGTTTAAAATTGCTATTAAGATGGCATTCTTTACATAAACAACAAAAATGTTTTGATTTTCATACTGGTGCATCTTGAACATCTACTTGGCTTTATCTTTGGCCTGTCCCCTCGGCTGATTCCAGCTGCCTGCTTAAGGAATTAAGGCGATTTGGAGGATCTGGGCAGATGTAACAGCTGAGTTGACATTAGGTTGTGTAGAACAACTTACTGCTCAGATAGAGAAATGCTCTGGACTGGTAACAGGGAGGCTTAAGGATGTTGCCTGCTTCATTATGTCCCAGACAAGCTTTCTGACTCGCAAGCCAAAGTGTATTTTCTGCCTGCTGCCCACGCATATTATAAGGCAAGGAGATAGAGGGCCGACTTGCCCAGGTGTGAAAACCTACTGCAGAGTGTGACTGCTTAGGCTGACCTCAGGTAAACTAGGAGTCAACTTACTGTAGCTGCATCTGAAAGGGATGAAAATAAGATTTTAGCAAAGCTTGTTTGATAAAAAACCTTTTGCACTGCAAAAACTCACATCTTACCAAGTATATTTTCTCATTTCTAGTCAAAATATCTCATCACACTCAAAGACAAAATCAGCCTAAAGAGAGACACTTCAGTGAGAACTTGTTGTAAGACAAACACATCTTATTTCAAGAAATTTCAAAAATGAAAAAAAAAAAAATATATATATATATTTTTTGCTTGTAATAAGCGAAAAAAAATTCTGCCAATAGAAGAAGTGACGTTTTCTCGATAAGATTTCTTGAAATAAGATGTGTTTGTCTTAAAACAAGTTCATATTATGGGATGTATCGATTCACAGATTTGAATCGGTGGTCCAACAAAGACATGCGAGATGCGACTGCACTGGTAGCTTTTAGAGTGCATCGGATACAACTGGCGGCTAATTACACAACGTATCTTTCTTGGTGTGTCTGAATTGGTAAAAACCCATGGTTACAACGATTATTACATAGCTTGTCTCCTGTTTACCCGTTTTTCCAAGGTGCCTTGAATGTACCATCATTATCTCCTAACTTTCGATTTTAAAACATTGTAGCCGAGTGGCGCAGCTGCAGTAAGTAAACAGCAAACACGGAGGAAGAGAGACAACAGAGGAAGAGGACTTATTTAACGCATTTCTGAAGACACAAATCAAAAGTTTACCAATACTTGGAAGATGGAAAACTTTACAAGAAATCTGTGGTTTGAAAACAATGTCACAGTGCTATAAAAGACAATGAACATGGCAAGGTGGGCGGCATGGTGTGGATGCTCCTGCCACACATAAATATGAGGTGAACAGAACCAAAACTGATGAGAAAAATATCTAGTTTCTTTCTTTAAAACAAAACCAAACCACTGTTGTCAACTCTGAAGGGAGAGAAGTCGCTATTGGCTGGTCCAAAAGTTGCCAGAAGTCGCTAAATGACATCATCGAGACAGACAATTTCACGTATGTGCAGCACCGTATGATGCCATCCAATTTAATTATTGTTTGATATTTAGGGGAAGAGGTGACATACACATTTGAGTCATGTTGCAAACAATTGAAAATAAGTTGCTATAGGGGTCTGAAAAGTCGCTAAATATAGCGACAAAGTTGGCAAAAACAAAACTGACACTTTCAGACAGCAATCTCTGTCTGCACCATAGTGAATTCCATCAGTTTAAATATGTATAAGTGTTAAAAACATCCTTCACAGGAAAAGGGAGAAGATAAAATAACTGTGATGATGCTTAGAAACCAGATGAGGACTTGTAAATTCTTTGTTTTGTGTCGAATCGTTTTGAATTGCAGCATGAATCGTATCAAATTGAATTGTATAAAGTCAAATCACTGGTGAATCGCATGGTATCAGCAGGGAGCTTCACTGTATCGTGAATGTATCGTGCGACTGGCAGTGTATTGAGATGTGTATTGAATCTGCCTCCTTGGTGGGGATTCGCATCCCTAGTTCCTATATCTCACCGAAATGTTTCTCTTTTGGTTATTTTGTCTTAGTTTGAGTGTGATGAGATATTTTGATTAGAAATAAGAAAAATATAATTGGTAAGATTTGAGTTTTTGCAGTGTAGATGAAAAAGACGCCAGTTCTGTCTCTATTCACTCCAGCAGCAAAAGAACCAGCTCTTATCTGTCACGATAGGAAATTAAATGATCTGATTTGAAGCTATATCTGACTTACACTTGTATACATTTATTCTAACTGTAAGCTGTCCAGTCGTGCAGCCTAATATAAAATAATAATATAAAAAGCTGAATGAAATCACCTAGAACTGCTGCTCTTTTCCCTTGAAAGGTCTATTTATTTTGTGTATATCTTGGCTGTATAAGAACAAGTTATAGAGCACCAAGTTCACCAATATATCTGAACAGAAATATTAAATATTTTATTAAGGTTAAGGGGCCCTTAGTCTAGAATGCAAAAGAATTCAATTAGTTCCAGTTTTTGAAATCAAAATGTTTGCTCTCTGCTCCTACAGCTCTTCTGGGATTGTGAGCAAAATGATGAGCGCATTCACCTTTTCACTCACTTATAGAATTTAAATCACTATTAATTTAATCCTGGTGGACTTTTATATTGACAGAAAGCAAGGCAATCTGTTTTCCAAGACTGCAAAGAGACCTTATTTTTCTACACAATGACATGTGTTCACTTAAACCACCAAATTGCCTTTAGCTTTTCATTCTGAAACAACTAACAAAACAGAATGCAACAGATGCACAGAGACTAAAGCATTTCTAATGGCCTGACTAATGGCTGGCCAGCAGCTTTATAAGACCCCTGTTCATGCGGCTGGTTTTCAGAGTGGAGTCACAAAAGGTTTGATGCAAAATCTACTGGCACTCTTGTATTTCGACAGTTCCCTCGCTCTTGAATTAATGAGCTCTCTGAAACAGGGCAGCAACCATAACAAACAATTTCCCCCTGTGCTTGTACGTGCAGAAGTGTTATTGATACAGTTACATGCTGATAAAGCTTTGATTGGTCTCTTTTTGTGCCCCATGCATGGAAGTCATCAGACCCCAATAAGCTGCTTAAGAACTCGGAGGGTCACCTTCCTGAAATGAGCGCTGACACGGACAGATATACATCTCAAACAACACAGGGGCCAAAAAAAGATAAAGACGAATAAATCACATATTCCCATGTGGTATACATGAGCAATGACTCTTGAAACTCAAACTTTATTTCTTTATTATTTTCTTTTTGGTCCACTTGTTTTGTTTTTGTAGCTTTTTACGTAAAAACGCATGTAGAACCTCTACCTTCGTAACTACAGTCAAAATTCAGACAATTTCTTTCAGGACAGCCTGATGTTGCCAGATTATGATGCTAAAGTGATGTTACATGAATATATCAATAATACCGTATTTTCTGGACTGAAGTCACTCCTGAGTATAAATTGCATCAGTCAAAAAATGCATCATGAACAGGAAAAAAACATTTATAAGTTACACCGGACTATAGGTTGTATTTATTTATCTAAAATAGGGTGATTTTAGGATTTTTCATATCCTGTTTGTAACTGCTTAAACTAATCAGTCCAATTCCAAAGTTAATGCCTGTAAATGATCATAAACATCATAACTAAGAAAGATAAACATGTCTTTTGAGTATTTGTTCCACCACACAAGCAGTACAGCCAGATGTCTGAAATGAAGTCCTCTCACTGAGATAAGGCTATTTGGGGATTTTTGCCTTTGGGGCAGAAAATAGTCGTCACAAGCCTAGAGTGCCCTCTTTTGACATAAGATGGTACGATGTTTTTTGGGTTTTTTTTTCTATTTACAGTTATTGATGCTACCTTCCATCCCCCCAAAGCCAAAGACTGTAAAAAATTGGTCGTAGTATCCGGCCATGTCTGAAAAGCTGAAAGTGAGCTCAGTTGGGCATTTCCCACCGTCGCCATCTTGGCGTGTCCCGTGTATCTTCACTTCTGGAGAATACAACAATGGGCAAAGACAGAACTGCTCTGAGCCACGAGCCAAATGATTGGCAGCCAAGCTAAATGCTAACCGAGCTAATCCAAAGTGAGCAGAAAGGAATGAAAATAGGCAGTTTAACGGTAAGACATGCTCAGACTTGCTGTTAACCAGATAAAAACTGCCATTTTGCTACTCTGCTACTGGCTGAGGCCTTCTTGGAAGCAAGCAGGGAGCTAACTGTTAGCAAAAATTGGCACCTGGTCTGCCAAAAGAACTTTCTTATCCTTTGTTGATCTTTGGCTGCTCATGTTTGGATATTACTGTAAATTTAAACTATCTAATTGTTAGAAAGTTTGAAAGGAAATTGTGCAATCATAATTTCTGGGTCAAAATGGAGGTCTCTTAGCATTATAGAAGTAAGCAATCTCTTTTTATTATGAAAATGTGACAATAAATAGTTTTTATATCTCATTGTGGACATTTTGTAATTAAACTGTAAAATCCTGGATGGGATTTAAATACCTGGAAAACTTACATAGAAAAATTAAGCTGCTGATCACACTTTATTCCACAGCTACACACTACTGTTCCCGAGAACCAAATAATAATTGTCTCTGCTTTCATAAGTTGGCTTTGTTATGTTTTTCTGTGTATCTCTCTACATTTTTCAGCTGAACTTTTGAGTTTTAAAATGTTTTTCTACTTTGGTTTGGATGCTGTGATGCTGATTAATCTGGCACTTTTTCTTTTTTCTACATTTGTGATGAGTAACCCCAAAAGGGACAACTGTTGACGTGTGAAATATGACCCCAAGTCTCTCTTCCAATGATCTCTTGACTATAATAGGAAATGACACATTAAATGGACAAACTTGAAGACAACAGTGGGAACACAGAGAATAAAGTATTCCATGTTCCACATGGCTGAAGCAACACGTCTCAGGCTCCAGCTCTCTCCATGGCTGTTAGATTATATGGGTGGACGGAGACTGCAGACAGGATGGTTAATGTAAAGGCAGAGAAATTATAGTGCTTGTTAGAACAGATGGTGTAATCTGTGGCTATAATTTACCAAATACTGAGAGAGTTCACTATCATCACGTGTCGATGCATTTGGTGCCATTATTTCAGTCATTAATGGGTTACAAAGAACACCTGAATGCATTCATGGCGATCTTTAGAGACTTGAACAACATCTCTCTCTGCTACACTTTAAATTTCTGACATTTTGTCAAATATTTTTTACTGTTTTTTTTTAAGTTTTAGTTAGATGTTCGTTTTTACCTTTACATAATTTGATGTTAAATATTGACACAACATAATTTTCCATTTGCTGTAGGTATTACTGCGGCATTATTTAGTTTGGTTCAGTTGCCTTCCCAATAAACACAGCTTCTTCTAGCACTTTAAAGCAGAAGTCCTAACTGGATTGCAGAGACATCTTGAATTGATCAAACTTGCCTTCTAAAATGCAGGTCTCTCTCTAAAATTGTCCTTTGATTCCTTTCACAGACAAATTACACCAACAGATCTTCAAAAGCTAATTGAGAGATCAAACACAAGATTTCAACATTAAACCTTTGTGAGCTGCAAAGAAGACTAAAATCACAGACTGCAGTTGCATAATCATGGCTGGTTGCGATCCCTGCAGACTGAAATGTTTAATCACACAAACAAAACATCTGCTTTCTCTTCACATTCCTCTCTGATTTCACGTTGCTTGCATTCGGAACTGCTCACTTCACATATTCAGTTATTTTTATCTGCCTCTCAGCATCAGTGACTATGGCTGTGCTGCACCGGTGTCCCTGCCTGTGTCACTGATCTCTATGGCTTGTTGGATTAATCTGCCAGCAGGTCATGCCTCTGCCTTCCCTTCTGCCCGAGCTGCACCGTGTTAACGATGCATCAGCCCGGGCAACCCTGTCACCATTTCTTTAGGGTACATTGCAAATGATTCACACTAGTGAGCCATTTGGAAATGGATGTTTTCATGACCCTGTGAGGAGAAGAGCGAGTGGGTTGAAAGAGCAGACGCCCTGAAAGACAGGCCTCTCTAATAGCCCATATAGTGTCTCCATACATGAGAGGTGATTAGCTGCACAATTAATTTGACAGATCCATCTTTTTAAGTGTCTGAAGGCTTCTCCTGTGTGTGTGATTGACTTGTTTAAAGAGTAGGCATGTCTTCGTTGTGACATTTAAAGATGGATTCTATTTAAATAAAACAAGAAGGGCTATTTGGAGGCTGCTTTTTAAATGAATAATCTTTGGAGAAAGATTCAGTCCTCAGTGTGTTATTTGGACACCCCTGTTAGGCATTCAGGCTGTTAAAAGCTCTGAGAACATGGCAGGCGCTTAGCCCTTGTGAAGAAGGATCTGTTGTTTACAAAAACCAATGGGCATTTAAGGATGCAGCGTGTTTTCCTCTTTTGAGAGAAAAGCTTCAGGGAAACAGGTTAAAGGAGCTAAGACCAGCACTCTGATCCTCTTCATTTGAATGCTCAAACGGGGGGGATCTTTAGCCCAGTGTGTTTTTTAATTCATTCATTCATCCTCTCTTTAAGTTGGACTTTTAGAGCATTTTCGACTTCTTTCTTCTGGTGCCTCGTGGCAGTGGCTGGCCGGGCAGCCAGCCACAACACAGCCAATGAATTCACAGTCAGGATCACATCACTGGGCTGCTATCCCCCCCACTGAGAGCTGTGGTTTGCCACAAGGCTGACCCATCACACACTACTGAAGAAGCACCGGGGCCAAAGAGTTTATTGAAGTACACATGGGAGATGCCTGCGGGGAAATTAGCCGTCCTACCCCTCCTCTGTGTTTTTCTACGTGCTGTCTATCCTCTCTTTCCCTCTCACTGTCCAACACTGTAAAGGCGTGGCAGGCGCCCCCTCGGGGAGCTATTTGCCTTCTATAAAGCCTATTGCTATGGAAATTGTGTGTAATTTCAGGGGCCATTAACGGTGAGAATGCAGGCGTGCATATATAGCACTACTATCATCACCGTGGAGCTCAGCATCACCGGGGGCAGAATCTCATATTCGTTGCTCCTTTGCTGGGGTTTGCCCCCATAACATATCATGCACCAGATACTAGCAGAATATTGAACTGACAGACTTGGGAGTGGACAGCTGGCAAAGAGAGACGAGACGTGGATAGACTGAGGGGGGAATTCGAGGAGGAGGCAGCTGCTCTGAGAGTCACGAGTAGAGAGAAAGGGAGCGCTGAGAAGGAGAGGAGATTGGAATAATATATGAGGGAGATGGAGGCAGCAGAAGAAAGAGTGAAGGGGCTAGTGGAAGGGGATCTGAGGAGAGAGAAGTCTGAATCAATATTTATACTGTGAGGCGAGACAATTCTGAGGCAGTAATTAAATTGGTGTGTCATATTTCATTCCATTACTATGCTGCGCGTGCATGCAAATGATCCAAAAGGCCTCCTTTTCAAGTGGATTTCATTTCTTTTATGACAGTGAATAGAACTGAGCCAGGCAGAGAAAAATAAAATACTCCAGTATTCATGAGCCTATTGTTAGGAACTTGGGGGCCATTCAGCTGCAGTTCAGCAGGAAGAAGGCCAGTCTGCTCCAAAACATTTCACAGTTGAAGTTGGGACCTGTGTAGGGGGAAAAAAATCACTTTATTTGAATGATAATTGGCAAAATGAGACAACAATGTCATTGATTGGCTACACAGTCTGACTCCCAGCATCACCTCTCTTCCTCCTCTTCCTTTTCCCTTTTCACTCTGGAGCCGAGAAGAATGAATAAAACATATCAAAGTAAATGTTGCGCTGGAACGCTGCCTGTGCAGATATTTTGGGTCAGATGTAGTCTCCTTTAAAGATTTAGCAGCTACATATCCCCTGCTATTTCCACAAATATGATGAATAAAGGCTCCGGTAGGAAAATTTCATGGATGGCTCTGGAAGGTGACCGCCCTTCTGTAAACCCCGCCACCAGTGTTTACAGTAAGCATTAGTTGCAGGTGCCTGCCTCCTGATTACAGTGCTCTGCACTTCTGACAAATGGAATTTGGGTGGGGGAAACAAAACACAGCTGTGCTCGGCGTAGCCAATTAAAAGTTTCCCTTCCATCTCTTTGCCTCTCAGTATTGGCTGTTTTTTTGTTTTTTTCCCTGGTTTCAACTCTGCTGCACAAGAGCAGGGATCAAAAGATAGAGAAGGGTGTTCAAAGCTCGGCATCAGTGATTTTCTTAACTAAAAGTGCCTTCTCCTACCTTTTACTATTCTTACTCAGTGTATTCAATCCCCTCTGAGGAAAAAAAGAAGGATGACCCTGACCTGGGAGTGCATGAAAAAGCACAAAATGGCAAGGGATGGAAAGTCTCTGGAGTGGTGCCATGTTCGCAGCGCAGGTTCTGCCAATGGCATCTGAAGTGCTGCCAATGGGAAACACAACATTAACGGCTACAGTGGTGAAAGAACAACAGCTGCTTATGTTGTGTATCCCGGTGCCAGTGCCCGTGGGGAATTATGGTTGTCAGATATGATGTGTGCTGCTGCAACTTCCTGGAGTTTATATACTTGTGTGTGTGTGTGTGTGTGTGTGTGTGTGTGTGTGTGTGTGTGTGTGTCTGCAATATATTTATGCAGGAACCAAGAATCCATAGAGGAATTGCAGAACATTGTTTTTCTGTTTTTATTTTTTAACCCTTTAGTAAAAGAAGTGCCATCAATATAAATACATCTACTGTATGTGCTGCATCAGGTCTTAGAGGATAACTTTCTTTTTTTAATCACCCTAGACCTTATTTCTAGGAGTTTATATGTGCATTTACTCACGTTAAAATTTCGCTATCACTTTGACTCCTTCTGAAGATATTTAGTTGAGTTGCCCTTCAGCGTGCATCCATATAACGCAGTGATCACCAATCCTGGTCCTCAAGGACCGGTATCCTGCTGGTTTTCCAGGTCCCCCTGCAGCAGCACACTAGAGTCAGACTCAGACAAGCTCTGGACAACTCTGCTAATTAGTCAATGATTTCAATCAGGTGTGTTGCAGCAGTGAGACATGGAATACCTGCAGGATACCGGTCCTTGAGGACCAGGATTGGGGATCCCTGATATAACGGGAGAGACGGGGCAGCCTCTATACAAGGCAATATGTGCAGCAAAACTCTTCATTTCACCAATACTTTAAGTAGAATGAAAGAGCGAATGAGTTCAATTGTCCTGTGAGGTCAGAGTTTTGTGTATTGCAGTTTGTTGGTGTCTAAGTCGAGCTGCTTTTTTTAGCTGTACTGTAGCAGTGGGCATCGGGGGCACACGGCGGCCTGTAGAGTGTAGAGAAACCCTAATAACTAACAGAGAGCTAACTCTGAACTATTAAAACTACCCATTAAACATTGCATCTTCGGAAATGCGAAAGTGACAGCTCTGCTTTTTTTCCTCTTTTTTTTGTCTTTTTTTTTAAGGTCTACACAACGGCAAGTTGGGGGATTACTTCTGAAACGTGACACAATTCCTACAATAAAAATGGTTCATGGACAGAATACACCGGTGAGTGAAACCATATCACCAGCTTAATGCTAATCGTTAGCCTATGGCTAATTCACTTACTTCTCAGGGGTCTCTGTGGTACCGCACGTTCTTCAAACTCCATATCAGACTCTGGGTCGAACGCATACAGCTCCATACGGGTCCATTTTATTCCGTTGATCGGAGTCCGATCATCCATCAGTGTTTACAAATATCCATGTGAGTTGCAAGACCGGTGTTACACCGAAATTCCTAACCCTTCAGAATCTGTGACTGTTCCGGGGCAACGTCACGAAATAGGCGTCGACACGCTGATTGTTCGAAAGCTTTGGCAGTTTAGTGCGGTCACTCTTTTTCTTCCGTGTTGGAAATTAGATGCATAAAAAACCTAATATTTATCACCAAATTAGTTTCTATGGTAGCGATGGGAACATATTTAGCTTATAAATGCCTGTAGTTGACTTTTGGATTGTTTAAAAAAAGCATGATACAGCTCCTTTACTGTTTTTGTAAAAGAAAAATGTAAAAGATGGAATGAGCCTAATAATTCATCTGTATGTGAACGACCTCACTGTAAATTAAAATAACCACGTTCCCATTTATTAATAATTTTTGTTGGGCTCTTTTGTAAGAAATGCATACGGTATTATCAATTTTGTTTTCAATATTGTAGGATCTGTCAAGACAGGAGTGCCCAGGTCTAGTCTTCAAGAGCTACTATCCTGCAAATTTTGGTTGCGTCCCCCTTCCCCAACACACCTGAATCAAATAAATGGCTCGTTATCAGGCCTCTGCAGAGCTGAATGGCATGCATGAGGGAATTAGCCATTAGATTCAGGTGTGTTGAAGAGGGTATGTTCTAAAAAATGCAGGACAGTAGCTCTTAAGGACTGGAATTGTGCACCCCTGGGTTAAGAAAACAAAATAATTATTGTATATTCGTGTTTTTGCTGTGAGCAAAACAACTTGTAACAACCACAGCCCAGAATAGACTCCCGTTCTACAGCGAACATTTTGTTTGTCAAGACTACTGTAGTTGGGAATAAATGTATCTCTGGATGTCACATCACACCAGCCACAACTTTATTGGCCTAAGAAAAACCTTATTCTTCTTTTTCTTTCCTCTGTTTCTCATATCAGTTTGTGAACTGATGGAAAACTTTAACTTTATGACGGACTGTTCCTTGTATTCATATGCGTAGCTATTCTATGGAATAAAGAAGAAATTTGAAGGTCACTGAGATTATTTTCTTCCCATCAGATACTCTCATATCTTCTGCTGGCTTCTTCTGTATCTTGTTTTGGTTACTTCACTGATAGTCTGAATCATGGACATCCAGGTAGAATAAATAGCCATGTTTGTATCATCTCCTTAGGTTTACCTTCACAGTGTCAGGATGTCTTTGCCTGAATAGACACTAAAAAAATCTCACATGTTGGATTTCTGGTCTCATATCATGTACCTCCCCTAATTGTGTCATTTTGGTCCTATTTTTGCTTTAATGTCAGGCATCTTAATATGAGGTCTCAGGCTCCAATACACCTCACAGAAGCCAAGCACCAGCTGCAACTATTTTTGGGTCGCCTCCTGTCACTAACATCTGGCCAAAAAAAGAAAAAAAAGAGACATTGAAACACAGAGCATGGACTGTGTCCAACTAGTAACTGGGTTGCACTATCTATATCTGTGCAAGAGGAATAAAATAAATAAATAAAGCACAAAACATAAGAGCAGTGTTTGCGTATCATTAAATAGTCGCTACATTTGGGAGTGCTGATGGCAGTGATTGGTTTGTTGGCTGTGGAAGATGGCAAATTTGAAAAAAAAAGCAACAGTTGGTGAAATCATAGGTCCTCCATCCAATCACAATAATCTCTTTTATGAGAATGCACATCTGACATCATTGGGCCTTTTTCTGTTTACATCTACAATCTCAAGTTTCTCACAAGTAAAGTTTGTTAAAAACGTGCCAAAAAGCACGCTAGAGAAACACCCTAACCTTAGGAAGCTCACAAGAGAAGTGAAGGGCAGGAGTAAAGGGCAGGTGTAAATTAATACAATCTTTACAAGCTGCTGAACAACAAATGAAGTTCAAAATAAGGTGTGTTACCTCCTGTTTCAGTCTAAGACATGGGCGCCAACCTTGTGCTTGATTTAAGCTTTAAACCTGAAGTATCTAAATGCTACTTCATTAAATGTTCATGTAGCCATTTTACAAACGGATGGATGAAAACCTGAAAGTCTACAATCTGTGTACTGCAACTACATCATCATACTGAGAATATGTTTGAATATTTTGATTCTGACACAAAATATATCTTTCAGCTGTGTGGATTTCTGTTAAGTGATTTTATTTAGGAATTTCTGAAAGTCTTAATGTGCAGAGTTAAATAATTCAATAAGTACATCTCATATAAGCAAAAGAAGCAGTAAAAATATAAAAGAAAGTAAGAATATGTGGACGTAGTAGATAGTAGCTAGACCGCAATGTTTGAGAAGAGTAAAAAGTCCTTGAATGTTTGCTAGAACAACACCGGGACACATGAATTCTCAGGTGAGCCACCTCACCCGTTTGTTCAACATCACTTTCTCTCTACTGGCCACGAGAGCTGCAGCTGCAGCCGAGCATGTGACTCTGAGGGAAGTGGAAAAGATGAAATACTAAGAAATTCTGAATAAGACAAAGATGAATACAATGATTGCCACTCCAGAAGAATGCATGTTTGCCCAAAATGTTGGCTCATTCCGATGCCGATGGATGTGTGCATTCTCTTTTAAACTGCTAAATATATAGAGTCAGCTGTAAAAAAAGAGACATGATAGAACAGTGCAGATTATCATTGGAAAGAAAAGATAGATGTTTATTATCCACTACGTCAGTGTTTCTCAATTCTGGTCCTCTGGACCCACTGCCCTGCACATCTTCGAGGTGTTCCTACTTCAACACACCTGATTCAGATGAATAAACTTTATCAAATTCTTATCAAGCCTGTTAACGAGCCAGTCATTTGATTCAGGTGTGTGAAATTAGGTTGCCTAGAGGACCAGAGTTGAGAAACGCTGTTACTTTTACACATCTGAATCAAATAAATGGCTCATTAACAGGCTTGCAGAGAACTTGATGAGGAAGTTTATTCATCTGAATCAGGTGTGTTGGAGTAGGAACCCATCGAAGACGTGCAGTATATTTTCCGAGCCAGTATATTTGAGGAAAAGTAAAGCTTTCATTGCTTGTTCTGGATTTTAGTAAGGCATCCAAATTATAAATGACATGGAATCAGTAGTATAACATGATGGTGGTCCCGGTGCAAATATTTTTTTTGTGCCCCACCTCCACCGTAAACGGCTGAACCCAGGGGATGGTGGAGAACATCCTACCTTCGTTATGCAGCGATCTGAAATCCCTGACCATCAGGTTTCTTCCTCTGACCCAGTTTTATAATCCGTTGCGCTGCTGGCTGAAGATTACGTCCATATCTAAAACCCTCTCATGTCGGTGGGTGCTCTGCCCCCACCTGCTGAATCCAGTTATGTAAAACAGTTCTTTACTCTGGCCCAGCAAAGAACTGATGCCTTTTTTAAAAGCAGTTTGGAGAGTGAGGAGCGCGTGGCTCTGAACCAAAACCAGCTCAGAAGAAAATGGACCCATGGTTTACTATATTTTACAGAGCCCACCTGAGGTATTCCATTCACAAAAACAGCAACATGTGGCATTGGACCTTTTGGCTCATTACTTATGAGGGTGGGGACTCAGCCAATCATGGAGTATGTATAGTTGTTTCCATACACGTGCCCATTACAACGCATCAGAGGGTTTTTATGTGTGTGAGTTTTTAAGATAAAGAAAAGGTAAAGTGGTGTGCATGAGGTTATGCTACATGGACAGGGGCCTTTTTTTTAAACACCTACCTTCCCCCTAAATCTGACGGACAGGCTGCTTATTTTCCCCCCTTCATTCATGGGCCCCTGAATGTGTCGGGGCCCTGGTGCAGCTGCACTAAGCTGCACCGCCTGTGCATGGAATAGATTGAGTTGTACTGGTCATTGTGTAAAATACTCCCTTTGAAACATTTTTATATTGATTGATTGATTCTTGAAAAATTTCTTTGAATGCAAGACCAAAAAAAAAAAAGAAATACCAAAAAAGTAAGAAGAAAT
>JALJCO010010774.1:0-44849 GCA_023101725.1 Atherinomorus stipes | reverse complement strand
TAAAAAAAAAATTCTATCTTTATTGCGCCTTGTTTTAACAGCAGCGCAAGTCGATGGCATCATATCGTTGATCTCCTGAGATCCTGCTCATACATTAAACTAAATAAAGTAAATAAATGCAAGTGATTTTTAAGATTAGCCTACACACTGAGCACAAAAAATATCAATTTGATAGTGATTAAAAAAATTTAATACCCAACCAGTAACATTTATTACTTTTTAACATTTAATGGCCTTAATTTTTTACAGTTTTATTTACTACCTTTTGATACTTTTTACAACCTGCGGACACCCTGTATAATGTCACATGAAATTGCGAGTGATGCCGGTTTGATGCTGAGAGGAGCAGCTGCAGACGACGACACTGAGGGAACAAAGACTGCGCGCACTCCTGCGGCTGTCTTCAGGGAAACAATCACATTTAGGAACATCACCTGCGCTGCAGCAGAAGAGTTGTGATCCATCTCGCTGTGACTTTTAAACAGTAATAGTAAACTACTTGTTTTAGAGGGGCCAGAGTGCGGTCATGCCGCTCACGTGCCTATATTAGATATAATAGCAGACTTTTTTTTTTCTCCATACAACCAACCATCAAGTGGAGCCCCTCCTGGTAACCTGAGGCCTGCGTGATCTGTGTGTATCACTCCGTTCACAACACCTTCCTATCTCATTTTAGACAAGTCTGATAAAAGAAGATGGTTTTGATGGTTTTATTATATATCATTGTCTGTTTTATTTGGGCTTTTTAGAGCGATCTCAAGCACGGAAGGTCTCCACGTGCTCTAGCAGTAAACAGCTGACAGCGTGTTAACTTATGTAGAGATGTGAGACACAGACACTATTAAAAAAACCTTTTGCACATCTGATCTGAAAGATTGCCAGGATGATTATAACTCGAGCTGAATACATGTATTACACGCTGATTATGGCTGGACTCTGCAAGAACACGCTGTGTGTCCCTGGATGCATTTGCATAATAGAGGCCGAGTTGACGAGGTGTTAAAAACCCCTAGAAATACCAGACGCCGAAAAACTTCTGCAGTTTGGTACAACTGGTAAGAAACCTGAACCAGTTCATCAGTTGGTAGGTTAAGTATTAATGAGACTATTATACAGCGTCTGACTTCACGCAGGTTTTACTGGTGCTCATTAATTCAGAAGTTAATGTTTTAATTAAACTAATTTTTAAAAGCTCCAACTAATGTATCTTGTTGCAGTTCTATGTTTGGATGTTTTAAAAGCTGCTACATTGCTCCTTAAAATCTAGTTTAGTCCCGAGTAAAGTGAAAGATCTCATTTTTTTAATAGTTTGTAAAATATGGCAAATTTATGTTGCTAAGATGATTTTGTGAATGAGTCTTTCAAAACACATTGTATCAGTTCCCATTAGCCGATGTCCTATCTCTTGCAGCAGTATACAGCTGCTTGTTTACATTTAGAAATGGTCTACTATAGCAGGGGATCACCAAAGCTGGACATCTTGGGCCAGTGTCCAAAAGGTTTTCAATTTCCTGACTCAAATTAAATGGATCCAACAACCAATGAAGTTCTGCACAATGACTAATTAATTTGAGTCAGGTGTGTTGCCACACGAACACAGTGAAGCCGTCCAGACACTGGCCCAGGAGGTCCAGATTTGGTGATCTCTGTACTATAGTTAGGGATGGGTACCGAAGTCGGTACTTTTATTGGTACCTACCAAACTCCATCGGTACTACCGAATACGCGATTCACGTTAAATCAAACAGTACAATGTTTCAGTGCCTAAATGCGTCCTCTTGACTGTGAGGGAGTGGAGGAGTTGGTGATTTCTATGCCGGACATCAACGTCGCATCGCACGCATGACATCAGTCACTACGTCCCGCGTGTTCAGTCAGAACAAGCAGCTGATTTCTCTAAAACATAAAGCGCGCTGTATTTTTTGTGATGCAAAATGCAAGACCATTCTCTGGAAACCCTAGAGATGGTTGTGTGTGAAAATCACAGTAAATACTCAGACCAACAACCATTAAATCCCCTTTCTTCCTCATTGTGATGCTCAGTCTGAACTTCAGCAAGTCATCTTCACCGTCTCTAAATGACTAGATGCTGCCCTGTGATTGTCTGATAAGCTGTTTGTTTTAAAAAGCAGCTAAACAGCTGATAAAGTGGGTGAGGAATATATAAAAATGTGCAAGCCATATAACCATGGAGATTTGTTTCACTTACTCGGTGCCGGAGTCCAGTCCCCAAGAGCTACTAAACTGCAATTTTTAGAGCTTACCCTCTCCAACACACCTGAATCAAATAGCCAATTACCTTATGCACGTCATTCAGTTCTGCAGAGGATCTTGTGATGAGCCGTTCATTTGATTCAGGTGTGTTGGAGAAGGGATGCAACCAAAATGTGCAGCGTAGTAGCTCTCGAGGACATGTTTAATCTGAGGAAGCAGCTACTTAAACACAATGGCCCTCATTTATCAAACGAGCGTAGAAATGAGCGCACAATGATCTTATGATTAGATCCACATGCGATCCCATATTAAATGCTTCTGGAAAGCATTTAATATGGGAGAACATACAACTTCCATGACACAAATGTAAAGTTATATTGTGAATAGAAGGTTTTTAATTGTCAGCTTAAAAGTTGCTATTTTGTGGGTCACTATTCTGTTTTCTTTTCTGCTCCTTCCTAACCTTGCCCTCTCTCCTTTCCTTCCTCTTTTTCACCTCTCCTTCTTTGGACTGACAATCAAATAGATTGTATCAAACTTGATCAAGCTCTCTCAATCCTGGTCCTCAGGGACCCCTGCCCTGCATGCATTCCAGGTTTTCATCTCCACCACACCTGATTCAGATCAACTCAACTGCTCATCAAGTTCTTTGCAAGCCTGCTTGCGAGCCTTTCACCCGAGTCAGGTGTGTCGAAGTAGAAATATCTTGAAAACCAGCAGGGCAGGGGACCCTGAGGACCAGGATTGAGAAGCACTGAGATGGATGAAAAAATTACATAAGTGGGGAAAAAAAAATTATTTTGAGATTATGAATAAATAACGTCTGCTCTTCCTCTCTTTATACTGTCAACCAAAAGGCAAATGACCGAACAACGTGCTTCATATCAGAGATAAATTTGATACAAGTTACAACTTTGTTTGTTTAAATACAGATCATGTGATCTCACTCTGACCTGTGAACAGAAAATGGACGCTCTATTTTTGTTGTTGAAATATTACATTTCAACCAGGTACTGTCTGGTATTTAGAGATGCACCGATTGGACATTTGATGTTTACCAAAAATAAAGAAAAAGGAGGAAAAAAAAACAGCATAATATTGTTTGACGGCACACCTCGTTGTGTGAAAACAAACTGGGATCTTTCTTTTGGGCAAGGTAACATCAAACTTGGCTTTACTTTTTTTTTTTAAGATAAATGTACTGTATCACTTATTTAACAACTGCACACATACACAGCAATCTTAAATTTTAAAGATCTTAAGCAGCTTCACAAGCTTGTGCACATAGGTAAAGTTATAACAAAACATCCTGGTTCAGTCAGTGCAGCTAAATAAATGTAAAATAACAAAATGCTGAAACTGAGGGGAAAACAACAGCCCGACCTCCTCAAGTTGAAAAAAAGAAAACAAACTTCCCCTTAAACAGTCTGTAATCAACCAAGTCTTCAACTTTTAATTATTGCAACTTCATAAACAATGGATGTGATGGATCTCCCGATACTTCCACTTATGAAATGAAAATGACTTTATTAATCCCAGAGGGGGAATTCGATATATTTGTTATTGCTGTTTTTTGTAAAAAGAAAACTAGTTTAATATTTGTTTTATATGTAGTTCCCCAAATTTCTATACTGAATGACAGATATGGAACAATTAAGGAATTATATAGTAACAATAGTGCATTAGTAGTGCATGCAAGGTATACAAAGGAAAGCTGCTGGCTCACAGGGGAGACCCCAAGCTGCTTCAAAACCACTTTCCCTTTTTATTTTAGACACTAGCTACCCTTACATAGGGAATTTTTGAGTTCGGAGGTGCTCAAGTTTTAAATCCCAGTTTTAAGCTTGAAAAATCTTTTTGGCTTTGTTGGTAGTTTTGATGTCATGATTAGGTACGTATAGCATGCGTGTATCCGCTAATCAGTTATTGCTACCAGCCTTTATGAGCTAAAATTTATCAGTTATAGGTATCGGTTTGAAAAAGAAAAAAAGGTTATTGTGCATCTCTGCTATTATTATTATCAGTATTATATTATGGCGGCACAAACAACTGCAGCAGGGCCTGGCTCAAAATGTGGCAGTGGCAGCACTTCTGGCAGCTGCCACAAGGTGCCACTAGGTGCCACAAGGTGCCACTAGGTGCCACGGGGTGCCACAGTGCTTTGGGCTGCCACTAGG
Source organism: Atherinomorus stipes (assembly GCA_023101725.1). NCBI lineage: Eukaryota > Metazoa > Chordata > Actinopteri > Atheriniformes > Atherinidae > Atherinomorus > Atherinomorus stipes. The sequence continues at coordinate 40,458 of JALJCO010010774.1, read as the reverse complement.
TGCCACTAGGTGCCACGGGGTGCCACAGGGTGCCACAGGATGCCACCGGGTGCCACAGGGTGCCACTAGGTGCCACGGGGTGCCACCGGGTGCCACAGGATGCCACCGGGTGCCACAGGGTGCCACTAGGTGCCACTAGGTGCCACAGGGTGCCATGGGGTGCCACTAGTTGCCACTAGGTGCCACAGGGTGCCACCGGGTGCCACAGGATGCCACCGGGTGCCACAGGGTGCCACGGGGTGCCACTAGGTGCCACAGGGTGCCACGGGGTGCCACTAGGTGCCACGGGGTGCCACTAGGTGCCACGGGGTGCCACAGGGTGCCACAGGATGCCACAGGGTGCCACAGGATGCCACCGGGTGCCCTGGGGTGCCACAGGTAGCCACTGGGTGCCACAGTGCTTTGGGCTGCCACCAGGGCCGTTTCTAAATCTGCGTACTTGTGCGTACTTGCGGGCTCGTGGACTCGTAAAACGTTATCACCCGCGGTCCAAGTCATGTTCCATTAAAAAGTTCGCATCTCAGCAAGTTCACAGGAAATCCCGGATGAAAACTTTCTCCGCCCATTTTACCGAGCATGCATCAGAGGAGGCTCGTGCGTACTTGGCCAGGTATAAATCCCAGCATGCACCTGCACACGCGCAGCGTTTGACAGCCTCCTCCTTCCTCCTCCTCCCTCCTCCGCCTCCAACAGCCAAACCTGAGCATCATTTCTATTATTTTACTGTTTTTGGCCTTTTATCTTCAGCTCTTCCTCCCGCTTTCCTCTCACATCTGTCTTTGATCATATCATTATGACCTGATTGTCTGTTTGCATTTATGGGCGTATTGGAAATAAATATAATTTACACGTTTGGGAAAACTCCCCCAAAAAGCATCCACTTAGTAGGCTATAATTGTTTTGGGGCAGTTGTTTTAATTGTTTTAAACAATGACATTTAAACAATGAATAAAGCAATGAAACCATAACTGAAGTCTGTCAAATTTGATAATTGTGCAACCCTAACCCTCCTCATTTTGTCATATTTAGCATCTAAGCAGCTCAAGTTTTTTATTTAATGCAAGGGGCGCAAACTCGTTCCAAAGAGGGTCCTGTAACTGCATATTTTCTTTCCAACCAAGAGAAAACAGACCACTCATTTCATTGAGTTTACTCTTATATTGAAAACTTGATGAAATGAATAGACTCTGGTGCTGAATGAATGAAAACTTGCAGTCACAGGGCCCTTTCTGGAAGCAGTTTGAGACCCCTGCTTAAATGTTTTAAAGTGGTCATGACCAATAGTTTACAAGAATTTCTGAAAGTCTATTAAAGTTGTTTTTGGATTTTAGCCATTATACATTAAGTATTTTGGGGAAAATGCTTTTTGACAAATCAGTTGGGACTGACATCAATGATTAAAAAATGCCTGGCTTAAAATGACAAAACAGCTTATAATAATTTTTTTTTTAATTCAAATTTTTCCCCCATTAAACTTTACTCTATCCCAAGTGTGAACTTGTCTTTAGGGCTGCAACTATCGATTTTCTTTGTAATCGAGTAATCTAGCGATTCTTCTGACGATTAATCGAGTAATCGGATAAATTGGACATTTTGCAAGTTTTTTAAGTTTCACAACTTAAATTGATTGTAAGAGCTAGAATTTCTAGCTTTCAGAGTTCTACAGTGCTGAGTTTTCCCTGAATGCAGCACTGATCCCCCCCCCGCTTCTCTGCCAAAAACTTAATTGTTTAATTGTTGCTTCCACATCTGCACATTTAATTCTGCTTTACTAAACAATTGGCCGTTCATTGGAGGACCTAAATACATATTCAAGTCCACAACACTGCAGTATAAATGAAAGGATGATCAGCACCTGCTGAACCGACTCCCAACAGTTTTAAAAAAATCATTTATTTATTGTTATGAAAATTTAAAAAAAAAAAAAAAACTGCTGAGACCCTCTGATAGACTTTTAACCTGGTATCACTGGTAATGTAACGTTTGATGTAGTTCAGCGACTGTAAACTTGAAGGGGCTTTTATATTGAAAGTCACCGGATGCTTTCTGCTACTTCTACGTCTGATTTCCTCCTATCTGAACTAATGAGCTGATTCTGGAAGCTGCTCTGTCAAAAACAGACTCGACGCCCATATTTAGAGAGCTGCGACAGCGTGCTTCTGGCTCGAGCTGCGTGTCCCCGGTTGCGACTAAACCATTGATTAAAACGGTCTTGTTAAGTTTCGGAGGCCGCGCAGAGCAGACGGACCCGCTCTGAACTGCCTTTGCTGAGCAGGCGCAGCCAAATCCACGGATTATACAAATAAATAAAGGACTTATATCATTTCTATGTCATGGATCACGCGCGTACCGAACCGCAGAGAGGGAACTGTGTTTCCTCTCTCTTTCGGTCCAGTTTGTACGGTCCCATACAGTTTTTCCTCCCTCCACTTTAGTTACGTTATCACCATAAAGCTGTTATGTTCAACAGAAATACCAGTCCGGGCGGAACGTTCCTTGCGTTAACGTTGTGCAACAGAAAAACCATCCGGGCGGATGCGCAAAATGCAAAGAGTGAATTTAACGAATCCTCGAGGCAGTTATTTTGCCTCGAGCAATTTTATGAATCGAGTTACTCGAATTACTCGAGTAATCGTTGCAGCCCTACTTGTCTTACAGTACTACACTCTAGGACCACCTTAGCAGGCTCTAAAATGGCACCTAGTGGCACCCTGTGGCACCCCGTGGCACCTAGTGGCAGCCCAAAGCACTGTGGCACCCCGTGGCACCCTGTGGCACCCCATGGCACCCTGTGGCACCTAGTGGCACCCCTTGGCACCTAGTGGCAGCCCAAAGCACTGTGGCACCCCGTGGCACCCTGTGGCACCTAGTGGCACCCAGTGGCACCTAGTGGCACCCAGTGGCACCTAGTGGCACCCCGTGGCACCTAGTGGCAGCCCAAAGCACTGTGGCACCCCGTGGCACCCTGTGGCACCTTGTGGCACCTAGTGGCACCTAGTGGCACCCAGTGGCACCTAGTGGCACCCCGTGGCACCCAGTGGCACCTAGTGGCACCCCGTGGCACCTAGTGGCAGCCCAAAGCACTGTGGCACCCCGTGGCACCCTGTGGCACCCCATGGCACCCTGTGGCACCCCATGGCACCTAGTGGCACCCCTTGGCACCTAGTGGCAGCCCAAAGCACTGTGGCACCCCGTGGCACCTAGTGGCAGCCTGTGGCACCTAGTGGCACCCTGTGGCACCTAGTGGCAGCCCAAAGCACTGTGGCACCCCGTGGCACCCTGTGGCACCTAGTGGCACCCAGTGGCACCTAGTGGCACCCCGTGGCACCCAGTGGCACCTAGTGGCACTCTGTGGCACCCCGTGGCACCTAGTGGCAGCCCAAAGCACTGTGGCACCCCGTGGCACCCTGTGGCACCTAGTGGCACCCAGTGGCACCTAGTGGCACCCCGTGGCACCCAGTGGCACCTAGTGGCACCCCGTGGCACCTAGTGGCAGCCCAAAGCACTGTGGCACCCCGTGGCACCCTGTGGCACCTTGTGACACCTTGTGGCAGCTGCCGGAAGTGCTGCCACTGCCACGTTTTGAGCCTGCTGTCTCTCAACAACTGGCAATGGCGTATTGTTAATTAACTAAACCCAAAATCATTCAACCAAACTGCAAAAGGGCATATTCCGATCAAATAAGAGCGCACTGTCCCTGCTAGAGTACAAAATACAAACAGCAGTTTCCCCAGTTAAATGTACATCATTAAGACTATTATGCTGTGTGGTTAGCGCCAGCACTAATCACACAAAACACAGAAGCTAACACTAGCATGCTAGCTCCTGGCTAACAAAAAGTTGACTCACCAGTTCCCACTTCATCCATTATAGCTGACAACAGTTTCTCCGGCGCTCGATGAGCTCGTTGAGAGGCATATCAGTCAACAGCAACGAATATACAAGATTATTTTACGAGTTTAAGTGGTCAGAAGGACACCTGCTACAGCTGAAAATGTAGCTCGTACCATGAATATGCGGAAGTCTCGCAGGACGTCTCGCGACAACGCCACGAAACTTGTGATAACCAGGCGATAACGCAAGGAAATCCCGCGAGACTCCCGACAGCAAACCAAAAGAATGAACAAAGGAAATAACAGAAAATATGAGGTAAAATGGAAAATATATCCAGTTCTTCAGTTTTGGACTGAATTTCGAGCCTGGCTAATTCTAAATAAAATTGTATCCCCCTCAATCGGATACTACTGTATTGTTTGGTCTGGAAAATGAAAACAAAACATTTGAATATTTGGTAAACTTGGTAAATCTTGGTTTAGAGAGGAAAGTTTTTATCCATAGATGTCTTTATTTTAAAACTAAAACCACATTTAACCACTTGCAGAATGATGTTGATTTATATCCTAAATCTCTCAGGCTGGTCAAGAATAAACATGCTTTCAAATTACAATCAATGCTTGAACATTTTAACTTGCAGTGATAATAATGCCCCTTTTATTTATTTATTTTATTCTTTATTATTAGGGCTGGACGATATAGAAAAAAAAAAAGATTATCGATAAAAAAAAAAATCTGTATTGATCGATATCGATATTTATAAAAAAAAAAAAAAAGAAGCCATTATCAAATTAAAAGTAATTTTAGGTGCATCCCTGGCCATTTAAAGGGGAAGCTCGTTTTTTTTTCAACCGGGACCCATTTTCTAACATGAAATGCATTCATTTCCTCACCTAGACAGTTTTGGTGTATCTTGAATTCCTTCAGAAGATATTTAGATCCCCTCCAGATCAGCGCATGTCCAATATAATGGAAGTGATGGGGCAACCTTGTGCAGCCTCTAAATAAGGCATTATCTGCCACAAACTCCTTCATTTCACCAATGTTTTGTTACAAAACATTCGTCAGACCCCCTGAGAGCTCGAAGAGGCTTTTTTGTGGTGATTTGTCCTTATATTGGACATATGCTGATCTGGATTGGATCTAAATATCTCCCGAAGGAATTCAAGTTGCACCAAAACTGTCGGGTGAGTAAATGAATGTATTTAAAATGTATTTAAATGTATTTACATTTAAATGTATTTAAATGTAAAAAAAAAAAAAAAAAAAAAAAAGAGCTTTTTTACATTGTCGAATTTCCCTTCTGGGATAAATAAAGTATTTTTCATTCATTTTCATTTCACTCATTTCATGCTAGAAAATAGGTCCAGATTGAAAGAAACTGAACTTCTTCTTTAAGCTTTTGCTGAATGACCTACTCATAATAAAGATCACACTAAAACTGAATTCCAATTCAGCCTTTGCCTGGGTCTGCGTTTGTGATTGGTTTGGCGGAAGAAGTGATTGTCGTATCATGCTACCCAATAAGCTACAGCAGAAAACTGTGCTTCTATATTGAACTTTTATCGACCCTCTTTTTTTTTCTATAGAAAAAACCTCTATCGATCGATATATATCAATATTGAATTATCGTCCAGCCCTATTTATTATTATTCTATTTCATTTAGTACTTTACCTTTTTACAAGGTATATCCTTTTGTGCTGAATATCAATTAAATGGTAACCTTACAGGAAGGATAGCAATTTTTTTGTGCCCTTCATACTGTATTTTGCTTAATCTGTGTTAATTATGTTGATTGACTCTTGGAATATGTACAAGTACTATATTTTTTGTTATGTATATTGTTAATTTGCAATTATGTGTGTATATATATATATATATATATATATATATATATATATATATATATATATATATATATATATAGTGTTTTCTATTCCAGAAAGAGATGTACTGGAAGTCAGTCCATGGCTAAAAGCTGGTTGCCAACATTTTCAAGCCCAGGAAGTCTGGTCCTGAAAATGTTGATTTCTGCTTTTCAAACAACTAAAATGATGTTAACCCAGAAACAGCTAGGGAAGGTTAAACAGATCCAGAGTTAGATGAAGCAACTTCTTCCACTTGTGGGTCAGATTTGGGTAACAAATCCACACGACCAGACAGGTCACACTGACCAGCTAAGATCGGTGCATCTCATCGCTTCTCATGGCAATAATGAAGATGAAGACAGGCCAGATATAGTTTGAAATTTATAGAGTGAATAAAGAGGTTGATACTTCTACCTTGTCAAATTATCACTGAGCTGTAAATTCTCTCCTGAATTATTTTGCTGTTTTCTACATGAAAATTAAACTACAGAGTAAAATCTTGGTTGAATTTATCTGCAGAGCAGTGATGGTTCAGAGCTGCTTGCTGGTTCGTTGCGTCACAGTGTGGCAAGGTACAAGAGGAGGGTCAGAGCGAGATTCTGACTCCCGGGAGAGAGTCATGCGTGCTTACCAGTCAGCTTAAGTGATATCTCCTTGGCCAAATAGCCAGGGTGCATCATCACTTGGAGGCATAGTGACAGGACCGTCAACTCTCACAAAAGCAAGGAAGGAGGTTCCTGGTTCAGTCTTGGCTGGAGCAGTTTTATGTGGACGTTGTGCATGCACGACTTTCTCTCACTGTCCAAGACAATGCATGTTAATGAGTGTGTCTATATCAACCCTTAGAGATAGCATGAGAGACCTGAAATAGCATAAAACAGGTATAGAAAATGGACAGATGAAGAGACTTGTGTGGAGTGAAATTGGATATGATGCTGCTCTGTTCAAACATTTAGTATTTATATCACAATATCCTGAAGAAGTCAGCAAGAGCATGAGATCATGGTAAGTTTCCTCATGTCCCACACAGCTTTGTGTCTAAAGTAACGCTAAAGTGGCCTAACTAGAGATCATCATAATAACTGTCATTAAAGTTTGCTTAATGCATTTTCATACGTATTAATCATATAGCCTACAATGCATTGTTTTCTTTCTGATGGATTAGGCTGTTGAAAGTGTGTTTATAGATCTTTTCATTGTTTCTGACCAACAAGCCTCTTAGTTGACGCTGTCGCCCTCACCTGCGTGTCTGATCGCAGCTGTGTTGTACAGAATGTGCACCAGAGTACTGCAACTGTTTGGATACGGAACAGAGTTTTGAATTATATATCACATTTCTCTGCCACTTAACTTTTATTTTGATTACAATCCAGTTTAAGAAGAAAACAGCATCATATGTTCAAGCCAGAGATTTCCCTGAAGTATTTCTCTCACCCATGACCTGAGTGCAGCTCATAGTTAATGTTGAAGATGCGGATATATTACACTGTAGTTCTGCACTCTAGATCCATCTTCATTTGACTGGGAGCAGTGAAGAAAGAGAGATGATGAAGATGATTGATGAATTGTCATTGCAAACTCGAGTCAGTATGCGCACCTGCACACGCGCGCATAACCACACATACATACACACTAGACCAATGGTGACTTCAGAGAAAACGTGAAGAATTGTAAGCTGGAATCACAAACGTGATGAAAACTGTTCTGCTCTTTCTTCATAGTGGCTGGAAGCAGTTTTAACCACGCAGGCCTGAAGCTCCTCTCGTGAGGAGGAGACGGAGCTACACGGAGATTTTTCTGCTAGTTATTTATTCTGCTAAGTTTCCATTACATTTATTAGTGAAATTCAACGCTGTGTTACCAAACGTGATTTGTGCATCAAGGACGTAAGTTTTTCATGCAAAGTCAATGGCCGACTCGCGTCAAGGAGTGTCCACCCTTCTTGCGCAGTGCGTTTCAAATGCCAGAGTTGTAAAATCTGAACTTTTGCAGTGTTGATGCGGGGCGTTAACCAATCAGAGACTCAGTATGTCAGTGTCGTGATGCAGACACAATTTTCTGACAGGAAATGTCAGAACAGCTGTCTCTGGACAGCTGTTATGTAATTTTGTTTGGATGACATGAATGCGGAATATAAAGCTGACGTGAATGTAGACCCTAATGTTGTATGCTAGTTTTTGATTATTTATCCTGCCTATGAATGATAATTCGCTGCAGAAGCTTATCGAAACAATGCCACAGCAAATGCATGCCGTAATCAAAGCTAAAGGGGGGTCCAACGAAATATTAGTGTCAGACCTTTTTTTGGTGGCAATTTTTTTTTTTTGGCCAGGCATTATACAAAACAAAGCAGAAACTATTTCTTCCATAATTATCTTTAGTATACACCTTCCCCCCTATTTTCCTTTTTTTCCCCTTTTCACAGCTAATCTTTCGCACTTATCTGGAACTATGTGTGGCAGTTGATGGTCCTATCACTATGCCTCCGAGCGATAGTGTGCCCTGTCTACTTGGCCAAAAAGAAGTCCCTTTTGGCTGACTGGTTAGCACGCATGGGGAGTCTGGGGATCGAATCCCACCAGGGCCCTCCTTCGTCCTGCCACATATGCACTTCGTTTTGTGTGAAGTTGTATGCATATTTTAAGACAATGCAGATGTTTTGATCCTCATCAAATCAAACTTTATTTATAAAGCACTTTTCATGTCAGAGACAAAAAATATGCGGAGAAAACAAGGATATGCATACAATATGCACACAAACATACATACAAGAACACACACCTGATCACACTTTTCTTCACACACATTGTCACAATTGCACCCACACAATTCACAAATATAACCCCCGCCCCAACCCAAGACATTTTCTCTCTGAAATCTCTAACTGAAACCAAAAGGTTTCTCCTCTGTGTGGACTTTCATGTGGCTTTTAAGATTATGTTGCAGTGTAAACCTCTTACCGCAAAAATCACAACTAAATGGCTTCTCTCCTGTGTGGACTCTCAAGTGTGTTTTAAGATAAAAGTTAAGTCTAAACCTCTTACCACAGAAATCACAACCAAATGGCTTCTCTCCTGTGTGGACTTTCATGTGTGTTTTAAGATCACCATGCTGTGTGAACGTTTTACCACAAAAATCACAAGCAAAAGGTTTCTCTCCTGTGTGGACTTTCATGTGGCTTTTAAGATTATGTTGCACTCTAACCTTTTTACCACAAACATCACAACTAAATGGTTTTTCTCCTGTGTGGACTCTCGTGTGTGACTTAAGATCACCACCCTGGGTAAACCTTTTACCACAAACATCACAACCAAATGGTTTCTCACCTGTATGGATTCTCATGTGTCTTTCACGATCACAACGCCATGTAAAGCTTTTTCCACAAACATCACAACTAAATGGTTTCTCTCCTGTGTGGATATTCATGTGTGTTTTAAGAACAGCACCTTGTGTAAACCTTTTACCACAAACATCACAACCAAATGGTTTCTCTCCTGTGTGGACTCTCATGTGTAATTTAAGACCGCTACGCTGTGTACACCTTTTACCACAAACATCACAACAAAATGGTTTCTCTCCTGTGTGGACTCTCATGTGTCTTTCGCGATCACCACGCCATGTAAACCTTTTTCCACAAACATCACAATGACTTTGTTTCTGTTTTTTCGTACTCTCATCTGAGAACCTAAATTTTTATTTGTTTTCAAAAACCTATTCTGAACTGGTGCCTCGCTCATCTCGTGACCACTGTCACCGTCTTCAGTTTCAGCTCCAGAATCTGGCAAAGGTTTCTGCCAGTCTTCATCACTAGCATCTTCATCATCACTGACCTCAGTTTCAGATAATGCTGAAATTTCTCCACTTGTATCTGGACCTGGGTTAGTGGTTTGTTGTTGTGTTTCAGATTCCAATTTAATCTCTTTAACTGAGCTGCTGGTTGGAGGATCTGCCACATCAATGTCTTCAGTTTGCCACTGAAGTTGTGGAGAGTGATATTTCTCTGCATCTACTTCAATCTTTATAGCAACTGTGGTCAATTTGTTCATGATGATTTTCTCCTCCAGTCCAAAAGCCTGCTCTGTCTTCTGAATGGTCCCCAAATTCTCCTTCCTTTATGTTGAGAAGTTCTGGGTCCTTTTGGTCCAGAATGTCGTTCCATTCATGAAGAACCTCTTCTTTAATTCTTGACAGATGACAGCCATCTGCAGGGAACATAGGAATGTGTGTTTTATTGTAGTACTAAATATAGTCAATAGCAACACTTGCAATGTATCATTTCAAGTTGATTTACTCCATCCAGAACAACTATAATGATCCAGATAGATTTGTCCTTCAGTGCGTCCAATTAGTATTGTACATAGATCATCTGCGGTTGCTGCTCCTGATATTAACACCGGTCTTACCAACTCTTGAATTTTCTTGATTATATATTCATCATTCCTCCCATCTCTCAAATTTATTCGATCCCCGCATTTCACCCAGGTGTTTCACTCATTAACTCTGCCTTTCTTATGTAAATTCATCCAGGAAAGCATCGCCCAGCTGAACCCACCTCTAACTAGCACATACTCAGCTTAAGTTATCCTGGCATCGTTTCAGATCCGATGTACTGATGGAATTGTAATAACATGTCTGCGTCGTCAGATCTCTACACCAGATATTTAACACGTGCCGCCGAGCAGTGGCAGAAATCAGCTGATTTCTGAGCCCTGCACTGTGACTCGGGAGTCACACACAAATTAACTTCTTAAGCTGGATTTATACTCTCGTGTCATCTGTGTAACCGCCATAGGCTCCACGTGGTTTTTGCATTGAGGCATGACGAGCATGCATCTATGCCAATGCAGAAACATGGAACGAACTACTCCCTGGTGATTGGTCAGTGTGGTTACGTGCCTCGGGATGTTTGGGTTTTGCAGCTGAACCAATGAATGAATGAATGCATGTTGGCAGCTATTGTTGTTCTAAAAGAAGAAATACTTGCCGGATCTAAAGCGAGCCATCAGATTTAAAAAAAAAAAAAAAACTTCACCCTGCGGAGTTTCCTGAAAATAAAAGCCCCATTGCCGCCTTTAGATCTGGAAAAGAAACTGCAGCATGATGCCATAACACTGTTTCTGCGTCAGCTACGCAGACCCAACTGGACGCAGACGCCACGCAAGTATAAATCTAGCTTTATAGTTAATCCCCCATAGTTGAAATTTTAAAATCAGAAGTCAGAAGGACAGATGTAACCACTGCTCAACTCAAATGAGACTCCTTTATGCTGAAATGGATAAGTGACATCACTCTGATAAATCATCGGTGCTTCTCCTGATAAAGAAAACTGTGGGATCTTCATTATTTTTTTATATATATATTCCATTGCAGCTTCACAGGGCACAGCACAGTACAGCATCACATGCCAAGACAACCAGGACAGTTTTTGTTTACATACAGTAGAAGTAGTAGTCTACCACCTGGAAGTGGGTGGAGTTGGCGTGGTTGAACTGCTGTGACGTGACTGCTGTGCTGCAAGGTGTTCAGTAAAGTAAAAACAACAATGGGGGCATTGGGTGATAGAGGCGTTACTGCTGTTGTTTTCTCTGTGGCTTGTATTCACCGAAAATGCCAAAAGACAGAGCCAGATATTTTTAGAAGAGACGAGGCGGAATTTTTAATTTTTTTTTAAATTCTAATTGCACTTACTGAATCATTTTAAAAGAAGTTTGGATCCTGTTTATTTTGACATATTTTACATTTATTTAACTGCACCGACTGAACCAGGGGAAGTTTTGTTCCATTTTTACATAAGAGACCAAGTTTGTGAAGCTGGTTTGAGATTGTGAAAGTTTATTTAAGATTGCTGACAGTTGTTAAATAAGTAATTCAGTTCATCTATCTGTTTAAAAACTACTTACAAATTTTTAAAGCCAAGTCAGATGTTGCCTTGCACAAAAGAATGATCCCAGTCCGTTTCCACACAACTAGGAGGTATCGGCAGATACCGAAACATCAAATATCTGTATGGGATCAGGCGCCAAAAAAGGCGGATCGGTGCATTTCAATTTCACTGCTTTGTATGTTTTACTTTTATGTTTTAACACAACTTAATTCCCACATTTTGGGGGGGGAATTGGTGACCAAACCATCAAATCAAATCTGATAAAGGCTATTTAAATTCTGAGACACAAAAAAATAAAAAGCAAACAAATATAAAAAACTCATTTTGATACTGCAGCTTCTCAACATACACTTAAACTGTATGTATGTTTCTCAACCAGCCCCTTATAGCGAGTCGTCATATACAACATAACATAAACATGCAAGCATGTGAGTATATGTAACATATGCTCACATGCTGTTTATGATATCCCATGCTATGAAACTCAAGGATATGGTCTACAACAACAGGGTTTTTCAATCCTTGTCCTCAGCGACCCCTGCCTTGCATGTATTCCAGATTTCCAATTCCACCAAACCTGATTCAGATAAACTGAACTGCTTATCAAAGTTCTTTGTAAGCTGCTAACAAGCCATTCATCTGAGTCATGTGTGTTAAAGTAGATACATTTTGAAAAACCAGAAGGGCAGGCGTCCCTGAGGACCAGAATTTGGGAAACCCTGCACTACGGTTCTGCTAATAATGTATAAAGCTAGGTCAAATGTACTTCCAGTCAATTTGAAACTTTTTGCCATTTCTAGGGACAAAGTATGATTTCAGAGATATCTGCAAATTTGTTGTACCAAAGGCCAATAAAATAAAATAAAAGATGTTTATCTGTTGTTGGGGTTTCATTATGGAACGATGCTATCATAAACATAAGAAATAATGAACATTTTTTGCTTTCAAATGGATGGTTGCTGAAACCATTTTTGAGGGCTATGTGAATTAATGTGATGGAATTGTGTTACTTATGATTGTCTCAGTTTTATTTTAGGTGACTTGGTTAATAATATGTATTGATATTTTTCTGAATGGTTCTTTTCTTTAAAAAATATGCATAGTCATGGGTAGCTTATGTTAATTAGGACTGGCCTGTGCCTTTTCAGTCACCTTAAATGTTGTTTTGTACCGAACATGCAGAATTTATTGTTTGGATATGTGACTGAATAAATCTCAACTGAAACCAAATATGACATTGCAGATTCAGATTAGATAAGAGCGCTCTGCTAAAATACAAACAGCAGTTTCCCCATTCAAATGTACATCATTAAGACCATCATACTGTGTGTTTAGCACCAGTACGAATCACACAAAACACAGACGCTAGCACTAGCATGCTAGCTCCGGGCTAATAAACATTTCGACTCACCAGTTCCCACTTCATCCATAAAAGTTGACAATAGTTGTTCAGGCGCTAGAAAGGGTGCCTAAATGTTGAGAGGCATATCAGTCAACAGCAACGACCATACAAAAGTATTTTAAAGGTTTAAGTTGTCAGAAGAATACCTGCTGCAGCATCAAATTAGCCTCCAACCCCACTCAAACACGCATGAGAAATGGTGAACCTGCTGAAGTCTCGCGACAATGCCACGAACCCTCGCGATAACGTGATGAAATGCCGTGAGACTCCAGCAAACGAGGCTCGTTCGGTCTACCGTCTGAAAGTCTCCTGGTATAACAAGGATATTAAATCTACACAGAAATTCATCATATGTGAGGAGGTGGCCATCTTAATTAAACAACTGATCAACAAAGGTCTACCGTCTGACTTGATGGTCAGACGAGAGCAGCGTCAGTCCTCAGGGGCGGACCATAAAAGCAGCTCAGCTCAGCCAATGTGAAAACTGCAGGGATGGAGGATCGCGCAGCATTTGCCTTTATTTAGCTCACCTTTATTGAATGTTGTGCAGATCTGCCCAAGTCTAATTTCAGATTATTGAGACAGCATGTTGTTGATTACATGAACTTGTACTGTACTGTAGTAGAAACGTCTTGCAGACATAATGTCATTTACCTGTTATTGATGTCATTTACAGCAATCTGGTAAACCTTCAACCTCAAATATACAAAACTTGCTTTGCCATGTCATGAATTTAAAACAAAAAAAAAAAAGGAAACTTTTTTCTTTTTAGATGGGGGTAGAAATAAATATTACAACTTTCCCATAAATAGTTCTAGGAGTTGGTTAATTCACATTTACACGGTTCTCATTTCTTTATTAAATCTGTATTCCTTCTTATTGTTAAATGTATTGAGGGTCTGAAAGGCACCAATAAATACAATATATTATTATTATTAAGGGTTTGTGTGCTCATGGATAACATGAGGGGGGAGTACAAAGGGAGCATGTGGAAAGGTATGGATACACACCAATAAGTCCAACAAATTCAAATTATGACAAGGATTTGTGAAGGTTTTGGCATAAGTTAAGCTTCATATAACTTGTGGAATAACTTGTGGCTACAGCACGTTTGTGTTGCTTTGCTGCAGCAGTCAGATATCAGCCTGTCCAGGTTTTCTAAACATCAGCCTAATTGGAACATGTCCAAATTAGGTGTTTTCAATAGGCCACAAAAATGGATTTATTACCGGGAGCATCACATGGAAGTCCCGCCAGAAAATCGGAGCTTGCGTCAGTGAGAGGTTAAACCAATCAGGACCAGGTTCTGTCGGCGGTGGAGGCAGGTCCAGAAGCTGCAGTTGCTGAGTTTTAACTGCATGCTCAGACTGCAGTATCTGCAGACGTCTCCTACGATGTTTTAAGATCATGTGGTATGGTCATGTTTTCCAGTGCAATGCAGGTGCAGTCTGGAGTCGGACAAAGTTTCTAACCAGCAAGCTATGCTCCAGGGCCACACTCCCTCACTTCCAGCTGGGTTGCGCTGCAGATAGCTAAAGTCGAACAAGCCTAATGAAGGGAACACAGGAGAAAAGAAAATTAAAACCAAACAAAATGGAAAATACAGCCAAGCCACACTCGCAGCTCCATAAGGTGGCTTGAAACTGTGTGTATGTTAAAACTCAAAATATGACCACACCACATCCCCTAGCATTTTCATGAACCACTTTGAATGTTAATGTTCTTAGTAATAAATATATTAAGAAATAAAACCAACTTTGCATAACTGCTTAAACAGGTTTTTGTGTTTAACAAAAAGCAACACAGAATTATTTGCTGCAAGCAGTGTTGGAAATTAACTTTTTGACTCACCGGCGAAGCTGGCCGGTAGATGAAATAATCCACCCTCCAAGTTTGTTTTTTTATTGGCCAAAATATGAAACTATTTCACATACATGTACCTTCAGGCACGTTATATATTACGGTATTATGTTGAATGCAAACTGATAGGAGGTTACAGCAACACTGAAACATCAGGAGCAAGAAAAATATTTGCATTTGATAAATGGTGATTTCTGAATTTATTTAACCAGACTCCTCGCTCTCTAATTAGTGCTGGGATGGATCACTGAAAGCGAGTTAACAATGATAAATTTTGAATTGAAAAGTACTTTCTGGTACTGTCTGGCCAATGTCATTGTGGTTACTGCGGTGAGGCACACCTAGATTATCAATTTGCCCAGTAATGGAAAGACAGGAAACAAATGAGCTGCAAATGAAACAAAGCTGCCTTAAATTCAGGAAGAAGTGGAGTTCTGCATTAAGCCCACTAACATCACTAGATAGCAGAACTCTGTTCCAATATCTACTGCTTCAAGTGTTGCATAAAATAAACTCTCATTTCAATTCCTTCATGGATAAAACAGAAGTGTTTTACACACTTCAAGTGACAACTTCAAAAATGAGACAAAGTTTAATTACAATAAAGATTTATTTACTTAAATGAGACAGAAATCAAAGTATAGGCAGAAGATTAAAAAAACAAGGAAACTATTTCTTTTTATGTTCTTCAGTGCAGAGATTTCCTCATTTTTCTTTTTAATTTTTACAGCTAATTTCTAACTGGAACCATGTTCTTCTCAGGGCATATGGGTTTTCGCAAATGAGCTAGACTTGAATGAGCTGGATTCTCGCTGCAGAGGTCTGACAACTCTGCGTGGTCTCATGGTTGTGGTTTTCTGAAAAATTTTGAGCATGAAACGATCGTCATCACGTCTTGATCCAATAGAAAACGTGTGCATTACTCCTGACCTTTACAGTCGTTTCCCCACCTTCCACGAACCTTTGCATCTAACCATTCCGGGCTTTGTGATCGTGCAGCTGACCACCAACCATTGCGCTCCGACAACTATTCAAAATTTTCTGCGCAGTAACATGGCGCATCAAATACAGATCTGATCCCTTTTCTAGACTCAGAATGGTTAAATAGCGACAAAAATGTCCATGCGACTTTGCAATTATCCCTTGTCAAGTTGGATGCATGACCATGCTGATATTTTAATCTTCACAAAAACATTGAAATGGTTTCTATCCTGTACGGACTTTGATGTGGCGTTTAAGATGACGAAGCTGTGTAAACCTTTTACCACAAACATCACAACCCAGAGATGGGGACTCGAACTTGAGTAGCACTTAAGTCCCATTCCCAGAGACTTCTGACTTGACTTGCGCTTGACCTGAAAAGACTTGAGACTCAACTCATCTGCTGAGACTCGTGATTTTTTGTCTCAATTTTTTTTAAAACCCATTTTCTGCACTCAGCTCACATTAAGCCTTTAAAGATGATTTGTCTGATGCTCTCATGCAGGGATCACCAGTTGTGGACATATTAAGGCACGGTCCTGCAGGTTTGGACATGTTAACCTGTTGCAATAACCCTGAGTCAAATTATTAATGGCTCATTGTGAGGCTTGTGCAGAACCTGACTACAAACTAGGGCTGGACAATAATTCAATATCAATATATATCGATCGATAGAGGTTTTTTTCAATATAAAAAAAAGAGGGTCAATAAAAGTTCAATATAGAAGCACAGTTTTCTGCTGTAGCCTATTGGGTTTCAGTGTTATGCCCCTTTCAGACTTCCACTGGAAAGCGGTAATATTGCAAACTCTGTCCTTTATAACGTTTGCATTCAGACGTGCATACCGGTCTTTTACCTCTGAGATATAGCGGACATGTACTGGCTGGTCTACATGTCACGAGAGCGGAAATGTTGTGGCACGTCGTTTTGGCTGAAAGCACAAGAAAATGATCTGGGCATAGTTGAAGGGAGAGTGGGGCTGTGCTGACTTTTCTGATGTCTGAAAGCGCCCAGACACAATAAGTCTGCAAGGAAGCGGCATGTTTGAAAAGACGAGTCTGTTTAAAGAGCGGATGGACTTTACCGCTCATGTTCTACAATGCAAATCTGAAAACAGCTTTAGTTTGAACTTTATTATAAGTAAGTAATTCAGCAAAAGCTTAAATGGCTTTTAATTTGATAATGGCTTTTTTGATAAATATCGATATCGATCGATAAAGATTTTTTTTTATCAATAATCTTTTTTTCTATATCGTCCAGTCCTACTACAAACTTTCATGTGGATCAGGTGTGTTGCAGCAGGAGACATCTTAAACCTGCAGGACAGCTGGTGATCCTGCAATATGGTGCAAAAAAAAAAAAAAAAAAGGAAAAATAAAAAAAAAGCTATGACCTGCAGGATTAGTTTTGAAAAATTCTCTATGGGTCCAAATGGATTTTTGAACATATTAGGAACCTCTTGGTTACGTTAGAGAATATTTAATAGTCTGAATAAATTTCCAGGTTTATCTACAGGTTTTCCTTATTCGGTACAGCAAAGAAATTGTCCAGTGGAAAGGAACAGAGCATTTGTCAGGTAAAGCTAAAGGTCAGTGCAGGTACAGACTGCTGGGAAATAAAGGGTGAGTACAGATTTTGAATTTATTGGATAATGGAATGGAGTCCTTTACTCAGACCACACAGCGGGTGTTACATGTCAGATTACACAATACAACTGAAAGTGACTTGAGATTTGACTAGGACTTGCCGCTCAAAGACTTGAGACTTGACTTGGACTTGTCACAAAAGGACTTGAGACTTGACTCTGACTTGAGGTCAAAGAATTGTCAACATCTCTGTCACAACTAAATGGTTTCTCTCCTGTGTGGACTCTCACATGTCTGTTCAGATCACCACCCTGTTTATAGCTTTTACCACAAACATCACAACGAAATGGTTTCTCTCCTGTGTGCACTCTCATGTGTTTTTTAAGACCATGACTTTGTGGAAACCTTTTACCACAAACATAACAACTAAATGGTTTCTCTCCTGTGTGGACTTTCATGTGTATCTTAAGATTATGACATTGTGTATACCTTTTACCACAAACATCACAACCAAATGGTTTTTCTCCTGCGTGTTCTTTCATGTGTGCTGTAAGATGATAATGCCGTGTAAACCTTTTACCGCAAACATCACAACCAAATGGTTTCTCTCCTGTGTGGGTCCTAATGTGTCTTTGAAGATCCTGAGATTGTGTAAACCTTTTACCACACACATCACAACAAAAGAATTTCTCTCCTGTGTGGACACTCATGTGTGTTTTTAGACCTTTCTGATCAGTAAACATTTTACCACAAACATCACAAATGAATGCTTTCTCCCCTGTGTGGATTCTCATGTGTTTTTTGAGAAGTTTGTGACATGTAAACGTTTTATCACAATCATCACAACCAACTGTTTCTTGTCCTGTGTGTTCCTTCATATGTGTATTAAGATGATCATGCCACAGAAACCTTTTACCACAATCATCACAACCAAATGGTTTCTCTCCTGTGTGGGTCCAAATGTGTCTCTGAAGATCATGAGATTGTGTAAACCTTTTACCACAAACATCACAACCAAAGGGTTTCTCTCCTGTGTGGATGCTCATGTGTGTTTTTAGACCTTTCTTATCAGTAAACATTTTACTGCAAAGATCACAACCAAATGGTTTCCCCCCAGTGTGAATTCTCATGTGTGCTTTAAGAAATTTGTGACATGTAAACCTTTTACCACAATCATCACAACCAAATGGTTTCTCTCCTGTGTGTTCTTTCATATGTGCATTAAGATGATCATGCCGTGTAAACCTTTTTCCACAATCATCACAACCAAATGGTTTCTCTCCTGTGTGGGTCCTAATGTGTCTTTGAAGATCATGAGATTGTGAAAACCTTTTACCACAAACATCACAACCAAAGGGTTTCTCTCCTGTGTGAACGCTCATGTGTGTTTTTAGACCTTTCTTATCGGCAAACATTTTACCACAAACATCACAACCAAACGGTTTCTCCCCTGTGTGGATTCTCATGTGTGCTTTAAGAAATTTGTGACATGTAAACCTTTTACCACAATCATCACAACCAAATGGTTTCTCTCCTGTGTGTTCCTTCATATGTGCATTCAGATGATCATGCCGTGTAAACCTTTTACCACAATCATCACAACCAAATGGTTTCTCTCCTGTGTGGGTCCTAATGTGTCTTTGAAGATCATGAGATTGTGTAAACCTTTTACCACAAACATCACAACCAAATGGCTTTTCTCCTGTGTGGACGCTCATGTGTGATTTTAGACCTTTCTTATCACCAAACATTTTACTGCAAACATCACAACCAAATCGTTTCTCCTCTGTGTGGATTTTTACGTGTGCTTTAAGAAATTTGTTACAAGTAAACCTTTTACCACAATCATCACAACCAAATGGTTTCTCTCCTGTGTGTTCCTTCATATGTGCATTAAGATGATCACGCCGTGTAAACCTTTTACCACAATCATCACAACCAAATGGTTTCTCTCCTGTGTGGACTCCTTTGTGTCTTTTAAGATCACAAGGCTGGGTAAACATTTTACCACAAACATCACAACCAAATGGCTTCTCTCCTGTGTGGATTCTAATGTGTTTTTTTAAACCACCCTGATCAGCAAACATTTTCCCACAAACATCACAACCAAATGGTTTTTCTCCTGTGTGGACTATCAAGTGTCTTTTAAGAGCAGCAGGCCATGTAAACCTTTTCCCACAAACATCACATTGACTTTGTTTCTGTTTTGTGCATAGTGTCATTTGTGAATCTAAATTTTGATTGACTTTCAAAACCTTATGCTGAACTGCTTTCTTGTTCATCTTAAAACCCGTGTCACTCTCTATAGTTCCAGCTGCAGCTGAAATGCTAGGTGTCTGCCATTCTTCATCACTAGCATCTTCATCATCACTAGTTGGAGGATCTGCAACTCCACTGTCTCCAATTTGCCTCTGAAGTTGTGGAGACTGATATCTTTGTGCATCTTCTTCATTTTTTGTATCAACTGTGGTCAATTGGTTTATAATGATTTCCTCTTTCAGTCCCAAAGCCTGCTCTGTCATTTGAAGGGTCCCGATTTCTTCTTCTTCTTCCTTTATGTTGAGAAGTTCTGGGTCCTTACTGTCGCTCCATTCATGATGAACCTCTTCTTTTATTCTTGACAGATGACGGCCATCTGCAGGGAACACAGGAATACAAGTCTGTAACTAGGGGTTCGCCATATCGTATCATTCATATCATATAGTGATAATTCTTGTATATATTTTTTTTTTTACATCGGTAGAAAATGTACTATTGTGACTTCATATGACCCGAGCATTACAGTGGAGCTCAGATGACAGCTGTCTGCAGGAAACATAGGCATACATGTGTGTAACTACTGTAGTACTAGTCAATGGCAAGACTTATGTCGTATCATTTCAAGCTTATAAAATCCACCCAGAACAAAAGTTGATGATCAGGACAGATTTGTCTTTCACTGCAGGAAATTACTGTTAAACATAGATCATCTGTGATGGCTGCTCTTGCTATTAGTTGTTTCTTTGACTTGATTCTTCAGATTTGTGTAACTGCACTTTTAATTTGGTCTTACTTTAAACAATTTTTACCTTGTGCATAAACTTGTGTCATTGCTATAAATCACCACAAAAAAGCCGCTTCGAGCTCACAGGGGGGTCTGACTAATGTTTCGTAACAAAACATTGTTGAAATAAAGGCTACGGGCGGTTGCCCCATCACTTCCATTATATTGGACATACTCTAATCTGGAGTGGATCTAAATATCTCTCGAAGGAATTCTCGTTGCACCAAAACTGTCTGGGTGAGGAAACTAAAGCATTTCATGCTAGAAAATAGGTCCAGATTGAAAAAAAAAAAGAACGACGTTCCCCTTTAATGCTGGGTAGGGTCGCAGGTTAAAACATCACCGGGTCAGGTCCAGATTTGACTAGTTTTTTCATTTGAAGTTTTCTCAAGCTTCAACTTCTAATCAGCAGCATCCATACAAATAAAAGCTTGAAATATATTGATTCACATATTACCTGTCTATACAATATGTAAATTGCACCTTTTAAGTTGAATTATGGAAATACATGAACTTTTTCAGGATATTCTAATTTTTGGGTTGTACCTGTACAAGTTGGAAGCATTCATGTTGTCGAAGTGGAAAAAATGGGAAAAGCAATATGGATGCTGCCAGAAAACGTTTTGTTTTGCTGAATTATTATCTCGTGTCCTGTAATATAATTAGATGCCTACAAGCCTCTTCATTTCATCATTCATAGAACACATTTACTATGTGGCAATGTATTAGTTCAATTTCAAGCTTCACTGAAGTTTAAAAAAGAAAATAAGTAGTTGATTATAAACTTGGAGATTAAAACCAAAGGAATCTCAGCCAGAACAGAGCAAAACTCAGTTTGTTTATAACCCCCCTTTTCAGTTGTCAGAGGAAGAGATTTAACACGCAAACCCCGTTAGCCACTGTTGTTATTTTTAACAGCAAAAACTTATGGATGCTGCATTATTTAATGTTTAAATATATTCACATTTACACACTCAGGGCCTGATTTACAAAGAATCCAAATTGCGAGGCTGATGTCTTTGCCTTGCAGACAAATAGCGTGCGCTGTCTTTTCAGCGTTTGCGGGTAATCTACAAAGATTACACGCGCAATCTCTAACAGTCGCAAACAGCAGGATTTAAATGAGGATTTAGCGTGCGCTCTCCCTGCGGGAATCGCGCATAATACCATCAATTCCCGCAAACCTCGCTCTTATAATGCGGGAAATTCCCGCTTGCAATTGCAGCAACGTAATGTGCAGTGAACGTTTGCATTGGAGCCATAAAATAGCGAAGCACAAAGGGCTCAACACATTGAGGCGACGCCGCTCCTTCTCCTTTCATTCAGGAGGAGTGACGTCGCCTCCCACGTCGGCCATTAAACGCGCGCTCCCTTTCTCTCTCCCTCTCTGACCTGTCAGATGTCGCAGCTTCCCTCATGTTTATAAACCAACCCTTGTTGGTGGATTGCCCACCGGTAAGACGATCCTTTTTACGGAGTCTTATAAGGTAAATATGACTTTGGGTCCCCTGAAGGGAAGCTGGTCTGGACCAGCTATTTTCTTTCCTATTAAGTATCTTTCGGTGTTCTTAAAGGTGTTATTAAATGCGTTATTATATTCATTAAGTTTCTGACAGTTTTCTAGCCTTGCATGAAGATGCTCCGTCTTCCCCAAGACCAGTTTTATTTCAACAGAACTTTTATCAAACACAAGAGATTATGTAGAGGGTAGAGAACAGAACAGAGCTGTAAGAAAGAACCACCAGAGTTATGCAGTTGAAAGATGCAACAGATTATTGCAATATATACTTTTTATACTGAGTTGGTAAAAACTGATGATAGCTGATAACGAGAATGGAGACGGGACAAGAGAGCTGTCTAAGATGGAAACTAAGAAGGACAAAAAAGATAAATTAATGCTCCTTATTAATCTGAGGTACGGGTAGGACGCTGTAAGACCTGTGCTAAAGCGCCCTGTAAATATCCCCCCCAAAGTATACAAATCCCCCCTTGGTGAAGCATGTAAGGGGGGAATTCCCCCCCATTTTGAGAAGTGAATTTCAAGCCCTGATCTGCAGCACATGCGCAAAATGGACAGCGGCGCTATTTTGCCCATTAACAGACGCAAACCTCCTTTTGCCCTGCTTTGTAAATTAGCTCCTCAGATTATTGCGTGCGTAATGACGATAGTGCCCGTTTTAACACGCGCAAACCTTTTGTAAATCAGGCCCTTACTGTGCAGGTAAACGTTGCAAATGCCTACAAAAACATTTGAATGAATGAATGAATGTTTTTTACTGGGTTTAGTAAGTGTTGACATGGGAGCAGACATCTTTACGTGGAGCAATCGGTCTCTGCCAGTCACGTGACATTTGTTGCCAAGATGCCATTTTAGGCGGAAAAAAGTCAGTGGTCCCATTTATCAAACAAGTATTGAGCGCACATCTGATCATAAAAATGATCTCATGGTTGTATCCACGTGTGATTTATAAATGTTTGTGTCTGACCAAACAATAGAATCTATGTCAGAAATCCCACGTCATCCAGCTGTTTCTAAAGCAGCAGCAGCGCTGACAGGTGGAGGCGGATCCAAGCCTGACCCGGACTGTCGGATCTGAGCCTGACTCGCAAAGGGACAGAAGAAACGATAACTTTCATTAGCTAAGCTAAAAAACAGTCTACCGGCTGACCACTTATAAGCTACAACCTTAGGGTACAGATTACTTAATAGAAACGACTGATCGCCTCCTGTCTCCTCCATGTCTCCAGTGGGAGCTGCAGGGTGTCATGCCAGCAGATCTTAACAGCAGTGTAATAACTTCTGATGAAGGCGACAACTGATCGCCAAAAATGTCAAGGTAAATCAAACCGAATATCTCACTGTTGATGTCTGAATAAAGAAAAGAAAACAGGTTGCTTGTAATAAGACTGACAGTCGGGCTGCAGAAAGGCGCAGGTGCATAGGACCAGCAGGAAACGCTGCTTTAGACTCAGAGAAAGTTTGCAACACAACCCTGACCCGTGTGGAGCTGTATATATGTTTTTGTATGTGTTTTTGCCGAAAAGAAGACATTTAAACCTTGAAAACGAGCGCCCGGACATATTTGTGTGATGCACCAAGCGGAAGTTCCGGGCTGTCACACTTCCTGTAATTTTGGCGACCTATTGCGTCAGCGAGCCAGATTATGTGAGGCAAAATATCCAATTACAGAGCAGTTTTTTTTCACGCGGATGAGCCAAAGATGATTTATATAGTCAAGATCATTCACTCTTTGTTTCCCTCGGCATCGCTGCGGTCTTCAGGATGGTTGAAATTGCAATAATTTAGGTATAAAGAACCGTTTTCTCATCGATTTTGTGCGTAATTGCGTAAAATACGGTCTCTAATGTAACTGTTAGTCCTGTTACCTATTTCATTAGTTTATTGTTAGTTGAGTTGAATTGGGCATGTCAGCAAACGATTACAACGAAGTGGAGGAGCGACTCATCTTTGCGTCAGAGACGCTGTGTATTGTGCGTCTCTGCAACAGATGCACTTAGGGAAGCGCGTGTAGCAGGGTATTGAGAAGCAGCTCAGCGTGTGTTTTTAGACGTTTGTTGTAAAAGAATTGGCTACAAGTAATTACAGTTCAAGTAGCTCTGGCCAGCGGTATATATCTGTATGGCTGGAGATCCGAGCAGCAACCCGGAAGAGGGTGGAGCGCACGTGAACACGGCATTCAGAATGGAGAGCGTTGAATCGCCCAGTTACAGTAAGAATACCGAATAGTTATATTGACAATAAGAAATTAAGTAAAATGAAATAATGTGTGAACAAAATTGCGCTTTCTACTTAGTTTCCTTTAGCAATACAGATGAGAGAAGTGTAGCATCCCCCCTGCTCACAGATACATTATGTAAACAGCTTCTGCTTGTTTTCTGTTTTGTTTGGATCAAATTTGAAGGGTTTGAGGGAGAATTGCCCCCAAATTTACTGATCCAGGCTGATATATTAAAAAAGGCCAGAGCAGATCCAGGGCCCACAGCTAGATTCCCACTTGACCAAAATT
Organism: Atherinomorus stipes; assembly: GCA_023101725.1. NCBI lineage: Eukaryota > Metazoa > Chordata > Actinopteri > Atheriniformes > Atherinidae > Atherinomorus > Atherinomorus stipes. The sequence continues at coordinate 15,971 of JALJCO010010774.1, read as the reverse complement.
GGGCATCAGATGTGAGGTAAGACATTCTACAGCACCCTTACACTCACTGTTGTAACCCAAAATCATTGTTATGGCATTTCATGCCACACAAGAAGGAAAATTGGCATCAGGAACAGTAAACGAGTGGGAGATTTTGCCATTATATTCCATTTTTTAACATTTGTGTGATAGTTACAGGTTTATTACTTTTCACCATTATCCCAACGACCCCAAATAACATTTCTATACTGTCTAAATAGTTTGTTATAGCAGTTGACTGTGTGTTTTCACTGAATGTTTATGAAATTAATTTTTCGTTTTATTTTATTTTTATGATTCTACAACCTTTATTCCATTCACATGACACCAATACAGCATGAATATTATAAAAGCCTCAGTTTTAATGAAAAAAAAATAGATGTGTATTACTTGACTGTGCACTGCAAGATGACCTTTTAATGAGCAATTTTACACAAAGAGTGCCAGGCGAGAATATGCCCAAAAAATGCCCTGACTCCAGAGGTGCTCAGTTGGTAGACTGTTTCTGAGCTTAACTAATGAAAGTTATCGTCCGACCGGCCTCCACCTGTCAGCGCTGCTGTTGCTTCAGGGTAGAAACAGCTGGATGACGGTGCATTTCTGACGTAGATTCTGTTGTTTGACACGCCGGTTTGACCACTGACTTTTTTCCGCTTAAAATGGCATCAAGCCTGGTTACTGCTGGTTAAGCAACAAATGTTACATCACTCGGCAGAGACCGATGGGAGCTGGTGAGACTACCCCAAGTTTCTGAGTATAAGAAATCCGACTTCAACGGGCGCTGGATTGGTATTCCAGCTGGGAACTCGGAAAAAATCCGACTTCAGAGTTCAACACGAACGCAACATTACTACACAAAACACAGAAGCTAGCACTAGCATGCTAGCTCCTAGCTAACAAACATTTCGACTCACCAGTTCCTTCTTCATCCATTAAGGTTGAAAACAGCTGTTCAGGCGGGAGAAGCGCCATCTAAATGTTGAGAGGCATAGAAGTTGACAACAATGATTGTATAAGAGTATTATAAAAGTTAAAGTGGTCAGAAGAATACCTGCTGCGGCTTCAAATGTAGCGTATCCGAGGAAATCTCGCACGAAGTCTCGCGACAATGCAACGAAACCTCGCGATGACGTAATGAAATCCCGCGAGACTGCAGACAGCAAACCAAAAGAATAAAGATAAAATACAAAAGCGAAAAATATGGAGCCTCACTTGTACGCTGTGCGTAAACAGGACTAAAGATGTTGACATAATGTTAAAATGTTCACATTTACATATAGTTTTAAGCATGATCTGACTGTAAAACAGTGGTTTTTTTGTAATAATATTTACTCATTATTATAAATAGCCTATTAATCAGTTTATCAGTGTCCCCTGATTTCATGTTAACCCTGTTACCCAAACTAAAAAACCATAGAATAACAACGGTGCATTCCAAATTTGGCACAATCGACAGCATATTGCATCATCTCTGAGCGGCTCATTGACATGTATGTTTTTGTCATCTCTGGTGTGCTAGCCTATCTTTAATGTTTTATCAAGCTTTAACCAGGGGGTACGAGCATACAATGCCGATCCTGTCACCACTTTTTAACATTTTTAACAACTTTCTCTGATTGGCTGCTACCTTGGCCAGGTCTCTCTTGTAAAAGAGATTTATAATCTCAATGGGACCTCCTTGTTAAATAAAGGTGAAATAAAATAAAATAAAACAATTTTCTATTTCTCCAAATATAATCAATGTCTACAAGTAATTACCTTTCAAAGTAGCATACAGTTTAGCTAGAACTTTTTTTCCCCGTTATATACAGGCAAATTAGCTTAAAATTGTCAACCCCGTTGATGAAAAACAAAGACCTCCTAGAAATGTAATGTGCTTCACTGTTACAATAATGCCAATCATGTACCAAATAATATTACCTGCTACAACTTACTGACTTGGGCATTAAAACTTCATTGTGTCGCATAGACAAAGATGTCCAGTGTCAACAGGAGAATGTGTGATCTGTTACTATTATACTGTTGTCAGCCATGTTACCATAACGTCAAAAACATTGTTGTCACAAATTTAATAAAAATGTAAAAAAAAATGATGTTCAAATTAACTTTAAACTCTCTAACTAAACTACATCATATTTGACCATTATTTTACAATTCTCCTCTAAAAAAATAACCTCATGTATGACAGGAGCCATTCAAAATTAGGTTGCATTTGATCATCTGAAAATCTACAAATATCTATCTGGAGAAAAAAATCTACAAATGAAAATGATTTCAATAGAAACAGAGACAGAGACTGCTAATATATGTACCAAATATTGCATATTTCTAATCAGAAATATTGTATATTTTTAGAGAAAAACTGTTTTAGAATTTAAAAAAAAAAAAAAAGTGAGATGGCACAATATAATTACCATTCCAAACATTCTTAAATTCCTCTTTAAGAAAAATGAATAAATAAAACAATTAAGTTTAGTTTAAATTCAAGATTCAAAGTTGAAAAGGTATCACTTTCATGGAATGACCCGTAAATAATAGCCCATTTGAGGGAAAAATGTTTTAAAAATGAAACAGAGAACAGAAATGTACCTATGATCAGTTGTTCAACAGTTATTTCTAAATCCATTTCATTGCATGGGGTTTTTCCAGTCCTCTACGTTCCACAGGTGATTCATTTTTTAAATTTTTGTGTCAAAACATTTAGTTAATTGTCTGAAATCAGGGTGTGAAGAAGACTTTGAGCAACATAGTAAAAAATGGTCCTGGAAAACATCATCCAGCCTGCCTATTAACTAAATAAATCTTTATTGTAATTGAAATTTGTCTCATTTTTGAAAATGTCACTTGAAGAGTTTGAAATACTTACTTCTGTTTTATCCATGAAGGAATTAAAATGAAACAGACAGTTTATTGTGTGCAACAACACTTAAGGCAGCAGATATTAGAACAGAGATCTGCTATAGTGATGACATGTTTTGCTTTCTGTTAAAAACAAAAACCTGTTAAATCAGTTATGCAAAGTTGAATTTGTTGTTGCTATTGTTATTTATTAGTAAGAACATTAACATTTGAATAAAGTAGTTCATGAAAATGCTGATGTGGTGTTATCTTTATAAACTCATATCTGTCACTTTTCTTTAAGAAAGAAGTGAAAGTTGATCATTTAATGAGAAAATGTTTCAGAAAATTACACGTTTTGTGTAGATACGGTTTTCCAAAGAAATCTTCTGATTTTAACATTTAAATGGACCAAAGCAAAATAAGACAAATTCATGAATATTGATGGAGGGATGGAAGCAAGGCGTTAAGTTTTACAACGCCATGGCAGATCTCCAAAGTAACTTTATGTTTGCTTTAATTTGAATTATATTGAGCTAAACGACCAAAGGTGTGAGAACTGACTGATGACTGAACTTTATGAAGAACTCACTGCCAACTCTTGCTGTGAAAACAGGTACAAGGAAACAGAAAATGACCTGCAGCATCTGCAAGAAAAACAAAGCTGACAATCATCAGGAGCATCTATGAAAGAGAGGTTCAAACAGAAAGGCGGGAAAATCCTGAATCACAGCATCCAGCTCTTTATTGTGGTGCCTTGTCAATGGTTCTGCGTACAGGTTTTCCATTGTGATAGCGTCTGATACTAATCAACGTTAAGGTTCCAAGTGTGCCAAACTGATACCAAATGGCTCATTCAATTCTTAATTTTGGGTATCTTTAGAATAGCTGCATTCATAACTCCATATAGTTATGCATGCAGAGCTGTCTCTTGGAGCAGACATCAGCTAATCCAGACCTCTTGGGCCAGTGTCTAGAAGGTTTTTAATGCGTCCCACACACTCAGGACATAGTAAAATGACAATAAGCAAAAGCAAAGTAGAAGAGCTGTTATTGTAATGATCTCTAGTCACTGTAAAGTTATTTTACACTCAAAGCTGTGTGGGACATGAGGGAAGTTACCATGACCTCATGCTCCTGCTGACTTCTCCTGGATATTGTAATATAAACACTGGAAGTTTGAATAGAGCAGCGTTATACCCAATTCCACTTCCTATAAGATAACTTGAGGGTCTCTTCACCTATGTATTTTCTATATCTGCTTTATTCTACTTCGGATCACTCATGTTCACGCTTACCCCGGCTTTACACCGGGTCTGTGCACGCTGTGTCCCATCTTCGCTACGACTTTGCGCCGACCTTCATGGCGCGTCCATTTACAATGTGCACCTGAGCGCTGCAACTAGCAAAGGACACTAGCAACATGAGATCATGGAATCACATGAGAATTGCAAGGTCTCGCATGATTTCATTAGTCCGCACGAGAACAGCCATGGACAAAGAGCTGTGTGTAAACAGAACAACACTCGACTTGACTTCCTGTCTGATTCGATCTCAACTGCTGAAATTTACGCAGTGTTGGTGCGTGCTGTGTCAAAAATAGAGCTTAGCCGTATATTTTACCCAGTGATGCGACACAACAGAGCAACAATGGACCTATCACACGCTGTGGCATGCTTGACCATTTTAGTCAATGCAGCCATTGACAAAAATGGCCGCATTAAGCTGCGCATGGTGCGGCGTGCATGGGATGATGGGCTTATGGACCCAGTGTAAACCCGGGATTAGGGTTGATAGACACACCAATAAACATGCATTTTTTTTAGACAGTGACAGAAAGTCATGCATGCACAGGGGGAGCACAAAGTTCACATAAAAAGGCTCCAGCCAGCCCAGGACTGAATCAGGAACCTCCCTCTTTGCTGTGATGCAACTGCCCTTTGAGCAGTCTGTTACAGATCACCAATGCTGCTCTGCAGATAGATTCAACCATGATTTTACTCTGCTCCTCCTCCTATCTCTAGGGGGGAGTCGGCCACCCTGCGGAGGAAACTCATTTCAGCTGCTTTTACCCGCGATCTCGTTCTTTCGTTCATGACCCACAGCTCATGGTCATAGGTGAGGTTAGGAACATAGATCGACCGGTAAATCGAGAGCTTCGCCTTCTGGCTCAGCTCCTTCTTCACCACGACGGACCGATGCGGAGTCTTCATCACTGCAGACGTCGCACCGATCCGTCTGTCCATCTCCCGCTCCATTTTTCCCTCACTTGTGAACAAGACCCCGAGATACTTGAACTCCTCCACCAGGGGCAGGACCTCACTCCCGACCTGGAGGGGACACTCCACCCTTTTCCAGGTGAGAACCATGGTCTCTGATTTGGAGGTGCTGATTTTCATCCCAGTCGCTTTACACTCGGCTTACAAATCGCTCCAGCGAGAGCTGGAGATCACGGCCAGATGATGCCAACAGAACCACATCATCTGCGAACAGCATAGACCCGATCCTGAGGCCACCAAACCGGATCCCCAGTTAGTAATTCATTTATTTCTTAATTAAACACGAGTGGATTTCTAAACATATATTTTACAAGAACAGATGAAACAGATGCAAGATGATGGAGGATCCATCACTGTCCCAATTCTGCCTTTTTCCCACACTTGCAACCTGCACACTCCAACCCTCCAACTGCACACTTCATACAGCACCGTAGGGTTTAATGTGGGTATTGGGACAGGGCCACAACATGTTAGTGACGCTTCAAAAAATCAGACCTTGTTTTCTTTTTAGTGCTGATTTATTGCAGAATGGCCTCAAACCATTGCACTCTTAAGGCCGTAAAACTAAGAGCATACAAAAAATGAATATGTATTAGCTCTCTGAATAGCTTAGGCTAATAGGAAGCACCACACATCGGATAGTTTTATGTAAAATTGAAACTTTACATGCAACAACACAAATAAATCACATTTTGATATACAAACAGATCTTACGGACTTATCCTGTCCAAGCCAACAACGAATAAGTTCTACATCAGTTCAACCCGAGAACAGATAGGCAATGTGGACAGCCATCTTGGATTTTCTCTCTTCCCAACATACTACTATGTTGCTAAGCAACCAAAAGAGGGCGCTCATAGGGCAGCATTAATCAAATTAATCAGTAAAACTAGCTCACAAAGGCTCAGAATAATAATACCTCATTTGAAACTTAACTTAGTTTCTGTTATGTTTCTGTACTGATCTGTAACTCAGACGTGTGCATGTTTAAACATGAGGAAATATAACATATATTTAGATAGATAATTGATACTTTATATCTTTTTGTCATTAAACTGAAGCAGAAAATGAAGCCAGTAAATCTTTCTTCACCGTGGCTCTCAGAAAAACACCTCCACAGATCAGCTGCTACACTGTGGCACCACTCTGCGTTAGCCATATGCAAATTTATGCTCCCTCTATTTGCAATAGTAAATCACTCCTACGCAGAACAGGAGAATGTACTGAAGGAGGAAAGTGGGAAGCAAGCCTATCATTTAAGAAATCTCTTCCACGATCAGTGCTGGTTTTAAATACCTCTCTTTAATTGCTGTGTCATGACAGGATAATTAGTACTGCCTGTACAACCGTTCCGGGCGACTAGCAGGCAAGCAGACATCCACTTTCTGTTTGCATGTGGGAAGTTGTGACTGGTTGGCAGCAAAATGATGGAGAGATGAAAAGAACGAGAGAGCCCATGCAGGTGGATCACTCAAAGATGGAAAAAGGGACTGAAAAGCGCTTTTATTCCAGCTTTGATTGACACTTATTCATTAGGACTAATGCACTCCTCATATCAACACAATGATTCTCAAGAGGCTCAGATCAAGGCTGGATGAGCAAGCTTTTAGATCAAAACACTCCTGTGAACCTGTGAAAGGGTCATTTTGCAGCCTTTGTTTGGAAGACAGTTGCCATGCTGTAAAATTCAGAACAACAAATGTAGCCTTTGGAGTAATCCTGTCTATAATAAAGGTATCATTGCAGTATGAGAGGCACAGCAAACATCTGCCACATGAATTAATGCAGCATGTAAAACTTGTAATTTAAATGTGGTGCTTACATTTTGCATGAGTTTATGCATCACAGCTGGCAACCCAAACTATCAGGAAGGTTGAACCTGAGGTGAAAAGATTTTAAAGAAGTGCTTGAAAATTAAAAAGCAAAAAAGGTTCAATTCAGTGTGATTCTCACAGACTGGAGAAATCAGCTGGCTGCGATTTCAAGCTCCTCTGACCAGCTGGATGCATTAGAGGTGCTAAAAGGGAGAGTGGTAAAAGGCGACAGAAACCTGCATAAGCGATCACTGAAGAGGAAGCTGAGGGAATGTTGATGTGTAATTAACCTTTATGGTCAATAACCTCATCAAAGCATGTTTGTTACAAATCACTGAACCAGAGAACTTAAAGCTGCTGTCATGCAGCTTTTAGACGTTTCCCTGCTGCAACAGACCTGATCCACATGAAAAGGCTTGTCGTCAAGTTCTGATGCACTGTGTGAGTCAGGTGTTGTGGGAAGGCATCTAAAACCTGCAGGACTGGGGCCATTGAGGACAGGAACTGGACATGCCCGCTTGACTGAACAATCATTAAAGTGTGAAGAGAGAAAAACAGATTTCTGACTTCTGTATAATAATTTTACGTCAAAAAAGATGAATTTCAAAAAACAGTTCTGTCTTTCAAGCTAATCTTAATCTGATAAGCAAGAAATGAAATATTCAGTCAAGTGAAAGACGTTTATGCTGAAATAAAAAATAAAGAGTAAAAAAATGGCATTCAAATATAAGAGAGGCCCTGCAGTGGGAACCTGTCCAGGGTGTACACTGGCTCCAGCCTGGTAGCTGCATTAGAAAAGGTGGGTATAGAGGATGGATGAATGAATGCATGCATGTCTTTAGATGGGGTCACACGGGTGTGCAGTGGGTAGCACCACACATGTTGCCTCACAGCAGGATCCTGTTTCAAACCTCATCTGAGTGTAATCTGAATATTCTCCCCCTGCGTATGTTCTTACATACTCAATAGAAATACAAGGATTTTATTTTCGTGTGGTCAAAGTTAGAATTTAGGGGCTGAAATTTAACAGAAAATTCACATAAACTGCAGCAAGAACAGTAAAAAGAATCACTTGCAAGCCTCATGAAGTTTTTCATCAACATCTCCACAAGAGCAGCTCAAGACAGTTAACTGCTGCAAATCTTGCAGAGTTTCATTCATTTTCCAGAAATTTGACTTTAAAGGCTACATGGTTACTAGTGTGAGAGAATATTTATACACTTATGTAATAAACTGTTTTAAAACAGATGATTACACACTCTCATCTGGACTTTTTTTTTTTTTTTTTTACACAAAGCTTTTACTTTATTTTCTGAGTTTTACTCATTGTGGCGCTCCAGGATCTCTGAGGAAGTCTTTGTTCGGCCAGTTGGAAATACATATTGATTTAGATTTAATTAAAACATGGTTCACTGTTTGGCACTGACTAAGTCATCTTAGCCCCTTGACCTGTGAGAAACCCCTGCCATTGACTGGATAACAGCATATTCCACATGATTTCATTGCCATGAGCACCACGTCAGCTGGAATTTGGCTCAAAACTAAAGAAGTCCAGACACTGACATGTCATGTCACTGCTACTGATGTACATAAACGGGGTCTGATCATCTGTTTGAGGTATACTACATGGTTGATTTAGCTGATTTTCCTGTTGTGGCTCAACATGGTTCAGACAAACTGTTCAGGTTGGCCGTGTAAGAGAATCAGAGCTTATCATGCATCCAGTCGACACTGGTTCAGTTAAATAAATGAGGTTGATTATGTAATGGCAGGGTTTGACTCAGCAGGACGTCTGAAAAACATGATGAACAGCTTTCAGTCCAAATGAGGCTTTCTGATTAGAATACAACACACCTCATCAGGAAACAGAAACAGTCCAACAACATCCTGATTGTAGCTTCAGAAAGAACATAATTCATTATAATGACCCTCTTTGTTGTTTGAAAGTATGAAGCAGAGGAAACTAGCACTTCTTCTGAGGGATTTGATTATAAAGCTATGGTTCAGACTTTGATGTTTCTGTTCTACATGATGTTTAGGCCTGTTTCCCAGCTCCCCATCTGTCATGTTTTGAGTAAAGTGAGTAATTATGGTGAGAGCTTTTCCAAAAGTTTGCCCTCATTAACGTGTTTTTATGTTATTTGATTTTTCTGACAGGAACGCAGCACAAGTACTCCATGGGTCCCTCATGGTGTGAAAGTGAGAACATTTTAGGTTTTTATCGCCATCTACTGGTTGAATCATGTATTGCATCCTCCCTCGTTGTCAGAAAGCTTGTTATCCATCCATACTGGCTTAATCTAGTTAATCTCGACAAAAACTTGGTTTTATAATACTTTTTTTTGCTCTGATTGCCCATTAAAGTAATTTTGAACCTTATTAAAATCTTATTTTAATTTTTTTCATACTTGTGTGTATTTTAAAATAAATTAACATTAGCTCTATGTTCATTCACACTTGTCATAGGGTCAACGTGAAGTTACTTGTTAGTGTGATTATTAAAAGTTTTTCTTTTAAAAGAGGCTAAAATCAAATGTGAACAGTGATTAAGATACACTGTGGTGATTTCTTCGGCTGGCTTGGGAATGCCTCGGGGTCCCCAGATGAGCTGGAAGGGGTGGCTGAGGAAAGGAAAGTCTGGGCATCTCTGCTTAGGCTGCTGGCCAATTACCTGGCACTGGATAAGCAGCAGAAGATGGATGCTGTTGGCTGGATATTCAGAGACTCTGTCTCTGTCTACTAAACTGTTACGATCTGAAAATATACCTAATCTTGACTGTGTGTGTTCATGATTGTTTTCCTTGACAACAAATAATATTTCCAGCAGGTTATAACTTTAAATGTGTTGATGAACTATTGTGGATGTCTTTTTTTTTAAACATACTACGAGTTTCCCCAAAACTGGGAGAAAACAGGAAACCGTATTCACGTTACAGCTGTTTGTGTTTTTATATGCATTTAATCCCTTGTTAAAAAGTAGTTTATGCAAGTATGCTTGAAGTACTGTCTACTAATTTTAAACTTTAAATAAGACAGTATACTTTCAGTTTGCAGTTAATGTACTTATCAGAAATATATTTAAAGTTTACTTTGCATTTACAAATAAATGTACTAGAAGTTTAAGTATATTTAGCCTTCATTTATATATAAACTTTAGAAGGATATGCTTTAATAGCAGTGCTTTCATAGTACATTTTCACACATACTGGTTTCTTTGTGGCATACTGCAAGATGTACATTCTTTCATGCTTTTAAATCCTATCTTGTAAGATTTAGGCGCTAGCTCGCTTAACCCCCACTTCATTTCATATTACTTTTAGTCTAATTAAAAGTGTACTTTAGTATACTTGCAAGTGTACTTGACTTAGTTTACTTAAAGTGGGCCAGTTTAGTTCCAAGAAGTATACTTGTTAGTATACTGCTAGTACATTGGTATCAGTGTACTTGGTAAATAAAAGTACACTTGGGGGATATACTGAGGGGATATAATGACGTACTTATGAACACTTCCTTTTGGTAAGGGGGGTCCTTAAACTTTTCTCTTTTTTTACATTGGTAAGACAGAACAGCTGAAAAAAAAAACATTTATTCGTATAAATAAAGTTAAAAAGAAAAGATAAAAATCTGTATTCAGAAATGATGGAAATGTGTTGGTATGAAGTAATTTTTGCCAGAGTATTTAGTGTTTTATTGCCCTCTAGCGGCCAAAGTCTGTAACTACAATCAACATGACTCATCCCAAACTGATCAATCATTTCAGGTTTGTCTGCTCGCTCCTATTCAGTCACCTTTCTTTTCTGCTTCACGCTGTGGCACACGGTCAGTTGGACGCCAGAGATGTGACTTTAAATGACAGGTATAATATTGTTCTCAATGGATAAATAAATTTTGTTGAGAGACTGAAGAGAATGTACATCAAAACGCAAAAACTACGGATTATGCACATAAACTGAATGGATAATGTGAAAATAAATTGTATATTTGTTGAAAAAAAGTGGTCAAAACAAGGCTAAAATCACAATCTGTCTTAGAATATATTAATTTCCATCTAAAACTGAAGAGATATCCGCCATTTTTTTTGTGAGAAACTCGTCAGTCACGTGACCTAAAGTATGCCTGTAGAAATGACTGAGAAAATCAAATGTTGCCAGTCTTCATGTCAGAGGCCAAATTGTGACATGGGTACGTTTTGCGCTGTGGACAAACGTAGGACCAGAGGTGTCAAAAATTGGGTAGAAGTAGAAAGTAGAAACCCTGTCCGGCAGTTTTTCCAACCAATCACCGAACCAGCTGGGTTTAATTAGCGCCTCTCCCAGGTAGATGAGCTCGTTAGTGAAAACAGCCGTTCTAAATGTACTGGCATATCCAAAAACATGGCAGGATTTGTACTTGAAAACTACTTTTACTTCTACTTTTGACACCTCTGCGTAGGACTCTCATGTTTTGGAGTCACACTGGGTTGGATGAGGAAACTGCAAGGTCTCAGCTGAGTTGACCTGAAGGCCTGAAATTTGTTCTAAAGAAAGAAGATTTGGGATTTTATCCGTGAAAAGGGAAATACACGCCAGGTAAAAAAGATTCTCTTGCATAATTTATGGTCAGAATTGCAATTTGATGGGATTTTCTAATGTTGTCGTTTGTTTGTTTTTTTATATCTGCAACAATTTTAATCGTGTGGAAGTACCGCTGATGAAGAAACCAGTACTAATGGAAGTGGTGTTATACCAGCTGAAGTCTCCATTCCAACATCTGCTGACTAGACTATGAAAATGCCAGACCCACCAGAGTTTATTGTCTACACAGATTCTGAGCTGGACATGGTGTGCAGCCGGTTTGCATTACTCCGCAGTGGAAAGGACAAAGACTGCAAAATGTCCAAGGAGCTCCGTTGCAGACTTAAGCTGGATTTATAGTCCAGTCGGGTCTGCGTACCTGACACAGAGACAGTGGCCCTCATTTATCAAACGATCGTAGAAATGGTCGCACATTTGATCGTAAAAATGGTCGTATTTGGACCCACGTGTGATTTATTAAAACGTTCGTATCGGTCCAATCTGGTCGTACGAACAAAAGAGTCTTGATAAATTCCACAGCTGAAATCCATCGTCATTTAAATGTCACGCCCACGGTTACGCCCTTAAACATGCATAATGATGAGGCTTCACCCGGCGAGGTTGAGCCGTGGAGAGGAGAGATTCTGCCAGAAAAGAAACTTTTGGGGGGTTCAAGACAGAATTTCTCATTTGTGAGGTGGGAAAGATTAAAGAGGTGCTGTTTAGAAGCTTTAAAACCGAAGTCAGAGACGTGCAGAAAAACGCTGCACGGAAGAGGATCAGTCAGCCTCACCGGTGTGAACGACTCCGGCTGAGATATTAATAAAAGTCTCAATCTGGGCCTGGATTATACGGTTTATTCGTTATTAGTTATGAAATTGAATAATAGCCCACATCCGATGGCAACGTCACAATTCTTTATCCAATGGGTCAGATAAAGTGGTCCAATATGAAACACGCCACCACAAGATTTCACCAACCCCCCCCCCCCCCCCCCCTCACGAGTGCAACCTCTGCACTCTACAGGTGACAGGTGGATGCCGGTCGGATCCGAGCCTGACCCAGACAGGGACAGAAAAAATATAACTTGCATTTGCAAAGCTAAGGGACAGTCTACTGACTGAGCACTTATACAACTTTAAAGTATTGATTACTTATTAGAAATGGATCAGCTCCGGTCTCCTCCATATAGCCCGGGGGCTGCAGAGCGGCTCCGGGCGCATCTTTTCCTGCGCATCAAAACTCTCCAGCTGCCCGAGCGATGTGCAGCACTGCACAGGACAGGAGTGTTGTAGATTTTCTCAGAGTCTAAAGCAGCGTTTCATCCCGCCGGGTCCGAGTCGGACCGTCCGACGCCCACCTGCCTTCCCGCAGCCCGAAGCAGCGCTCCACCTGCACCTGCGCATGTGTGCACACTGATGCCTACTTCCTCCTCCTATGTGGCAGTTATACCAGCGGGGTGAGGAGATGCACGAAAAGTGCAAAGCACTTGTCTCCTAGAACTGTATGTTAATGATTTTGATAATTTGTTGAGATAAATGGAGGAATTAAATTCAGTCACAGCTATTTTTGTAATTTTGGGAATACTTTCTTCCCTTTTTCCTTTTTCTTTTTCTTTATAAATGGGTTCATTCTTCGTGCTGATATGTGAATACTTATGTTTAAATGACAGTTTGCGGTTTGGTAAATAAATATTTTCATGTTCTGCTGCGCTGCTACAAACCCCCACTGACTCAAACTTGCGTACACGAACTCAGAGCTGTCGTGAGATTTGATCGTATCCTACGATCACGTTCAAATTGATAAATGCCGAGTCTTGCGTGGAAATGGTCGTACGCACAGATTTTCGTCGTACGATCGTTTGATAAATGAGGGCCAGTGTGTGTGCTTTTACTTGAGCGTAGGGTTATGGCGTCATGCTGCAGTCTTTTTTTTCACATCTGCAGGTGACAACGGAGCTTTTAATGACCAGGAAACTCCACAGAGCAGAGTTATTTTTCACCCCAATGGTTTGCTACATTTATTTCCTCATTTAGAGCAGCAGTAGCGGTGACATGCATTCATTCATTCATTCAGCTACAAAACCCAAACATCCGGAAGCACGTTACCACACTGACCAATCGTCGGTGAGTTCTTCCGCGTCTCTGCGTTCGTGTAGCCACGATGCGCCAGGTGTCCACGGACCTACGCAGAGCCTACGCGGAGACTCCAGCGGTTACTCAGACGCAGGCGACGCGTGGGTATAAATCCAGCTTTATCAGGAATACAATCGCCAGGATGGTTGCGATCCTGCGTGTGAGTGCAATGGGAAAAGAAGTCAAACATTTTTAGAAAGAACAAAGAAAAAACTTAACCCGTGGCTCCTAAGAGACCCTTGGAGGCAGAACATTGCTGTCCAAAGCAGAGGGAATATCCAGGCTGACTTAGGCCTGGGATATACTTGCTGTGGACGCAAACGTTCACGCAAGCGGTCTGCGTCGTCTGTGAATATACTTGCTGCAGCACTTCGCGGCCGAAATGCTCAATACCGGAGGCCACCGCTAGGAGGAGTACACAGCACTTCATGAGAATGTAAAAAGGTCAGTCTGCCGGTCAGATTGTTTTTCCGGGGCATACGTGAACGACCCAGGTGTATGTGGAAAATAGACAATGTTATTGCTCTCGAAGAAGAAACGATCATTTTACTTTTGCTACTGCGAAAGAAAAAGAGGTCGCTGTGCAACGGGGAGGAAATATCATATAAGTGTCTGTAGTTTCGGACCAGGTCCGAGAGATGCTCTTCAAAACTACTCGCCGACGCCATTGTGTTTACGCACGAGCACCTCTAGCGTTCAAGTCAATATTGCACCACGCGCATGCGGCACGTTACCTCGCGTCAACGCGAGTGACCTACGTGCCGTAGGAACGCTGGGAGCGCGTGGGCGCCATGATGCGTACGCGGACGCGTCGCCAACAGCAAGTATATCCCAGGCCTTACGCGGCTATCTCCCTAGATGTTGACCAAGGCATATGCAAAAATATTGATCAAATGCTCTGCAATCTTATTTGGAAAAACAAAACCCACTATATTAAAAAATCTGTTTTGATAATTAGCTTTGATAAAGAGGCCTTAACTTTAGCACAATTAATACTTTCAAAGTTAAATGGATTAAAAATTGCCTTAAAAATCCTACCTCCATCTGGCATTTTATTCCTCATCATATATTTTCTAAGATAGGTGGCCTTAAGTTTGTTTTACTGTGTAACTATAGGATTGACCGTATTCCTGTTGCTCTCTCTAATTTTCATAAACAAGCTCTTTTGGCCTGGTCTCTTATTTTCAAGCCCAATTTTTCTCCTAATAGGTATTTTCTCTGGAACAACAAAGATATATGTTACAAAAATAAATCACTTTTTTTTTTTTTTTGGACAGCTGGTTTGGAAATGATATTGTATTGTGAAGTCAACTCTGAAATGAAAAAGGTAACCTCTTCAGTTTCCAGGAATTTTATATCATTTTAAGATTCCCATGAGCCCAAAACAGTTCGCTATTGTATTTGATGCTATTCCAGCATGTGTGATGATGATGTATAAGAGTCAGACTCCCCCATCATCTGATGCTCCAAAACCTTCACTGGACCCAACTGATACTGACCTATTGGCAGACTATGCTTTCAACTTTGTACCAAAAATAATAAACATATCTGTAGTTTATTTCAGGCTGAACATGTATCTGCTCCAAATGTGATCTCGACCTGGTCTACTTTGGGTGTTGGAGTATGCTGGAGTAAAACTTGGAGTCTTCCCAACAAATACCTGTTAGTAATTAAGTTAAAGATGTTTCCTTCAAGCTCATCCATCGCTGTTATCCAGTAAAATCTATAAAAAGGTCATTGACATCACCTGTACCACAAATGTGGTCAATAGTTTGCTTTTTCTTATTGGTTTGAAGGAAGCATGATTTTTGATTTGAGTTTCATATAGAGAAATGGGGGTGGGATTTAATAAGTTCGCTTCTTCCCACTCCCTTTCAGGCATGTTTAACATACTTGTTTGTTTTGTGATATAGTGATGGCCACAATTGTTGTGTTTTTTTTGTTTTGGTTTTTTTTTGTTTTTTTTGTGATTGGCTGATTGGCCATGTAAGTGGTCATCCTTTTATGTTCTGTGGAATATGTGGATGTACTGCCTGAAATGAATGAATAAATACAATACAATGCAATACCTTTTGTGTAAAGTAAGCAAGTAAGTAAACTTTATTTGTATAGCACTTTTCACAGACAGGAGTCACAAAGTGCTTCACATGATAATAAACAATACAAGTAAAAACAAGTAAAATACAGTAAAAGGTAAATTAAACAATTAGCTATGTGCTAATTGTGGTGTACACTCAGAATCTGTTTCTCATCCTTTCTGGACTTGTGAAAATACTAGGTGTGGCAAGGTATCACTCATTTCATTCTGGACAATATTAATGATAAATTGGATCT
>JALJCO010010773.1:257500-364214 GCA_023101725.1 Atherinomorus stipes | reverse complement strand
TGTTCATGTTCTACTTTGATTATAAAATGTTCTTCTATGAGATGTTGACATGATCACGTGTCTCCATGTAAACCGTCTTGACTGTGTTGAGTTGAGATTGTGAAACAAGCTGCGTGATGTCGTCATGTGGGCGCGTGGGGGCGCCAGCAGCGCTGCTTTCCTGCAGGTGTGGCAGCAGCAGATGAAATGTGGCTCCACAGTTACATATTTGGCTGTTTTGTGAGAAAGAGAACAAACAAACTGGAACTGAGCTGAAACTGGTCCAGAAGTCATTGCGAGCGGGTGCTGCTGGGTCCGGGTCTGCAGCGGACCTGATCAGGACCAGGACCAGGACCAGTTCCAGGGCTCTGCTGGGCTGGGAGGTGACCAGCAGCAGATCGCGGTGGAGAATAGCTCCTCTATGAACGCCCCTCAGACTCTCCGGCTGCTGTGAATCACTTTTTCCACCTTCAGCGGCGCGAGCTGAGGCTGGGCCGTCCCGCCACCACACACACTCTCACACACACTCTCTCACTCTCACACACTCTCACACTCACACTCACACTCACACTCACACTGACACTCCCGGAGTGTAACTTGTGTCTGAGCTGCGAACTCGCGTCGCCCTGAAGGAAAGTTTGGAGCTGAACTTTCTTTGTGTGATGGGAGATCCCGGGAGCCGCGGGGCGGCGGTCCCGCCCCAGCCGCGCTGAGGACGCCGCGCCCCGGACTCATCACCGCGGATCTGCGGGGACCCGAGTCCGACATGGATCTCCAGGTGGTGGTCTGGCTCTTCTACTGCGTCCTGCTGCCGTCCGTCCTGCTCACAGGTAGGCCAGCCCGCCCCGGGAGGACCGGGGGTGACTGGGAGTTATTGGGCGGGGGGACGGGGGGGTGTCTGATCAGACCGAACGGTGTGCGGGCTTCTTGAGTCCACATCAGCCGCAGAAAAACGCCGCAGCCCTGTTTGCGGCTCACGTGACGGAACTCGGTGAAAGTGTGAAGTTGAGCTGAGAAATGCGCGCGCTCCTCCTCCGGCCTGCACGCGGCGGCTCCTCATCCTGGTGCGCGCGCACAGATGGAGGGGGGGGTCAGCGGGGGCTTCAGGCGGATGTTTGTCCTGCCGGAGGTGACACCGTCTGTCCCGGACTCTGCAGGACCGGAACGGACCCGGAGCGTCCTGCAGACCAGACCGAGTAGCTGAGACGGTTTTTCTCTTTTCCACGCAAAAATTAGACATTAAAAACGGTCTGGACAGAAAACTGTCATTATTATTATTATTAATAATAATAATAATAATCTTTTTCTTTCTTTTCTTTTTTTTAACAAAATGCATCCTCTATTCGTGCACTAAAAAATAACCAAGAAATAATTTCCATGAATAATTTATAACTTTCACAATGAATCAAAAAGCAGAGGTGTGTTTTTGTCTCAACTGTACATGTAGAATAAAAATCCTGAGTACAGCTGAGACACCGCTGATGGAATCAAGTACTAAAAACTTTAATTACAACTTTTTTTACAACAAAAATGAGAGCAAATTGTTTAATGGTTACTACAAACAGTTCACATGTAAACTCAATAACAGAGAAGTAAAAAAAAAAAGAAACTAGCTGTAATTTTTTCAAATTTTGCTTAATTATGACTTAAATCTTAAATCCTTCTGTATGTCTGCGCTGCTGAACAGCATGCAGACATACAGGTGAGACGTAATGTCTCACCTGTATGTCTCAGGTGGCGATCCATGTAAAGCTTCAGCGGAGACGTGAGAGACGGAGTCATTGTTGGTCGTCTTCTGTCAGCTGAAGCTGCTGCAGAGATGTCGCTTATGTTTCTACGGTGGAAAAGTTCTCTGAAGTTCTCTGTCACACATGTTTGCAGTCCACAACAACCCGGATTCCTGAGAGGGGTCGGAGAATTAAACAGGAGGGTTGTTAAGGGCTCCTAGTTTCAGTTTCTAATTACAGAGCCAGAAATAACCAGCTGAGACTGAGACACAATCTCAGTCTCAGCCTCTGTTTTGCAACGTTCACACGCAGGGGTGTCTCAGTCCTGTTAGGACAGAGGGGGTAGGGGCTGTCTCAGTCTTGTTAGGACAGAGGGGTAGGGGTGTCTCAGTCCTGTTAGGACAGAGGGGTAGGGACGTCTCAGTCCTGTTAGGACAGAGGGGTAGGGACGTCTCAGTCCTGTTAGGACAGAGGGGTAGGGACGTCTCAGTCCTGTTAGGACAGAGGGGTAGGGACGTCTCAGTCCTGTTAGGACAGAGGGGGGAGGGGCGTCTCAGTCCTGTTAGTACAGAGGGGTAGGGGTGTCTCAGTCTTGTTAGGACAGAGGGGTAGGGGTGTCTCAGTCCTGTTAGGACAGAGGGGTAGGGATGTCTCCGTCTTGTTAGGACAGAGGGGTAGGGGTGTCTCAGTCCTGTTAGGACAGAGGGGTAGGGACGTCTCGGTATTGTTAGGACAGAGGGGTAGGGACGTCTCGGTCCTGGTAGGACAGAGGGGTAGGGACGTCTCAGTCCTGGTAGGACAGAGGGTAAGGGATGTCTCTGTCCTGGTAGGACAGAGGGGTAGGGACGTCTCGGTCCTGGTAGGACAGAGGGGTAGGGACGTCTCGGTCCTGGTAGGACAGAGGGGTAGGGACGTCTCAGTCCTGTTAGGACAGAGGGGTAGGGGCGTCTCAGTCCTGTTGGGACAGAGGGGTAGGTGCGTCTCAGTCCTGTTAGGACAGAGGGGTAGGGGCGTCTCAGTCCTGTTGGGACAGAGGGGTAGGGACGTCTCGGTCCTGGTAGGACAGAGGGGTAGGGGCGTCTCAGTCCTGTTGGGACAGAGGGTAAGGGATGTCTCTGTCCTGGTAGGACAGAAGGGTAGGGACGTCTCGGTCCTGGTAGGACAGAGGGGTAGGGACGTCTCGGTCCTGGTAGGACAGAGGGGTAGGGGACGTCTCAGTCCTGTTAGGACAGAGGGGGTAGGGGCGTCTCAGTCCTGTTGGGACAGAGGGGTAGGGGCGTCTCAGTCCTGTTGGGACAGAGGGGTAGGGACGTCTCGGTCCTGGTAGGACAGAGGGGTAGGGACGTCTCAGTCCTGTTAGGACAGAGGGGTAGGGGCGTCTCAGTCCTGTTGGGACAGAGGGGTAGGTGCGTCTCAGTCCTGTTAGGACAGAGGGGTAAGGGACGTCTCTGTCCTGGTAGGACAGAGGGGTAGGGACGCGTCTCGGTCCTGGTAGGACAGAGGGGTAGGGACGTCTCGGTCCTGGTAGGACAGAGGGGTAGGGACGTCTCAGTCCTGGTAGGACAGAGGGGTAGCGGCGTCTCAGTCCTGTTAGGACAGAGGGGTAGGGGTGTCTCAGTCCTGGTAGGACAGAGGGGTAGCGGCGTCTCAGTCCTGTTAGGACAGAGGGGTAGGGACGTCTCGGTCCTGGTAGGACAGAGGGGTAGGGACGTCTCCAGTCCTGTTAGGACAGAGGGGGTAGGGGCGTCTCAGTCCTGTTGGGACAGAGGGGTAGGTGTGTCTCAGTCCTGTTAGGACAGAGGGGTAGGGGACGTCTCTGTCCTGGTAGGACAGAGGGGTAGGGACGTCTCGGTCCTGGTAGGACAGAGGGGTAGGGACGTCTCGGTCCTGGTAGGACAGAGGGGTAGGTGTGTCTCAGTCCTGTTAGGACAGAGGGGTAAGGGACGTCTCTGTCCTGGTAGGACAGAGGGGTAGGGACGTCTCGGTCCTGGTAGGACAGAGGGGTAGGGACGTCTCGGTCCTGTTGGGACTTTCAGCCCTTGTTGCCCCCCCCCACAGTGAGTAACTGCAGGTATTGATATTATTCTGTGACATCACGGTCTGTCGGGAACTCATCGTTGCCATCTTAGCGACTTTGTCGCCATATTTAGCGACTTTTGTTTTTTTTTCTCATCTGCATTATTTCCCATGATGCCTTGTGGGCACAACTGGGTCTTCTTTGCACCATGACTCAAACTGTACGCCCCCCCTTCACTAGCTTTGTAACTCAGCATTGTAGCATGTAAATAAAACATGTAAGCAGTCGTCATTTGCTTCTGCGCATGCGTGAGATCGGGTATCCGGTCCGGTGACGACAGTTAGCGACTTTCCTCCATGCGTGAGATCGGGTATCCGGTCCGGTGACGACGGTTAGCGACTTTCCTCCATGCGTGAGATCGGGTATCCGGTCCGGTGACGACAGTTAGCGACTTCCCTCCATGCGTGAGATCGGGTATCCGGTCCGGTGACGACGGTTAGCGACTTCCCTCCATGCGTGAGATCGGGTATCCGGTCCGGTGACGACAGTTAGCGACTTCCCTCCATGCGTGAGATCGGGTATCCGGTCCGGTGACGACAGTTAGCGACTTCCCTCCATGCGTGAGATCGGGTATCCGGGTCCGGTGACGACGGTTAGCGACTTCCCTCCATGCGTGAGATCGGGTATCCGGTCCGGTGACGACAGTTAGCGACTTCCCTCCATGCGTGAGATCGGGTATCCGGTCCGGTGACGACGGTTAGCGACTTTCCTCCATGCGTGAGATCGGGTATCCGGTCCGGTGACGACAGTTAGCGACTTTCCTCCATGCGTGAGATCGGGTATCCGGTCCGGTGACGACGGTTAGCGACTTCCCTCCATGCGTGAGATCGGGTATCCGGTCCGGTGACGACAGTTAGCGACTTTCCTCCATGCGTGAGATCGGGTATCCGGTCCGGTGACGACGGTTAGCGACTTCCCTCCATGCGTGAGATCGGGTATCCGGTCCGGTGACGACGGTTAGCGACTTCCCTCCATGCGTGAGATCGGGTATCCGGTCCGGTGACGACGGTTAGCGACTTCCCTCCATGCGTGAGATCGGGTATCCGGTCCGGTGACGACGGTTAGCGACTTTCCTCCATGCGTGAGATCGGGTATCCGGTCCGGTGACGACGGTTAGCGACTTTCCTCCATGCGTGAGATCGGGTATCCGGTCCGGTGACGACGGTTAGCGACTTCCCTCCATGCGTGAGATCGGGTATCCGGTCCGGTGACGACAGTTAGCGACTTCCCTCCATGCGTGAGATCGGGTATCCGGTCCGGTGACGACGGTTAGCGACTTCCCTCCATGCGTGAGATCGGGTATCCGGTCCGGTGACGACAGTTAGCGACTTCCCTCCATGCGTGAGATCGGGTATCCGGTCCGGTGACGACAGTTAGCGACTTCCCTCCATGAAGAGTTGGCAACAGCGGCGTACTCGCAAATACCAGCGGGTTGTTTGCGATCAGGTGCACCGTCCACCTGGGCCCTGGTTTTTACCGCATTCTGTCCTATAAAGACCCTGAGAGGAGAAATGTGTGGAACAGTTGTACCAAACGCACCTCGGTCCGGGGTACAGTAACCCATGCAGCCCCCCCCAGATAAACACTTACAAGCAGCGGTCAGTGACGCCCACACCTGCATTCATCCGTATGTCGTTAGCGTAGTTTTAGCCATAAATAAACCGCGCGTATTCGTGTTGGGGGGGTTTGTTGTCACATGGAGGCGACCAGCCGCCCGCCATCTTCCGTACGAGTTGACGTTAGCTGCTAGCTAAAACGGAGGGACGCGGTAACGTAAATGAACTCCTAAAGGAGGGACGTGGAGATCCTGGTACCCTCATTTTCAGCTGAAGATGTGACGCTGATATTCCGTGTTTTCCTGCATGCGGTCCTGCTTTCATTTACGTCTTCAGCTCCATCATTTCTAAACGGAACAAGTTAAAATGAGAGGAAATGATCCTGTTTCTGTTGTTTCTGTGTGAACAGTAGTTTTAGTGAGAACTGTCAGTGCTCTTATCAACCTTCATCCTGGTTTACGGTGACGCTTCTCTCTTCTTATTCCTGGATCTTTCCTGCTCAGCGACTGACGGCTGATTTAAACGTCCGTTCTCTCGTCTGTCGGCTCATATTTTCCCGCCAGGCTCCCAGCAGGTCATGTGACTGAAAACTATCAATAAACTCCTAAAATAAGGTCCAGGTTGGAGAAAATGAAGTCATCCTTCAACCTCAACTTCAACCCTGTGGCTTCATTTGGAAGGTGCATGATTTCCTTGTTCTTATCTTGTCATCTCTGAACAGGTGTGGTTAGTAGACACGGAGGCGGTACCTTCATCATCTGCTGATTAGATTTGATAGAAAAGGTAATATTTAACATCTCAGGTACTCTTAAAGCTATAAAGTACTTACACTTACAGCCTGTGTTGTGAAGCCTGGATGTTACACACCTGCAGAAACACCTCCATTCATCACCATCATGTACTTTACACTGTAGTACTGTAGTACTGTAGTACTGTAGTACTGTAGTACTGTATACTATCACTTCTGTCTGGGTCCCAGCGGTGTTTCTGACTGTGGTTCATCCGTTACCAGCTGGATTTAGTGTTGGTCTACTTTCACATTTCCCCCCGAAGGGGAGAAAGAACCTGATCTAGACTCAAGGTTCAACAGATGCAGACCAGACCGTGGACCTGGAGTGAGATCCAGACCAGACCGTGGACCTGGAGTGAGATCCAGACCAGACCGTGGACCTGGAGTGGGATCCAGACTAGACCGTGGACCTGGAGTGGGATCCAGACCAGACCGTGGACCTGGAGTGGGATCCAGACTAGACCGTGGACCTGGAGTGGGATCCAGACCAGACCGTGGACCTGGAGTGAGATCCAGACTAGACCGTGGACCTGGAGTGGGATCCAGACTAGACCGTGGACCTGGAGTGGGATCCAGACCAGACCGTGGACCTGGAGTGAGATCCAGACCAGACCGTGGACCGGGAGTGAGATCCAGACCAGACCGTGGACCTGGAGTGGGATCCAGACTAGACCGTGGACCTGGAGTGGGATCCAGACCAGACCGTGGACCTGGAGTGAGATCCAGACTAGACCGTGGACCTGGAGTGGGATCCAGACCAGACCCTGGACCTGGAGTGAGATCCAGACCAGACCGTGGACCTGGAGTGAGATCCAGACCAGACCGTGGACCGGGAGTGAGATCCAGACCAGACCGTGGACCTGGAGCGAGCTAAGATCCAGACTAGACTGTGGACC
Source organism: Atherinomorus stipes (assembly GCA_023101725.1). Lineage (NCBI taxonomy): Eukaryota > Metazoa > Chordata > Actinopteri > Atheriniformes > Atherinidae > Atherinomorus > Atherinomorus stipes. The sequence goes on along the minus strand of JALJCO010010773.1, from coordinate 357,189 downwards.
TGGAGTGAGATCCAGACTAGACCGTGGACCTGGAGCGAGCTAAGATCCAGACTAGACCGTGGACCTGGAGTGAGATCCAGACCAGACCGTGGACCTGGAGTGAGATCCAGACCAGACCGTGGACCTGGAGTGAGATCCAGACTAGACTGTGGACCTGGAGTGAGGTCCAGACTAGACCGTGGACCTGGAGTGAGATCCAGACTAGACCGTGGACCTGGAGTGAGATCCAGACTAGACCGTGGACCTGGAGTGAGATGCAGACTAGACCATGGACCTGGAGTGAGATCCAGACTAGACCGTGGACCTGGAGTGAGATCAGACTAGACTGTGGACCTGGAGTGAGATGCAGACTAGACCATGGACCTGGAGTGAGATCCAGACTAGACCGTGAACCTGGAGCGAGCTAAGATCCAGACTAGACCGTGGACCTGGAGTGAGATCCAGACTAGACCGTGGACCTGGAGTGAGATGCAGACTAGACCGTGGACCTGGAGTGAGATCCAGACTAGACCGTGGACCTGGAGTGAGATGCAGACTAGACCATGGACCTGGAGTGAGATCCAGACTAGACCGTGAACCTGGAGCGAGCTAAGATCCAGACTAGACCGTGGACCTGGAGTGAGATGCAGACTAGACCGTGGACCTGGAGTGAGATCCAGACTAGACCGTGGACCTGGAGTGAGATGCAGACCAGACCGTGGACCTGGAGTGAGATCCAGACTAGACCGTGGACCTGGAGTGAGATCCAGACTAGACCGTGGACCTGGAGTGAGATCCAGACCAGACCGTGGACCTGGAGTGAGATCCAGACCAGACCGTGGACCTGGAGTGAGATCCAGACCAGACCGTGGACCGGGAGTGAGATCCAGACCAGACCGTGGACCTGGAGTGAGATCCAGACCAGACCGTGGACCGGGAGTGAGATCCAGACCAGACCGTGGACCGGGAGTGAGATCCAGACCAGACCGTGGACCTGGAGTGAGATCCAGACTAGACTGTGGACCTGGAGTGAGATCCAGACTAGACCGTGGACCTGGAGTGAGGGTCCAGACTAGACCGTGGACCTGGAGTGAGATCCAGACCAGACCGTGGACCTGGAGTGAGATCCAGACTAGACCGTGGACCTGGAGTGAGATCCAGACCAGACCGTGGACCTGGAGTGAGATCCAGACCAGACCGTGGACCTGGAGTGAGATCCAGACTAGACCATGGACCTGGAGTGAGGTCCAGACCAGACCGTGGACCTGGGTGAGATCCAGACTAGACCGTGGACCTGGAGTGAGATCCAGACTAGACCGTGGACCTGGAGTGAGATCCAGACCAGACCGTGGACCTGGAGTGAGATCCAGACTAGACCGTGGACCTGGAGTGAGGTCCAGACCAGACTGTGGACCTGGAGTGAGATCCAGACCAGACCGTGGACCTGGAGTGAGATCCAGACTAGACCGTGGACCTGGAGTGAGATCCAGACCAGACCGTGGACCTGGAGCGAGATCCAGACCAGACCGTGGACCTGGAGTGAGATCCAGACCAGACCGTGGACCTGGAGCGAGATCCAGACCAGACCGTGGACCTGGAGTGAGATCCAGACCAGACCGTGGACCTGGAGCGAGATCCAGACTAGACCGTGGACCTGGATTGAGGTCCAGACTAGACCGTGGACCTGGAGTGAGATCCAGACCAGACCGTGGACCTGGAGTGAGATCCAGACCAGACCGTGGACCTGGAGTGAGATCCAGACTAGACCGTGGACCTGGAGTGAGATCCAGACCAGACCGTGGACCTGGAGTGAGATCCAGACTAGACCGTGGACCTGGAGCGAGATCCAGACCAGACCGTGGACCTGGAGTGAGATCCAGACTAGACCGTGGACCTGGAGCGAGATCCAGACCAGACCGTGGACCTGGAGTGAGATCCAGACTAGACCGTGGACCTGGAGTGAGATCCAGACTAGACCGTGGACCTGGAGTGAGATCCAGACTAGACCGTGGACCTGGAGTGAGATCCAGACCAGACCGTGGACCTGGAGTGAGATCCAGACCAGACCGTGGACCTGGAGCGAGATCCAGACTAGACCGTGGACCTGGAGTGAGATCCAGACTAGACCGTGGACCTGGAGCGAGATCCAGACCAGACCGTGGACCTGGAGTGAGATCCAGACTAGACCGTGGACCTGGAGTGAGATCCAGACCAGACCGTGGACCTGGAGTGAGGTCCAGACCAGACTGTGGACCTGGAGTGAGATCCAGACTAGACCGTGGACCTGGAGTGAGATCCAGACTAGACCGTGGACCTGGAGTGAGATCCAGACCAGACCGTGGACCTGGAGCGAGATCCAGACCAGACCGTGGACCTGGAGTGAGATCCAGACCAGACCGTGGACCTGGAGCGAGATCCAGACTAGACCGTGGACCTGGATTGAGGTCCAGACTAGACCGTGGACCTGGAGTGAGATCCAGACCAGACCGTGGACCTGGAGTGAGATCCAGACCAGACCGTGGACCTGGAGTGAGATCCAGACTAGACCGTGGACCTGGAGTGAGATCCAGACCAGACCGTGGACCTGGAGCGAGATCCAGACCAGACCGTGGACCTGGAGTGAGATCCAGACTAGACCGTGGACCTGGAGCGAGATCCAGACCAGACCGTGGACCTGGAGTGAGATCCAGACTAGACCGTGGACCTGGAGTGAGATCCAGACTAGACCGTGGACCTGGAGTGAGATCCAGACTAGACCGTGGACCTGGAGTGAGATCCAGACCAGACCGTGGACCTGGAGTGAGATCCAGACCAGACCGTGGACCTGGAGCGAGATCCAGACTAGACCATGGACCTGGAGTGAGATCCAGACTAGACCGTGGACCTGGAGCGAGATCCAGACCAGACCGTGGACCTGGAGCGAGATCCAGACCAGACTGTGGACCTGGAGTGAGATCCAGACCAGACCGTGGACCTGGAGTGAGGTCCAGACCAGACTGTGGACCTGGAGTGAGATCCAGACCAGACCGTGGACCTGGAGTGAGGTCCAGACCAGACCGTGGACCTGGAGTGAGATCCAGACTAGACCGTGGACCTGGAGCGAGATCCAGACCAGACCGTGGACCTGGAGTGAGATCCAGACCAGACCGTGGACCTGGAGTGAGATCCAGACTAGACCGTGAACCTGGAGTGAGGTCCAGACTAGACCGTGGACCTGGAGTGAGGTCCAGACTAGACCGTGGACCCGGAGCGAGCTGAGATCCAGGTCACATTTATTTGTGTCCGGTGTGGCACCTGTAACGACAGCAAATGACTGATGGCAGAGAGTAACTGATATCAGTGTCAGAAACACGAGCTGAGCTGCAGCTCTGAGACCCCCCCCCCCACACCCACACACACACACACATTTGTTTTTGTATCCCATGGGGGACATCCATTGACATACGGTAATGCATTCCGTAGCCCCTTACCTTAAACCTAACACCCATAACTGATTGCCTAAACTTAACCCTTGTCCGAATCCTTACCAAAACCTAATTGTAACTTAATCTCTAAAAACCTAATCTTGACCCTCAAAACGGGGTTTGGACCCGTGGGGACCGGGAAAATGTCCCCAAAAGGTTAAGCCGTCCCCACGGTGATGGTAGCTAACCCTAAAATGCTACCAAACGCACACTGACCTGGAAAGGAAGAGGAGGCTCTGCAGGTCTGGACCAGTTCTCCAGACAAGATTTGTGCAGGTGTGGAGGACAAATGATGACGGGGCATTTACGGGTGAAAACTGGGCTGGAGGACAAATGATGACGGGGCATTTACGGGTGAAAACTGGGCTGGAGGACAAATGATGACGGGGCATTAACGGGTGAAAACTGGGCTGGAGGAGAAATGATGACGGGGCATTTACGGGTGAAAACTGGGCTGGAGGAGAAATGATGACGGGGCATTTACGGGTGAAAACTGGACTGGAGGAGAAATGATGACGGGGCATATACAGGTGAAAACTGGGCTGGAGGAGAAATGATGACGGGGCATTTATGGGTGAAAACTGGGCTGGAGGAGAAATGATGACGGGGCATTTACGGGTGAAAACTGGGCTGGAGGAGAATGATGAGGGGGCATTAACGGGTGAAAACTGGGCTGGAGGAGAAATTATGAAGGAGCATTTACGGGTGAAAACTGGGCTGGAGGAGAAATGATGACGGGACATTTACGGGTGAAAACTGGGCTGGAGGAGAAATGATGGAGCATTTATGGGTAAAAACTGGGCTGGAGGAGAAATGATGACGGGGCATTTACGGGTGAAAACTGGCTGGAGGAGAAATGATGACGGGGCATTTATGGGTGAAAACTGGGCTGGAGGAGAAATAACGACGGGGCATTTACGGGTGAAAACTGGGCTGGAGGAGAAATAACGACGGGGCATTTACGGGTGAAAACTGGGCTGGAGGAGAAATGATGACGGGGCATTTACGGGTGAAAACTGGGCTGGAGGAGAAATAACGACGGGGCATTTACGGGTGAAAACTGGGCTGGAGGAGAAATAACGACGGGACATTTACGGGTGAAAACTGGGCTGGAGGAGAAATGATGACGGGGCATTTACGGGTGAAAACTGGGATGGAAGAGAAATGATGACAGGGCATTTATGGGTGAAAACTGGGCTGGAGGAGAAATGATGACGGGGCATTTACGGGGGAAACCTGGGCTGGAGGAGAATGATGACAGGGGCATTTACGGGTGAAAACTGGGCTGGAGGAGAAATGATGACGGGGCATTTACGGGGGAAACCTGGGCTGGAGGAGAATGATGACAGGGCATTTACGGGTGAAAACTGGGCTGGAGGAGAAATGATGACGGGCATTTACGGGTGAAAACTGGGCTGGAGGAGAAATGATGACGTGGCATTTACGGGCGAAAACTGGGCTGGAGGAGAAATGATGATGGGACATTTACGGGTGAAAACTGGGCTGGAGGAGAAAATGATGACGGGGCATTTACGGATTAAAACTGGGCTGGAGGAGAAATGATGACGGGGCATTTATGGGTGAAACTGGGCTGGAGGAGAAATGATGACGGGGCATTTATGGGTGAAAACTGGGCTGAAGGAGAAATGACGACGGGGCGTTTACAGGTGAAAACTGGGCTGGAGGAGAAATGAAGACGGGGCATTTACGGGTGAAAACTGGGCTGGAGGAGAAATGATGACGGGGCATTTACCGGTGAAAACTGGGCTGGAGGAGAAATGATGACGGGGCATTTACGGGTGAAAACTGGGCTGGAGGAGAAATGATGACGGGACTTTTTCGGGTGAAAACTGGGCTTGAGGAGAATGATGACGGGGCATTTACGGGTGAAAACTGGGCTGGAGGAGAAATGATGACGGGGCATTTACGGGTGAAAACTGGGCTGGAGGAGAAATGACGACGGGGCATTTATGGGCTGAAAACTGGGCTTGAGGAGAAATGAAGACGGGGCATATACGGGTGAAAACTGGGCTGGAGGAGAAATGAAGACGGGGCATATACGGGTGAAAACTGGGCTGGAGGAGAAATGAAGACGGGGCATTAACGGGTGAAAACTGGGCTTGAGGAGAAATGAAGACGGGGCATTTACGGGTGAAAAGTGGGCTGAAGGAGAAATGACGACGGGGCGTTTACAGGTGAAAAGTGGGCTGGAGGAGAAATGACGACGGAGCATTTACGGGTGAAAACTGGGCTGGAGGAGAAATGATGACGGGGCATTTACGGGTGAAAACTGGGCTGGAGGAGAAATGATGACGGGGCATTTATGGGTGAAAACTGGGCTTGAGGAGAATGATGACGGGGCATTTACGGGTGAAAAGTGGGCTGAAGGAGAAATGATGACGGGGCATTTACGGGTGAAAACTGGGCTGGAGGAGAAATGATGACGGGGCATTTATGGGTGAAAACTGGGCTTGAGGAGAATGATGACGGGGCATTTACGGGTGAAAACTGGGCTGGAGGAGAAATGAAGACGGGGCATATACGGGTGAAAACTGGGCTGGAGGAGAAATGATGACGGGGCATTTACGGGTGAAAACTGGGCTGGAGGAGAAATGACGACGGGGCGTTTACAGGTGAAAACTGGGCTGGAGGAGAAATGAAGACGGGGCATATACGGGTGAAAACTGGGCTGGAGGAGAAATGATGACGGGGCATTTACGGGTGAAACTGGGCTGGAGGAGAAATGATGACGGGGCATTCACGGGTGAAAACTGGGCTGGAGGAGAAATGATGACGGGGCATTTACGGGTGAAAACTGGGCTGGAGGAGAAATGATGACGGGGCATTTACGGGTGAAAATTGGGCTGGAGGAGAAATGATGACGGGGCATTTACGGGTGAAAACTGGGCTGGAGGAGAAATGATGACGGGGCATTTACGGGTGAAAACTGGGCTGGAGGAGAAATGATGACGGGGCATTTACAGGTGAAAACAGGGCTGGAGGAGAAATGATGACGGGCATTTACGGGTGAAAACTGGGTTGGAGGAGAAATGATAACGGGGCATTTACGGGTGAAAACTGGGTTGGAGGAGAAATGATGACGGGGCATTTACGGGTGAAAACTGGGCTTGAGGAGAAATGACGACGGGATATTTACGGGTAAAAACTGGGCTGGAGGAGAAATGATGACGGGGCATTTACAGGTGAAAACAGGGCTGGAGGAGAAATGATGACGGGACATTTACGGTTGAAAACTGGGCTGGAGGAGAAATGATGACGGGGCATTTACGGGTGAAACTGGGCTGGAGGAGAAATGATGACGGGGCATTTACGGGTGAAAACTGGGCTGGAGGAGAAATGATGACGGGGCATTTACGGGTGAAAACTGGGCTGGGGGAGAAATGATGACGGGGCATTTACGGGTGAAAACTGGGCTGGAGGAGAAATGATGACGGGGCATTTACGGGTGAAAACTGGACTGGGGGAGAAATGATGACGGGGCATTTATGGGTGAAAACAGGGCTGGAGGAGAAATGATGACGGGACATTTACGGGTGAAAACTGGGCTGGAGGAGAAATGACGACGGGGCATTTACGGGTGAAAACTGGGCTGGAGGAGAAATGATGACGGGGCATTTACGGGGGGGAAACCTGGGCTGGAGGAGAATGATGACAGGGCATTTACGGGTGAAAACTGGGCTGGAGGAGAAATGATGACGGGGCATTTACGGGTGAAAACTTGGCTGGAGGAGAAATGATGACGGGGCATTTACGGGTGAAACTGGGCTGGAGGAGAAATGATGACGGGGCATTTATGGGTGAAAACTGGGCTGAAGGAGAAATGACGACGGGGCGTTTACAGGTGAAAACTGGGCTGGAGGAGAAATGATGACAGGGCATTTATGGGTGAAAACTGGGCTGGAGGAGAAATGATGACGGGGCATTTACCGGTGAAAACTGGGCTGGAGGAGAAATGATGACGGGGCATTTACGGGTGAAAACTGGGCTGGAGGAGAAATGATGACGGGACATTTACGGGTGAAAACTGGGCTTGAGGAGAATGATGACGGGGCATTTACGGGTGAAAACTGGGATGGAGGAGAAATGATGACGGGGCATTTACGGGTGAAAACTGGGCTGGAGGAGAAATGACGACGGGGCATTTACGGGCGAAAACTGGGCTTGAGGAGAAATGAAGACGGGGCATATACGGGTGAAAACTGGGCTGGAGGAGAAATGAAGACGGGGCATATACGGGTGAAAACTGGGCTGGAGGAGAAATGAAGACGGGGCATTTACGGGTGAAAACTGGGCTTGAGGAGAAATGAAGACGGGGCATATACGGGTGAAAACTGGGCTGGAGGAGAAATGATGACGGGGCATTTACGGGTGAAAAGTGGGCTGAAGGAGAAATGACCACGGGGCGTTTACAGGTGAAAACTGGGCTGGAGGAGAAATGAAGACGGGGCATATACGGGTGAAAACTGGGCTGGAGGAGAAATGATGACGGGGCATTTACGGGTGAAAACTGGGCTGGAGGACAAATGATGACGGGGCATTTATGGGTGAAAACTGGGCTTGAGGGAGAATGATGACGGGGGCATTTACGGGTGAAAAGTGGGCTGAAGGAGAAATGACGACGGGGCATTTACGGGTGAAAACTGGGCTGGAGGAGAAATGAAGACGGGGCATATACGGGTGAAAACTGGGCTGGAGGAGAAATGATGACGGGGCATTTACGGGTGAAAACTGGGCTGGAGGAGAAATGACGACGGGGCGTTTACAGGTGAAAACTGGGCTGGAGGAGAAATGAAGACGGGGCATATACGGGTGAAAACTGGGCTGGAGGAGAAATGATGACGGGGCATTTACGGGTGAAACTGGGCTGGAGGAGAAATGATGACGGGGCATTTACGGGTGAAAACTGGGCTGGAGGAGAAATGATGACGGGGCATTTACGGGTGAAAACTGGGCTGGAGGAGAAATGATGACGGGGCATTTACGGGTGAAAACTGGGCTGGAGGAGAAATGATGACGGGGCATTTACGGGTGAAAACTGGGCTGGAGGAGAAATGATGACGGGGCATTTACGGGTGAAAACTGGGCTGGAGGAGAAATGATGACGGGGCATTTACGGGTGAAAACAGGGCTGGAGGAGAAATGATGACGGGGCATTTACGGGTGAAAACTGGGTTGGAGGAGAAATGATAACGGGGCATTTACGGGTGAAAACTGGGTTGGAGGAGAAATGATGACGGGGCATTTACGGGTGAAAACTGGGCTTGAGGAGAAATGACGACGGGATATTTACGGGTAAAAACTGGGCTGGAGGAGAAATGATGACGGGGCATTTACAGGTGAAAACAGGGCTGGAGGAGAAATGATGACGGGACATTTACGGTTGAAAACTGGGCTGGAGGAGAAATGATGACGGGGCATTTACGGGTGAAAACTGGGCTGGAGGAGAAATGATGACGGGGCATTTACGGGTGAAACTGGGCTGGAGGAGAAATGATGACGGGGCATTTACGGGTGAAAACTGGGCTGGAGGAGAAATGATGACGGGGCATTTACGGGTGAAAACTGGACTGGAGGAGAAATGATGACGGGGCATTTATGGGTGAAAACAGGGCTGGAGGAGAAATGATGACGGGACATTTACGGGTGAAAACTGGTCTGGAGGAGAAATGACGACGGGGCATTTACGGGTGAAAACTGGGCTGGAGGAGAAATGACGACGGGGCATTTACGGGTGAAAACTGGGCTGGAGGAGAAATGATGACGGGGCATTTACGGGGGGAAACCTGGACTGGAGGAGAAAATGATGACGGGGCATTTACGGGTGAAAACTGGGCTGGAGGAGAAATGATGACGGGGCATTTACGGGTGAAAACTGGGCTGGAGGAGAAATGATGATGAGGCATTTACGGGGGGAAACCTGGGCTGGAGGAGAATGATGACGGGGCATTTACGGGTGAAAACTGGGCTGGAGGAGAAATGATGACTGGGCATTTACTTTTTTCTCACTGGACATTCGGACACCCCTGATCCCCATACATTGATTTGTGGCGAGGAAAAAGTAGTCCGTGTCCGAATCACAGGCAGAATGAGGGCACTAGATAGTCTGCTATGTAGGGAATGAGGGGTTAGGGAGTAGGGAGGAGATTCGGACACGGTCCTGGTCTGCGGTCTGGATGTCCCTGCGCCACTCAGCCAATCACAGACTGGTTATTAACCAGTATCAGACTGGTATTGGCTGGTATCTGCTAGTATCAGACTGGTATCAGCTGGTATCAGACTGGTATCAGACTGGTATCAGCTGGTATCAGACTGGTATCAGCTGGTGTCAGCTAGTATCAGACTGGTATTGGCTGGTATCTGCTAGTATCAGACTGGTATTGGCTGGTATCTGCTAGTATCAGACTTGTATTGGCTGGTATCTGCTAGTATCAGACTGGTATTGACTGGTATCAGCTGGTATCAGACTGGTATCGGCTGGTATCAGCTGGTATCAGCTGGTGTCAGCTGGTATCAGACTGGTATTGGCTGGTATCGGCTGGTATCTGCTAGTATCAGACTGGTATTGGCTGGTATCTGCTAGTATCTGACTGGTATCGGCTGGTATCGGCTAGTATCTGACTGGTATCCGCTGGTATTGGCTAGTATCTGACTGGTATCAGCTGGTATCGGCTAGTATCTGACTGGTATCAGCTGGTATTGGCTGGTATCTGCTAGTATCAGACTGGTATTGGCTTGTCTCGGCTAGTATCTGACTGGTATCAGCTGATATTGGCTGGTATCTGCTAGTATCAGACTGGTATCGGCTGATATCGGCTAGTATCTGACTGGTATCAGCTGGTATCGGCTAGTATCTGACTGGTATCAGCTGGTATCGGCTAGTATCTGACTGGTATCGGCTGGTATCTGCTAGTATCAGACTGGTATTGGCTGGTATCTGCTAGTATCAGACTGGTATTGGCTGGTATCTGCTAGTATCAGACTGGTATCAGCTGGTATCGGCTAGTATCTGACTGGTATCAGCTGGTATTGGCTGGTATCTGCTAGTATCAGACTGGTATCGGCTGGTATCGGCTAGTATCTGACTGGTATTGGCTGTCATCGGCTAGTATCAGACTGGTATCAGCTGGTATCAGACTGGTATTGGCTGGTATCGGCTAGTATCAGACTGGTATCAGCTAGTATCAGACTGGTATCAGCTGGTGTCGGCTAGTATCAGACTGGTATCAGCTGGTTTCGGCTAGTATCTGACTGGTATCAGACTGGTATCAGCTGGTTTCGGCTAGTATCTGACTGGTATCAGCTGGTATCAGACTGGTATCAGACTGTCTCGGGTGAGCAGTGCAGTGAAGCATTTGTTAGGGCTGGGCCATATAGCCTAAAAATAAAATCTCCAATTTTTTTCCATTTAATCCGATTTACGATGTTTGTCCGATTTTCTCTCCAACATATCAGGAAAACAGAACAAACAACAGGCAACTTAAAACAAATTGTGCTGTTAGTCAAAAACAAGACAAATGTAACGGCCATTATTGGGATGAATAAATAAACGAATCAAAGCTCCAGCTGTGTTTTAAATCACCACTTGTTCTCTCGCCGCAGCCATGTTGTCGCTTGCTGCTGTTTCGTGTATGCCGTGATGATGTTCTTGTTGCGTGCAAGCTTTCGGGAGCTCCAGGTAGCCAAAACTACACCGTTACACAAAAACTCACTTATTTTTCAGATCCCCTGCAACAAAAATTAGAATTTTGAACATTGAATTCGTTCAATGTTTTTTTTTGCCCATGTCTGAGTGTCTGTTACAGCTGCTGTGATGTCATTACCAGCAAAACAGCTGATTGAACCAGCTGACTCGCCCACGCTGTAGAGAAAGTGTGTGTGTGTGCGTGTGTGTGTGTGTGTGTGTGTGTGTGTGTGTGTGTGTGTGTGTGCATGTGTCTGTGTGTGTCTGTGTGTGTGTGTGTGTGTGTGTGTGTGTGTGTGTGTGTGTGTGGTGTGTGTGTGTGTGTGGTGGTGTGTGTGTGTCTGTGTGTGTCTGTGTGTGTGTGTGTGTGTGTGTGTGTGTGTGTGTGTGTGCATGTGTCTGTGTGTGTCTGTGTGTGTGTGTGTGTGTGTGTGTGTGTGCATGTGTCTGTGTGTGTGTGTAGATCATTGTACCTGCTTTCCTCTCCTGAGTCAGACGTCCTGAACTTCCTGGAGACCGACATGTTTACCGACCCACAACCACGTCTTCATCCTACAATGTGATGATGTCACACACATGCGCACACACACACACACACACACACACACACACACACACACGCACACACACACACGACAGAACAGCAGCTTTTCTTCGTGTGTGTGTTTGGATTCAGGATTTCATGAAGAACTGAGGTTGTTAAACCAGACAGACGTGAAGGAGCTCGTCCTCCTCATGACATCATAGAACCTGTCATGGACTAGTCGCTGAGGTCACAACAAGAGCGTCCAGCAGAGCCGAGACGGACACGCCAACGCCGGTTATGCCAACATCAGACACAGCCACATCATGATTTAGCTTCCATGTCGGTTAGTCGTGGCAGTCCTGGTGACTTCAGGACCTCTCCTGCGTCAGACTTTAGACCCGCTGATCAGACCAGATCACGTCAGACCTGCAGCTTCACCGCAGAAACCGGCTGCTGCTCGTCGGGTTTCTGCCAGCTCAGACTGAAACTGAGCGACAACGTAAGAGAGAAACCGCCGATGACGTCAGGACGTCTGCAGCTGCAGAAACGCCTGATGGAGACGGAGGTCAAGGAGCTGAACGAGTCCCCGGGACTCGCACCCCCAACCCTCCCTCTGACTGACACAAGCAGCTGTTTACACGTCCGGTTTCTCACCACAGCTCTCTCCAGAACCCTGGTTCCTGAGCTGGTTCCTGGTTCCAGAGCTGGTTCCTGGTTCCTGAGCTGGTTCCTGGTTCCTGAGCTGGTTCCTGGTTCCTGAGCTGGTTCCTGGTTCCTGAGCTGGTTCCTGAGCTGGTTCCTGGTTCCAGAGCTGGTTCCTGGTTCCAGAGCTGGTTCCTGGTTCCTGAGCTGGTTCCTGGTTCCTGAGCTGGTTCCTGGTTCCTGAGCTGGTTCCTGGTTCCAGAGCTGGTTCCTGAGCTGGTCTCGTTCTGAGCTGGTTCCTGGTTCCTGAGCTGGTTCCTGGTTCCAGAGCTGGTTCCTGGTTCCTGAGCTGGTTCCTGGCCTGGTCTGAGCTGAGTTCCTGGTTCCTGGTCTGACTGAGGCGGATCCTGCAGGTCTGACTGAGGGGGATCCTGCAGGTCTGATCCTGCCTGGAACCCGGTCAGACCGAGGCGGAGGTTCTGCAGTTCTGACTGGAACCAGGTCTGGTTAGACTAGAGGCGGAGGTTCCAGGTCTGACTGAGGCGGATCCTGCAGGTCTGACTGAGGCGGATCCTGCAGGTCCTGATCCTGAGGCGGATCCTGCAGGTCTGACCTGGGGCCGGATCCTGCAGGTCTGACTGAGGTCGGATCAAGCAGGTCTGACTGAGGCGGATCCTGCAGGTCTGACTGAGGCGGATCCTGCAGGTCTGACTGATGCCGGATCCTGCAGGTCTGACTGAGGCCGGATCCTGCAGGTCTGACCGAGGCGGATTCCTCTGCAGGCGGTCCGAGTGAGACTTCATGACCCGGTGAGAAGGGATCCTGCAGGTCTGACTGAGCTGTGGATCCTGCAGGTCTGTAAGGATGAGCAGATCCTGCAGGTCTGACTGAGGCGGATCCTGCAGGTCTGACTGAGGCGGATCCTGCAGGTCTGACTGAGGCGGATCCAGCAGGTCTGACTGAGGCGGATCCTGCAGGTCTGACTGAGGCGGATCCTGCAGGTCTGACTGAGGCGGATCCTGCAGGTCTGACTGAGGCGGATCCTGCAGGTCTGACTGAGGCGGATCCTGCAGGTCTGACTGAGGCGGATCCTGCAGGTCTGACTGAGGCGGATCCTGCAGGTCTGACTGAGGCCCGGCTGCTGGCAGACGTGATAACAGAACCAACCGTCATGTAAAGCAGGAAGCGGCAGCGTGATGCAGCTGTGTGAGGAAATGTGGGCTGGGAGGCGTTCAGGTGACTCAGCTTGTGCTGTAAAACTGAGGCACAGACCGGATGTCACACCCACACAGCTGTCTCACACCATGTTGCTGGTTTGTTCCCATGTAAACTCACATGATCCTGATCACAGGACCGGTTGGTCTCCTTAAGATGGTTTTTATCAAAGTAACAAAAACACGTTCTACCTAATAAACACGAGACTAGTCCAAAAACAGATTTACTACAAACCCAGCAGGAGCTGTAGAATGGAAATGGAAACGGAAGACAGATTTCCAGCTGTCTTCATCCTATAATATTCCCAGTAGAACGTAAACATGTTTTATTACCAGTAGAACGTAAACATGTTTTATTCCCAGTAGAACATAAACATGTTTTATTCCCAGTAGAACATAACATGTTTTATTCCCAGTAGAAAATAAACATGTTTTATTCCCAGTAGAACATAAACATGTTTTATTCCCAGTAGAACGTGAACGTGTTTTATTCCCAGTAGAAAATAAACATGTTTTATTCCCAGTAGAACATAAACATGTTTTATTCCCAGTAGAACATAACATGTTTTATTCCCAGTAGAAAATAAACATGTTTTATTCCCAGTAGAACATAACATGTTTTATTCCCAGTAGAAAATAAACATGTTTTATTCCCAGTAGAACATAAACATGTTTTATTCCCAGTAGAACGTGAACATGTTTTATTCCCAGTAGAACGTAAACATGTTTTATTCCCAGTAGAACATAATCATGTTTTATTCCCAGTAGAACATAAACATGTTTTATTCCCAGTAGAACGTAAACATGTTTTATTCCCAGTAGAACATAAACATGTTTTATTCCCAGTAGAAAATAAACATGTTTTATTCCCAGTAGAACATAAACATGTTTTATTCCCAGTAGAAAGTAAACATGTTTTATTCCCAGTAGAACATAAACATGTTTTATTCCCAGTAGAACATAAACATGTTTTATTCCCAGTAGAACATAAACATGTTTTATTCCCAGTAGAACATAAACATGTTTTATTCCCAGTAGAACGTAAACATGTTTTATTCCCAGTAGAACATAAACATGTTTTATTCCCAGTAGAACGTAAACATGTTTTATTCCCAGTAGAACATAAACATGTTTTATTCCCAGTAGAACATAAACATGTTTTATTCCCAGTAGAACATAAACATGTTTTATTCCCAGTAGAACATAAACATGTTTTATTCCCAGTAGAACGTTAACATGTTTTATTCCCAGTAGAACGTAAACATGTTTTATTCCCAGTAGAACGTAAACATGTTTATTCCCAGTAGAACATAAACATGTTTTATTCCCAGTAGAACATAAACATGTTTTATTCCCAGTAGAACGTAAACATGTTTTATTCCCAGTAGAACGTAAACATGTTTTATTCCCAGTAGAACGTAAACATGTTTTATTCCCAGTAGAACGTAAACATGTTTTATTCCCAGTAGAACGTAAACATGTTTTATTCCCAGTAGAAAATAAACATGTTTTATTCCCAGTAGAACATAAACATGTTTTATTCCCAGTAGAACATAAACATGTTTTATTCCCAGTAGAACATAAACATGTTTTATTTCCAGTAGAACATAAACATGTTTTATTCCCAGTAGAAAATAAACATGTTTTATTCCCAGAAGAACATAAACATGTTTTATTCCCAGTAGAACATAAACATGTTTTATTCCCAGTAGAACATAAACATGTTTTATTCCCAGTAGAACATAAACATGTTTTATTCCCAGTAGAACATAAACATGTTTTATTCCCAGTAGAAAATAAACATGTTTTATTCCCAGTAGAAAATAAACATGTTTTATTCCCAGAAGAACATAAACATGTTTTATTCCCAGTAAAACATAAACATGTTTTATTCCCAGTAGAACATAAACATGTTTTATTCCCAGTAGAAAATAAACATGTTTTATTCCCAGAAGAACATAAACATGTTTTATTCCCAGTAGAACATAAACATGTTTGTTCCCAGTAGAACATAAACATGTTTTATTCCCAGTAGAACATAAACTTGTTTTATTCCCAGTAGAACATAAACATGTTTTATTCCCAGTAGAACATAAACATGTTTTATTCCCAGTAGAACATAAACATGTTTTATTCCCAGTAGAAAATAAAC
Organism: Atherinomorus stipes; assembly: GCA_023101725.1. Lineage (NCBI taxonomy): Eukaryota > Metazoa > Chordata > Actinopteri > Atheriniformes > Atherinidae > Atherinomorus > Atherinomorus stipes. Next base: position 341,510 of record JALJCO010010773.1, on the reverse strand, counting down.
ATGTTTTATTCCCAGAAGAACATAAACATGTTTTATTCCCAGTAGAACATAAACATGTTTATTCCCAGTAGAACATAAACATGTTTTATTCCCAGTAAAACATAAACATGTTTTATTACCAGTAGAACGTAAACATGTTTTATTACCAGTAGAACATAAACATGTTTTATTACCAGTAGAACGTAAACATGTTTTATTCCCAGTAGAACATAAACATGTTTTATTCCCAGTAGAACATAAACATGTTTTATTACCAGTAGAACATAAACATGTTTTATTGCCAGTAGAACATAAACATGTTTTATTCCCAGTAGAACATAACATGTTTTATTCCCAGTAGAAAATAAACATGTTTTATTCCCAGTAGAACATAACATGTTTTATTCCCAGTAGAACATAAACATGTTTTATTACCAGTAGAACATAAACATGTTTTATTACCAGTAGAACGTAAACATGTTTTATTCCCAGTAGAACGTAAACATGTTCTATTCCCAGTAGAACATAAACATGTTTTATTCCCAGTAGAACATAAACATTCTTTATTCCCAGTAGAACATAAACATGTTTTATTCCCAGTAGAACGTAAACATGTTTTATTCCCAGTAGAACGTAAACATGTTTTATTCCCAGTAGAACATAAACATGTTTTATTCCCAGTAGAACGTAAACATGTTTTATTCCCAGTAGAACATAAACATGTTTTATTCCCAGTAGAACATAAACATGTTTTATTCCCAGTAGAACATAAACATGTTTTATTACCAGTAGAACGTAAACATGTTTTATTCCCAGTAGAACATAAACATGTTTTATTACCAGTAGAACATAAACATGTTTTATTCCCAGTAGAACGTAAACATGTTTTATTCCCAGTAGAACGTAAACATGTTTTATTACCAGCTCCTACCAGCTCCTACCAGCTTCTACCAGCTCCTACCAGCTTCTACCAGCTCCTACCAGCTTCTACTAGCTTCTACCAGCTCCTACCAGCTCCTACCAGCTCCTACCAGCTACCAGCTTCTACCAGCTCCTACCAGCTTCTACCAGCTCCTACCAGCTTCTACTAGCTTCTACCAGCTCCTACCAGCTCCTACCAGCTCCTACCAGCTTCTACCAGCTCCTACCAGCTCCTACCAGCTCCTACCAGCTTCTACCAGCTCCTACCAGCTTCTACCAGCTCCTACCAGCTTCTACCAGCTCCTACCAGCTTCTACCAGCTCCTACCAGCTTCTACTAGCTTCTTCCAGCTCCTACCAGCTTCTACCAGCTCCTACCAGCTCCTACCAACTTCTACCAGCTCCTACCAGCTTCTACCAGCTCCTACCAGCTTCTACTAGCTCCTACCAGCTTCTACCAGCTCCTACCAGCTCCTACCAGCTCCTACCAGCTCCTACCAGCTTCTACCAGCTCCTACCAGCTTCTTCCAGCTCCTACCAGCTCCTACCAGCTCCTACCAGCTCCTACCAGCTTCTACTAGCTCCTACCAGCTTCTACCAGCTCCTACCAGCTTCTTCCAGCTCCTACCAGCTCCTACCAGCTCCTACCAGCTTCTACCACAGCTCCTACCAGCTTCTTACCAGCTCCTACCAGCTTCTTCCAGCTCCTACCAACTTCTACCAGCTCCTACCAGCTTCTACTAGCTCCTACTAGCTTCTACCAGCTCCTACCAGCTCCTACCAGCTCCTACCAACTCCTACCGTAGCTCCTACCAGCTTCTACTAGCTCCTACCAGCTTCTACTAGCTTCTTCCAGCTCCTACCAGCTTCTACCAGCTCCTACCAGCTCCTACCAGCTCCTACCAACTTCTACCAGCTCCTACCAGCTTCTACCAGCTCCTACCAGCTTCTTCCAGCTCCTACCAGCTCCTACCAGCTCCTACCAACTTCTACCAGCTCCTACCAGCTCCTACCAGCTCCTACCAGCTTCTACCAGCTCCTACCAGCTCCTACCAACTTCTACCAGCTCCTACCAGCTTCTACCAGCTCCTACCAGCTCCTACCAACTTCTACCAGCTCCTACCAGCTTCCTACCAGCTGCTACCAGCTTCTACCAGCTCCTACCAGCTCCTACCAGCTTCTACCAGCTCCTACCAGCTTCTACCAGCTCCTACCAGCTTCTTCCAGCTCCTACCAACTTCTACCAGCTCCTACCAGCTTCTACCAGCTCCTACTAGCTTCTACCAGCTCCTACCAGCTCCTACCAACTTCTACCAGCTCCTACCAGCTTCTACCAGCTCCTACCAGCTTCTACTAGCTTCTTCCAGCTCCTACCAGCTTCTACCAGCTCCTACCAGCTCCTACCAGCTCCTACCAACTTCTACCAGCTCCTACCAGCTTCTACCAGCTCCTACCAGCTCCTACCAACTTCTACCAGCTCCTACCAGCTTCTACCAGCTGCTACCAGCTTCTACCAGCTCCTACCAGCTTCTACCAGCTTCTACCAGCTCCTACCAGCTCCTACCAGCTTCTACCAGCTTCTACCAGCTCCTACCAACTTCTACCAGCTCCTACCAGCTTCTACTAGCTTCTTCCACCTTCTACCAGCTCCTACCAGCTTCTACCAGCTCCTACCAGCTTCTACCAGCTCCTACCAGCTTCTACCAGCTCCTACCAGCTTCTACTAGCTTCTTCCAGCTCCTACCAGCTTCTACTAGCTCCTACCAGCTCCTACCAACTTCTACCAGCTCCTACCAGCTTCTACCAGCTCCTTCCAACTTCTACCAGCTCCTACCAGCTTCTACTAGCTTCTTCCAGCTTCTACCAGCTTCTACCAGCTTCTACTAGCTTCTTCCAGCTTCTACCAGCTTCTACCAGCTTCTACTAGCTTCTTCCAGCTCCTACCAGCTTCTACTAGCTCCTACCAGCTCCTACCAACTTCTACCAGCTTCTACCAGCTCCTTCCAACTTCTACCAGCTCCTACCAGCTTCTACTAGCTTCTTCCAGCTTCTACCAGCTTCTACCAGCTCCTACCAGCTCCTACCAGCTTCTACCAGCTCCTACCAGCTTCTACTAGCTTCTTCCAGCTCCTACCAGCTCCTACCAGCTTCTACTACCTTATTCCAGCTCCTACCAGCTCCTACCAGCTTCTACTAGCTTCTTCCAGCTCCTACCAGCTCCTACCAGCTTCTACTACCTTATTCCAGCTCCTACCAGCTCCTACCAGCTTCTACTACCTTATTCCAGCTCCTACCAGCTCCTACCAGCTTCTACCAGCTCCTACCAGCTTCTACCAGCTCCTACCAGCTTCTACTAGCTTCTTCCAGCTCCTACCAGCTCCTACCAGCTTCTACTACCTTATTCCAGCTCCTACCAGCTCCTACCAGCTTCTACTAGCTTCTTCCAGCTCCTACCAGCTCCTACCAGCTTCTACTACCTTATTCCAGCTCCTACCAGCTTCAACTATCCTACCAGCTTCTACTACCTTCTTCCAGCTCCTACCAGCTTCTACCAGCTTCTTCCAGCTCCTACCAGCTTCTTCCAGCTCCTACCAGCTTCTACTACCTTCTTCCAGCTCCTACCAGCTACTCCCAGCTACTACCAGCTCCTACCAGCTCCTACCAGCTTCTACTACCTTCTTCCAGCTCCTACCAGCTCCTACCAGCTTCTTCCAGCTTCTACCAGCTCCTACCAGCTTCTTCCAGCTCCTACCAGCTTCTTCCAGCTCCTACCAGCTTCTACTACCTTCTTCCAGCTCCTACCAGCTCCTCCACCAGCTTCTTCCCAGCTTCTACCAGCTCCTACCAGCTTCTACCAGCTCCTACCAGCTTGTGGTTTTAGTTTCTATATGAAAGACAATGAGGGGAAAACAGGAAGTCTGCAGAGCTGCAGAGCTATTGTGAATATAAAGAAGTCAAGATGCTTCCTGAGTCCTGCAGCTTCTACAGGTTCTTCTATCGGTTCTCCTACCGTCTCTTCCACGGGGTCTTCTACCGGGTCTTCTACATGGTCTTCTACTGGGGACGTCTGGCAGTCTGCAGGAACGGTGTTATTGTGAATATTGTTACTTTTTATGTGAAGTCAGAGGAAGTTCTGCTTTCATGTTGGTGAACCTCAAACCACAGCTGTCATCAGCAGAACCCAGCAGTCCTGAAACAGGACATTCTCTCTGAGACGTTCTGACATGGAAGTACTGATACCACCGAAGAAGATCATAAAAATAATAACAGTAATAATATTGCTATTATTACTATTAATGTTATTATTATTAGTAGTAGGAGTAGTAGTAGTATTGTTATTTATATTAGGGCTCTCAAACGATCTAAATACTTGCAGGATTTGTAATCAATTAGTCTAATTAATCACATTTTAATCTCACATCTGATGAAGCAGTGGTGGGAAACAATGGTCCTCACGTGCCACCGTCCTTTAAGTTTTCCATGCAACCCTGCTGAAGTTCTGGATGGGGACTCAAACGTGCTCTTGAGCACTTCAAACACTGTTTGAGTGTGTGGTGCGTTCATGGCGTCATTTAAGCTGAAATTCAGAGCTCTGAAAAAACCCGGATGTCCTAATAATGGCCAAAGGTGAAGTGCAAAACGAAGCACACTACTCGCACTAAACGGACGCCATCTTGCTGACGTAGAAGAAGAGGCGGGACTTTCAAACTGCTTTCAGAGCTGAATAACGGTGAATGAAGCGGTGGCGCCCCCTGCTGCAGCGGAGGCGGTGTTGTACTGATGTGAGTAACATTTATGAAGTGGTTCAGACATAATTACTGACGTATATGTAGCTACTGAGCTGTTCACTCCCTGATGATCACCAGTGATGATCTGGTCGTGTGTTTGAGGCCGTAGTTACACCGGCTCAGTAGAGTTAGCTCCAAGGGGCAAACTCCGCCTCAGAACAGTGAAGCTCGCTTCCTTGTTGTAAATAGTGTAATCCTCCCTTCATCCGCTAGGGGCTGGCTCCAAGAGCGAGCAAATCCCCATAGACTCCCATGTTAAAAACGCCGACTTCACAGCAGAAATAAACAGGTTTACAGCCTGGTTCAAAAAATCATTTTAGGTTTATTAGGTCACGTTTACCTTCATGTCAACTGTGAGGGGGATGAATTTTTTTATAACTCATTCGTTTAGATGTTATTTATTCTTCAAATTACACATAATTAAGGGCGTATCCTTATGATTGACATGCGGCAGACCGGAAGCTCCGCCTGCCGACCGGAGGCTCCTAGTTAGCTCCTTCTTTGCTCTTAATAAGGTCTCAGTTTGTTACAGAGTCGCACAACGGCGGTGTTTAGTCAGCGAATTGCAAGTCTTAGCACGTCTTACCTTAACCATGCCGCTTAGGGGGCTTATCTTTGTTAGCTCCTCTTAGTTTCCTGTTAGCTCAGTTAGCGTTTAGCCCACAGTACGTCAGCTGTCAATCATTTGCCCCGCGGCCGCGCTGTGCCCATTTTAGGATTTTCCTGGAGTGACGAGGTACGTGACACGGCAAGATGGCGACGGTAAGACACGCCCACCTGGCTTCACATTTCTCTATTCAGAAGAGACCGGAAGCTACGTCCAGTAATTATATACAGTCTATGGTTAGCTCACGTTAGCGTTACTTCCTGTAAGTGCAGTGCTCTGTTTGGTCAGCATTTAGCGACAGTAGGGTGCACAACAGACGAAGTACACAGTACGCTGAGTTCCACTCGGGCAAGTGTGCGGTTTGAGACACAGCTATGGACACGTCTTCCACTTCTTCTTCTGGTGTTTATTGGCGGTTAGTAAATAGCTTCCCCACCACCCACTGCCCGGGTCATTCAGTGGGCCCAGTTTGAAATGCTGGTGCATTGAATTGGTACTCTGAATTAATCCTGATTTTCCTATTATGAATTAATATGCAGTGTAATTAATTAATCTAATGAATGCGTTAAACTCACAGCCCTAATAATCATTATTATTATTATAATTACTATTATTATTAATAACTTATTATTATTATTAACATTATCATTGTTATTTTTTTATTATGACTTTATTATTATCATTATGAGTAACATTATTATTATGGGGCTGAACGGTGGTTAGCGCCGCAGCCTCACAGTGAGAGTGTTGCTGGTTCGATTCCCGGCTGGGGAGGGGGTTAGAGCAATTCCAACTCCAACAGTGTGGAGTTTGCATGTTCTCCGTTGTATGCGTGGGTTCTCTCCGGGTTCTCCGGCTTCCCCCCACCATCCAAACACATGATGGTAGATTAATGATCACTCTCAATCGTCCCTATGAGTGAATGTGAGTGTGAATGTCTGTCTGTCTGTCTGTCTGTCTGTCTGTCTGTCTGTCTGTCTGTCTGTCTGTGTTGGTCCTGCAGACTGGTTACCTGTCCAGGTGAACCTGCCTCTCTGATAACAGCTGGATAGACCCTGAACTGGATACACGGTTCAGAAAATGACTGATGACTATTGTTATTATTATTACATAATAATAATTATAATAATGATGATGATGATGATTTTCAACATTATTATTACTATTATTATTATTATTATTATTGAGGGTGGGGTGTTCTGAAGTAAAGGTCAGGTTCTGCCTCCAGCCTCAGATTTCCGTGCATCTCTGTCCGTGCCCCCCCCCCCCGCATGCCTCCATGGTGCTGATGATCCGGGGACCCTGCCTGGTGTCATGGACCTGGTCTCTGATGTGGGTCGCGGCAGCGTGGCTGATCGTAGACCTGATCAGGTCAGCTGGGGGTCAGCTCAGACATCGGGGCTCTGGTGCTATTTCTGTACCTGGACCAGGGTGGGGGGGCTGCCTTCCAGGGCTAACCTGAGAAGTCTGTTGACATGCAGAGAGTAATCTCATCAGGATGGAGGAGGGGGTGTCAATCTGAGTCCAAGCTGGCAGAAACCTGAACGCAGCGCTGACCCCCCCCCCCCGCCCCCATTTAAACAAAGTCCAGTGTGGCTTTTTATCAGGGACGCTGGTTCATTAGATGCATTAATTACACTGCAAATTATCACCATTAATTCAGGACACCAGCATTTTACACACGGACCGCTGATCCGGGCCAAAGAGGACGAAGACGATGACGAAGAGGACGATGACGATGACGACAACGTAGACAAAGACGCAGAAATCTACGGAAGACGATTAGGGCCACTGAAAAAAAATCTGAGATTAAAGGCAGAATTCTGCCTTTAATCTCAGAATTTCACTTTTTTTTTCAGTGGCCCTAATCCTCTTCCGTTGATTTGAGATTAAAATCTGATTATTTAGATTATTTCTTTTAATTGTCTGAACCCTGCTTTTACAATTTGTAAAAAAAAACACATATATATATATATACAGATATATATATGTATATATATATATGTGTGTGTGTGTGTGTGTGTGTGTGTGTATATATTTGATACGAGACGACAGGACGTCCCTGCCCTCTGGCTCTCTGACTGCTGCAGTGCTGCCGGAGCTTCAGGCGTCCCGGGCCCTGAACGCCCCGCGGTGACGGCGAGACTGAGGAATGCCGCCGTTCAGGTGCAGCGGGACGTCCGGGCTTCAGGCTCCGCAGAGAAACCGGAGGAGCTCCCCCCGCCTGCCGGGGGATCAATCTGACACGACTCTCAGCAGGACGGAGTTGTCAGAGGTGAGGGACAGCTGAAGACAAGGGGACGGACGCCCGGCAGGTCCTGGTCCGGGATGCGACTCGGGTAGTTTACCATGTAGGGGAGAGCAGGATAATGTGATACAGTTTTTACATTTGCTCCCCTCTTGCCAAGACAAAATGATATATCAATAAAATTTTCACGTTTCTCATTAATTCAGGATGTTTCCTCGTTATGGAATTGATCAGAATGTTTTTAGGACAAAGGGCAATGAAAATATGATTGTTTTAAAAAAAGTGGTCTTGTGTCTCACTTTAGCCCAGCCTCGGGGTAAAGTGAGACAAACATAAAAATCAGTGGGGTAAAGTGAACCAGTCAGTGGGGAAGCTGATCCTCTTTCATTTTCCACTTTGAAACTACCATAACAACCATTTTTAACAATTACAGCTGGACTGACAACCGCACGTTCCAAAACTACTGTCAGAACGGTAACAGAATCACGGGGATTTCGGTCAAATAGGCAAATTATTCAAACACTTGAAATTTATCCAAAGTAGGGCTGCCATGATAAATCCACTAATCAACTAATCGTCGACTATCAAAATAGTTGGTGACTAATTTTATAATCGACAGATCATTTAATGTTTATAAGCTTTGTTTTTCCTCTAAAAATTGCTACTGTATCTTCTGCTGCCTCGTTTTTCTGTCTGTCAGCTTCTAGAATTTCATATTGACATAAATGAACATAAAAACGACCAGAGAAGCTTGAACCTATTTTTCCATCAGATTTAATGAGAACGTTTCCAAACTTTTGACTGGTTCTGTAAATATGCTACAATTTTTTAACCATCCGATTAATCAACGAATCGTCAAAATAATCGGTGACTATTCACATTCACAGTGTGGGACGAGGACAAAGGACAATCAGAACCAGCTGGTACGCAGCCTCTGGGTCAGAACATGGAACCATTAGAACCTGTTAGAAGAGCCTGGGACTCTAAAATAAAACATATGTCACGTAATATTACACAAAAACATGTTTAAGACTAAACTAAACTGGTGCTTCGTGCTTCAAGACAGTGTCTCACTTTACCCCACAGCATTTGTCTCAGTTTACCCCACAGCATTTGTCTCACTTTAGCCCACAGCATTTGTCTCACTTTAGCCCACAGCATTTGTCTCACTTTACCCCGCAGCATTTGTCTCACTTTAGCTCACAGCATTTGTCTCACTTTACTCCACAGCATTTGTCTCACTTTACCCCACAGCATTTGTCTCACTTTACCCCACAGCCTTTGTCTCACTTTACCCCACAGCATTTGTCTCACTTTAGCCCACAGCATTTGTCTCACTTTACCCCACAGCATTTGTCTCACTTTACCCCACAGCATTTGTCTCACTTTAGCCCACAGCATTTGTCTCACTTTACCCCACAGCATTTGTCTCACTTTAGCCCACAGCATTTGTCTCACTTTAGCCCACAGCATTTGTCTCACTTTACCCCACAGCATTTGTCTCACTTTAGCCCACAGCATTTGTCTCACTTTAGCCCACAGCATTTGTCTCACTTTACCCAACAGCATTTGTCTCACTTTAGCCCACAGCATTTGTCTCACTTTAGCCCACAGCATTTGTCTCACTTTAGCCCACAGCATTTGTCTCACTTTAGCCCACAGCATTTGAGCCACTATTTTAGAAAAAACAACATATCTTGCAGTTCTGGCTAATCTTTAACCAGCATCATGTTCATGGTTTTACATGTTAGAGGTTCATCAACATGCTTGATAGAAGTTTTTCTACCTGAATCAATTTGCTTTGACACAACAGCTGATAAAGTTCACGGCAAGAAAATTTACTTTTACATGCAAAAAACACATTTTTGTGAAAAAAACATACTTAGCATAGCACTAGCACAACTTCTCCTTCCTGGTAAGTGGGTGATGGGAGGAGCTAGAAAACATACTGGTTGTTTGACCACAAATGTGTTTATTTGCCGAGAAATAGCGGGTGTCTCACATTACCCGCTCTACCCTACTGCACATGACAGTAGTACATTGCAGTAACGTCCTGTAAACCAGGACCCCCCCACCGCCATTAAAAGTGGCACATATGTGATCTTTCTGCTCTACAGTGACAGGTCACGTTTTCTGGCTAGTGTAAACACTCCGAACCGCTTCACATCAGATCTGGGCCACATCAGGAGCCAGTCCAGATCAGGGCTCTCATTTATAAAAACTATGTAGGATCTTTACCAAAAGTCTACGCACGCCCAAAACTAAAAGTCTATGTACGCCCAAAACTAAAAGTCTATGTACGCCCAAAACTAAAAGTCTATGTACACCCAAAACTAAAAGTCTACGCACACCCAAAACTAAAAGTCTATGTACACCCAAAACTAAAAGTCTACGCACGCCCAAAACTAAGTCTACGTACGCCCAAAACTAAAAGTACGCCCAAAACTAAAAGCCTACGTACGCCCAAAACCAAGTCTACGTACGCCCAAATCTAAAAGTCTGCGTACGCCCAAAACTAAAAGTACGCCCAAAACCAAAAGTCTGCGTACGCCCAAAACTAAAAGTACGCCCAAAACCAAAAGTCTACGTACGCCCAAAACTAAAAGTCTGCGTACGCCCAAAACTAAAAGTACGCCCAAAACCAAAAGTCTACGTACGCCCAAAACGAAAAGTCTGCGTACGCCCAAAACCAAAAGTCTACGTACGCCCAAAACTAAAAGTCTGCGTACGCCCAAAACCAAGTCTACGTACGCCCAAAACCAAAAGTCTACGTACGCCCAAAACTAAAAGTACGCCCAAAACCAAAAGTCTACGCACACCCAAAACTAAAAGTCTACGCACGCCCAAAACTAAGTCTACGTACGCCCAAAACTAAAAGTACGCCCAAAACTAAAAGCCTACGTACGCCCAAAACCAAGTCTACGTACGCCCAAATCTAAAAGTCTGCGTATGCCCAAAACTAAAAGTACGCCCAAAACCAAAAGTCTACGTACGCCCAAAACGAAAAGTCTGCGTACGCCCAAAACTAAAAGTACGCCCAAAACCAAAAGTCTACGTACGCCCAAAACTAAAAGTCTGCGTACGCCCAAAACTAAAAGTACGCCCAAAACCAAAAGTCTACGTACGCCCAAAACGAAAAGTCTGCGTACGCCCAAAACCAAAAGTCTACGTACGCCCAAAACTAAAAGTCTGCGTACGCCCAAAACCAAGTCTACGTACGCCCAAAACCAAAAGTCTACGTACGCCCAAAACTAAAAGTACGCCCAAAACCAAAAGTCTACGCACACCCAAAACCAAAAGTCTACGTACGCCCAAAACTAAAAGTCTATGTACACCCAAAACTAAAAGTCTACGCACACCCAAAACTAAAAGTCTATGTACACCCAAAACTAAAAGTCTACGCACGCCCAAAACTAAGTCTACGTACGCCCAAAACTAAAAGTACGCCCAAAACTAAAAGCCTACGTACGCCCAAAACCAAGTCTACGTACGCCCAAATCTAAAAGTCTGCGTACGCCCAAAACTAAAAGTACGCCCAAAACCAAAAGTCTACGTACGCCCAAAACTAAAAGTCTGCGTACGCCCAAAACTAAAAGTACGCCCAAAACCAAAAGTCTACGTACGCCCAAAACTAAAAGTCTGCGTACGCCCAAAACTAAAAGTACGCCCAAAACCAAAAGTCTACGTACGCCCAAAACGAAAAGTCTGCGTACGCCCAAAACCAAAAGTCTACGTACGCCCAAAACTAAAAGTCTGCGTACGCCCAAAACCAAGTCTACGTACGCCCAAAACCAAAAGTCTACGTACGCCCAAAACTAAAAGTACGCCCAAAACCAAAAGTCTACGCACACCCAAAACTAAAAGTCTACGCACGCCCAAAACTAAGTCTACGTACGCCCAAAACTAAAAGTACGCCCAAAACTAAAAGCCTACGTACGCCCAAAACCAAGTCTACGTACGCCCAAATCTAAAAGTCTGCGTACGCCCAAAACTAAAAGTACGCCCAAAACCAAAAGTCTACGTACGCCCAAAACGAAAAGTCTGCGTACGCCCAAAACTAAAAGTACGCCCAAAACCAAAAGTCTACGTACGCCCAAAACTAAAAGTCTGCGTACGCCCAAAACTAAAAGTACGCCCAAAACCAAAAGTCTACGTACGCCCAAAACTAAAAGTCTGCGTACGCCCAAAACTAAAAGTACGCCCAAAACCAAAAGTCTACGTACGCCCAAAACGAAAAGTCTGCGTACGCCCAAAACCAAAAGTCTACGTACGCCCAAAACTAAAAGTCTGCGTACGCCCAAAACCAAGTCTACGTACGCCCAAAACCAAAAGTCTACGTACGCCCAAAACTAAAAGTACGCCCAAAACCAAAAGTCTACGCACACCCAAAACCAAAAGTCTACGTACGCCCAAAACTAAAAGTCTGCGTACGCCCAAAACTAAAAGTCTGCGTACGCCCAAAACTAAAAGTCTATGTACGCCCAAAACTAAAAGTCTACGTACGCCCAAAACTAAAAGTCTGCGTACGCCCAAAACTAAAAGTCTGCGTACGCCCAAAACTAAAAGTCTGCGTACGCCCAAAACTAAAAGTCTGCGTACGCCCAAAACTAAAAGTCTGCATACGCCCAAAACTAAAAATCTACGCACGCCCAAAACTAAAAGTCTACGTACGCCCAAAACTAAAAGTCTACGCACGCCCAAAACTAAAAGTCTACGCACGCCCAAAACTAAAAGTCTACACACGCCCAAAACTAAAAGCCTACGTACGCCCAAAACTAAAAGTCTACTAACGCCCAAAAAATATTCCGATTTATAAAACCCTGCGTACGCACAGATTCCCGCAGTCCCCCCGTTATAAATCACACTCTTCCTGGAAGTTTGTGCAGGTGAATTAGGCCCCGCCCCTCTACCATAAATGGTCAATGCAAAGTACCTGATGGATGTTTCTGCATATAAATAAGTAAGATGATCTGGGGCATTTAAAACTGAATCCTGGCAACCGAAAAGACAATAAAACATATTTTTATGGAGCCTAAAGCGGAGGTGCCGGTTGGAGGCGGAGCCTGAAGCGGAGGTGCTGGTTGGAGGCGGAGCCTGAAGCGGAGGTGCTGGTTGGAGGCGGAGCCTGAAGCGGAGGGTTGGAGGCGGGGCCTGAGGCAGAGGTGCCGGTTGGAGGCGGAGCCTGAAGCGGAGGTGCCGGTTGGAGGCGGAGCCTGAAGCGGAGGTGCCGGTTGGAGGTGGAGCCTGAAGCGGAGGTGCTGGTTGGAGGCGGAGCCTGAAGCAGAGGTGCCGGTTGGAGGCGGAGCCTGAAGCGGAGGGTTGGAGGCGGGGCCTGAGGCAGAGGTGCCGGTTGGAGGCGGAGCCTGAGGCAGAGGTGCCGGTTTGAGGCGGAGCCTGAAGCAGAGGTGCTGGTTGGAGGCGGAGCCTGAAGCGGAGGGTTGGAGGCGGGGCCTGAGGCAGAGGTGCCGGTTGGAGGCGGAGCCTGAAGCGGAGGTGCCGGTTGGAGGCGGAGCCTGAAGCAGAGGTGCCGGTTGGAGGCGGGGCCTGAGGCAGAGGTGCCGGTTGGAGGCGGGGCCTGAGGCAGAGGTACCGGTTGGAGGCGGAGCCTGAAGCAGAGGTGCCGGTTGGAGGCGAAGCCTGAAGCAGAGGTGCTGGTTGGAGGCGGAGCCTGAGGCAGAGGTTCCGGTTGGAGGCGGGGCCTGAGGCAGAGGTGCCGATTGGAGGCGGAGCCTGAAGCAGAGGTGCTGGTTGGAGGCGGAGCCTGAGGCAGAGGTTCCGGTTGGAGGCGGGGCCTGAGGCAGAGGTACCGGTTGGAGGCGGGGCCTGAGGCAGAGGTACCGGTTGGAGGCGGAGCCTGAAGCGGAGGTGCCGGTTGGAGGCGGAGCCTGAGGCAGAGGTGCCGGTTGGAGGCGGAGCCTGAGGCAGAGGTTCCGGTTGGAGGCGGAGCCTGATGTGGTGCGTTGGGGTGGGCCCGGTTTCGGCGGGGGGGGGTCGATCTGGATTCAGTTTGTAGAGGAAAGTGTTGCAAAAGTAAATGTGCCAGTCATCATCATCATCATCATCATCGGGCCAGGAAGTCCTGGTGAATCCCTGAAAACGTGTTCCCTTCCCGTTCTCCCTCCGTAGGTCGTCCAGCAGCACGGATGCAGCATCACACACGACTTCCACCTGAACGTACGGCAGCTTCTCCGTTTCCTCTTTCATGACTGGTGGAACGATTAATCCAGGTGTGTCTGATCGCGTATCTGGCCAGACACGCCTGGATTAATCAGTTCATCCAGTCATGGAAGGCAGAGATCGTGCACCTCGTAAATATCCGTGTTAATGCATAAATACAACGGATGAGGAAGATGATAGTGAGAAACCTGATGAAATGCTGATGTCACTTCTACGTTTGCTCACGGACGTTCTTATTTTTATTTTTGTGAGGATCGTCTCGTTTCAGCTGCGTTTGCTCACGGACGTTCTTATTTTTTTTTAGTGAGGATCGTCTCGTTTCAGCTGCGTTTGCTCACGGACGTTCTTATTCTTATTTTTGTGAGGATCGTCTCGTTTCAGCTGCGTTTGCTCACGGACGTTCTTATTTTTGTTTTTGTGAGGATCGTCTCGTTTCATCTGCGTTTGCTCACGGACGTTCTTATTCTTATTTTTGTGAGGATCGTCTCGTTTCAGCTGCGTTTGCTCACGGACGTTCTTATTTTTATTTTTGTGAGGATCGTCTCGTTTCAGCTGCGTTTGCTCACGGACGTTCTTATTTTTGTTTTTGTGAGGATCGTCTCGTTTCAGCTGCGTTTGCTCACGGACGTTCTTATTTTTTTTTAGTGAGGATCGTCTCGTTTCAGCTGCGTTTGCTCACGGACGTTCTTATTCTTATTTTTGTGAGGATCGTCTCGTTTCAGCTGCGTTTGCTCACGGACGTTCTTATTTTTATTTTTGTGAGGATCGTCTCGTTTCAGCTGCGTCTGCTCACGGACGTTCTTATTTTTGTGAGGATCGTCTCGTTTCAGCTGCGTTTGCTCACGGACGTTCTTATTTTTATTTTTGTGAGGATCGTCTCGTTTCAGCTGCGTTTGCTCACGGACGTTCTTATTTTTGTTTTTGTGAGGATCGTCTTGTTTCAGCTGCGTCTGCTCACGGACGTTCTTATTTTTGTTTTTGTGAGGATCGTCTCGTTTCAGCTGCGTCTGCTCACGGACGTTCTTATTTTTGTGAGGATCGTCTCGCTTCAGCTGCGCTTGCTCACGGACGCTCTTAATTTTGTTTTTGTGAGGATCGCCTCGTTTCAGCTGCGTTTGCTCACGGACGTTCTTATTTTTATTTTTGTGAGGATCGTCTCGTTTCAGCTGCGTCTGCTCACGGACGTTCTTATTTTTGTTTTTGTGAGGATCGTCTCGTTTCATCTGCGTCTGCTCACGGACGTTCTTATTTTTGTTTTTGTGAGGATCGTCTCGTTTCAGCTGCGTTTGCTCACGGACGTTCTTATTCTTATTTTTGTGAGGATCGTCTCGTTTCAGCTGCGTCTGCTCACGGACGTTCTTATTTTTGTTTTTGTGAGGATCGTCTCGTTTCAGCTGCGTCTGCTCACGGACGTTCTTATTCTTATTTTCGTGAGGATCGTCTCGTTTCATCTGCGTTTGCTCACGGACGTTCTTATTTTTGTTTTTGTGAGGATCGTCTCGTTTCAGCTGCGTTTGCTCACGGACGTTCTTATTTTTATTTTTGTGAGGATCGTCTCGTTTCATCTGCGTTTGCTCACGGACGTTCTTATTTTTGTTTTTGTGAGGATCGTCTCGTTTCATCTGCGTTTGCTCACGGACGTTCTTATTTTTATTTTTGTGAGGATCGTCTCGTTTCATCTGCGTTTGCTCACGGACGTTCTTATTTTTGTTTTTGTGAGGATCGTCTTGTTTCAGCTGCGTTTGCTCACGGACGTTCTTATTTTTGTTTTTGTGAGGATCGTCTCGTTTCAGCTGCGTTTGCTCACGGACGTTCTTATTTTTGTTTTTGTGAGGATCGTCTCGTTTCATCTGCGTTTGCTCACGGACGTTCTTATTTTTATTTTTGTGAGGATCGTCTCGTTTCATCTGCGTTTGCTCATGGACGTTCTTATTTTTATTTTTGTGAGGATCGTCTCGTTTCAGCTGCGTTTGCTCACGGACGTTCTTATTTTTGTTTTTGTGAGGATCGTCTCGTTTCAGCTGCGTTTGCTCACGGACGTTCTTATTTTTATTTTTTGTGAGGATCGTCTCGTTTCAGCTGCGTTTGCTCACGGACGTTCTTATTTTTATTTTTGTGAGGATCGTCTCGTTTCATCTGCGTTTGCTCACGGACGTTCTTATTTTTGTTTTTGTGAGGATCGTCTCGTTTCAGCTGCGTTTGCTCACGGACGTTCTTATTTTTATTTTTGTGAGGATCGTCTCGTTTCAGCTGCGTTTGCTCACGGACGTTCTTATTTTTATTTTTGTGAGGATCGTCTCGTTTCATCTGCGTCTGCTCACGGACGTTCTTATTTTTGTGAGGATCGTCTCGTTTCAGCTGCGTTTGCTCACGGACGTTCTTATTTTTATTTTTGTGAGGATCGTCTCGTTTCAGCTGCGTTTGCTCACGGACGTTCTTATTTTTATTTTTTGTGAGGATCGTCTCGTTTCATCTGCGTTTGCTCACGGACGTTCTTATTCTTATTTTTGTGAGGATCGTCTCGTTTCAGCTGCGTTTGCTCACGGACGTTCTTATTTTTATTTTTGTGAGGATCGTCTCGTTTCATCTGCGTTTGCTCACGGACGTTCTTATTCTTATTTTCGTGAGGATCGTCTCGTTTCATCTGCGTTTGCTTACGGACGTTCTTATTTTTGTTTTTGTGAGGATCGTCTCGTTTCAGCTGCATTTGCTCACGGACGTTCTTATTCTTATTTTTCGTGAGGATCGTCTTGTTTCAGCTGCGTTTGCTCACGGACGTTCTTATTTTTATTTTTGTGAGGATCGTCTTGTTTCAGCTGCGTTTGCTCACGGACGTTCTTATTCTTATTTTCGTGAGGATCGTCTTGTTTCAGCTGCGTTTGCTCACGGACGTTCTTATTCTTATTTTTGTGAGGATCGTCTCGTTTCAGCTGCGTTTGCTCACGGACGTTCTTATTCTTATTTTTGTGAGGATCGTCTCGTTTCATCTGTGTTTGCTCACGGACGTTCTTATTTTTATTTTTGTGAGGATCGTCTCGTTTCATCTGCGTTTGCTCACGGACGTTCTTATTCTTATTTTCGTGAGGATCGTCTCTTTTCATCTGCGTTTGCTTACGGACGTTCTTATTTTTGTGAGGATCGTCTCGTTTCAGCTGCGTTTGCTCACGGACGTTCTTATTCTTATTTTCGTGAGGATCGTCTTGTTTCAGCTGCGTTTGCTCACGGACGTTCTTATTCTTATTTTTGTGAGGATCGTCTCGTTTCAGCTGCGTTTGCTCACGGACGTTCTTATTCTTATTTTTGTGAGGATCGTCTCGTTTCATCTGCGTTTGCTCACGGACGTTCTTATTCTTATTTTCGTGAGGATCGTCTTGTTTCAGCTGCGTTTGCTCACGGACGTTCTTATTTTTATTTTTGTGAGGATCGTCTTGTTTCAGCTGCGTTTGCTCACGGACGTTCTTATTCTTATTTTCGTGAGGATCGTCTTGTTTCAGCTGCGTTTGCTCACGGACGTTCTTATTTTTATTTTTGTGAGGATCGTCTTGTTTCAGCTGCGTTTGCTCACGGACGTTCTTATTCTTATTTTTGTGAGGATCGTCTCGTTTCAGCTGCGTTTGCTCACGGACGTTCTTATTTTTATTTTTGTGAGGATCGTCTCGTTTCAGCTGCGTCTGCTCACGGACGTTCTTATTTTTATTTTTGTGAGGATCGTCTCGTTTCAGCTGCGTCTGCTCACGGACGTTCTTATTCTTATTTTTGTGAGGATCGTCTCGTTTCAGCTGCAGCAGGAACAACGCTGCTGTCTGAGATGCAGTAAAACGTGCGTTCTCTGTTCTCCACATGGACAGAAAAGCCGCCGCTGCAGCGGTGGACGTCCGCTGGCGGCCGTCGGCCTGATCCGTCTGCACTGAAAAGTACACGGAAATACTTCAGTTAGGCCAACTTAGTCCCAAAAAGTACACTTGTTAGTATACTGGTAGTACACTGATAGCAGTTGGTAAATAAAAGTACACTTGGGCATCTCGGTGTCGATGTGGTGCGGTGTGGCTGCGGGTTGGTTGGGGGCCGGGCGCTTTGGTGGGGGGTGCGGTTTTGTTTGTGGCTTCCGGGGCTTTGTATGCGGGGCGGGCGCGGGGGGGGATCTGTATCTTGTATGTGGTTGCTCCTGCGGTATTGATGTCTTGGGTGCCCGTGTCTCGATGTGGAGGCGGTGACGGTATATCTTTCAGCCCTAGTGTTGGGGTAGGTGTGTGGGGAGTGTGTGTGTGAGCGTGGTGGCGGGGTAGGGGGTGGTGGAGGTGGTGGCGCCCTGGTGTCAGGTGTGTGGGGCAGGGACGTTGGGGTGGGGGCTGGCCTGCCCTGAGGGGGTTTCGTCTGGGGGGTCCGGTCCTCCTGGGCCGGTTGTTGGGCCGCCCGGGTCGGGGGGGGTGGCTGCTCTTGGGCGCTTGGGCCCTGGGCCCGGCGCTGTCTCCGCTCCGGGGGGCGCCCGGCGCCCGGTGGGGTCGGCAGCTGCTGGTCTTGGTCCGCTGGGGCCTGGGCCCCCAGACCGCGGGGGGCTCCGGCTGGGGCCGCCTTTTGCCACCCTTCGGGGGATGCATGTCCGCTCTTTGGGGGGGGGGGGGGGTAGCTGGGATCTGGGCCTCTGGGTGGCTGCTGGGGGCCTGGGTCGTGAGCCTTGCGGGCTTCCTCCTCCTTGCGGAGACGAGGCTGCATCTGCATGACTGTATCACCATGGAGACCCTTTATTATGCATGTTGATGCTGTGACACTGTTTTCTATTGCGATGACTAGGTCGTACCTCTTCTCTACTTCCCATTGCGATGACTAGGTTGTACCTCTTCTCTGCTTCCCATTGCGCTGACTAGGTTGTACCTCTTCTCTACTTCCCGTTGCGATGACTAGGTTGTACCTCTTCTCTACTTCCCATTGCGATGACTAGGTTGTACCTCTTCTCTACTTCCCATTGCGATGACTAGGTTGTACCTCTTCTCTACTTCCCATTGCGATGACTAGGTTGTACCTCTTCTCTACTTCCCATTGCGATGACTAGGTTGTACCTCTTCTCTGCGTAGTTCTGTGTGTGTTTGTATGATCTGAGGATATTTATCCACCTGCAGGTCCTCCTGTAGGGGATTGCTTGTTTTGTTTTCCAACAGAGACCTTGGTTGTTTAGGGATCGCGGTACAGATGTACCAGTGAACTGTGTAAGTGGATTCATGTTTTCTCTCTCTCTCTCTCTTCCTCTTCCTTACTCCTTTCTCTCTGTTTCACTTTCTATCATTACCTCTGTTAACTTTCATTTCTCCCTTGTCAGGCCCAGCAGTATGAAATGGAATGGTGTAATAGACAAATGTTTAAATAAAGAAATAAAATGAATAAACATGATATCAAGTGGAGCCTTATGTTCATAAAGCTCCACTTGATAAAGCAAAACTGTTCAACAGAATAAAGCAATCAGATTTCCATTCTGCTGCTTCGATGCTGGACAGGACAAGTAAAAAAATAAATAAATAAAATAAAAAATAAATAAATAAAAAAATAAAAAATAAAAGTACACTTGGGGGACATACTTTGGTATACTTGAGTATACTTCATGACATGTACATGTACTTAAAGGTAGAATCCCCCGTCAGCCGTGACCGTCCGAAGGTTCACTGAGCTGGAGAATCTCAGCTGATGCAGCAGCTCTGATTCAGATGCTGGTGTGGAGCTGCAGGTCCGACAGGGGGGGGGCGCGCGCGGGGGGGGGGTCCTGCAGAGCTCCACCCTGCAGCTAATCAGGCCGCATGGCCGCCGTGATAACGCCGGCCGTTGGCCACGCCCACCTCTGAGCGCCTCTGCTCCGGCGTTTTCCCCCCACAGACAGGCCTCTGTAGATTAAAGGGACAGTACACCCACATAATGATGGTCCTTCATCTTCTCCTCATCCTCAGGCTGAGCGAGACTCCGCAGCACGTTGGGTTTGGTTTTGCTTCCTCAGAGCAGATGTTAGCTAGCAGTCATGTGAGGATAGCCTCCAGTGTTGCACTTTCCTACCAACACAAAGGCATTTGAACACAACACACTGGTGGTCTCCACTTCACAAGTGAAGGATCATCTTTCCCATCGCACATGAAGGCAGCATTAAAGGGAAGGCTGATAACAGGAAATGATGACGTCATCCCGATAAGTCCGATATCACGACTCGCCCGATAACTCGTGTCCCATAAAGGTGGAATGTTTCAGGACCGAAGCTGAAAATCCCACGTTCAGCTTTTCTGCTGAGATGTGATTGAGGAACGAAAGCTGCTGCTTCATGTAGGAGGCCCCCACCTGCTTCCAGACCACCTTCCCTTCTTATTTCAGACACTAACTCCCCCATACAGATGGAACTTTATCAGTATCGGCCTGTAGGAGCTGAAATTATCGGTAATCAGTATCGCTTTTAAAGAATGCTTATCGTGGTTATCATCCCTGTGAAGGTGTGACATCACCACCTACCACACGGTGCAAACTACCGTACCGAGGGACGGCTGCTGTGACATGTCAGTCACCTGGGGGGGCAGTCCAATGGCAGGGGGTCCAGTGCCCCCAGCCCCCCCTCTTGTCCCGCTCTGTCGCTCTTAGCACATTGTAAACGGTGAGTTTCTTCTTCTACGCTTGTATTATCGGCAGAGTGGGCTCTGAACGCCGCGGCTTCTGTGGTGTCGTGAACTCACACTTTTGATAAATTTCTCCCATTTTGGCAACTTCAGGTCAAGTTTTCCAGGGAAACAGATGCAGAGGTGAAGCTGTCAGACAGGTTCCCGCGCCGTCTGAAAAGTCTTGAATTTACCTTAAAACGTCCTTAAATGTGCCAGTTTTGGTCTGAAACTTTGTGACAGTGAAGCTACGACGGAGCGGGAAAGAAAACCAAACAGATCCGTGTGTTTTTCCCTCCAATAAATCTGGACACGGTCTGAATGTCAGTCAGAGACGTCCGACCGTATGAACCACCTGCACCATCACCATGAAACTGGAAACCAGTTTCTGTCTGACTGCAGGTGGAAGTGATGGAGGAACGTGTAACCGAACACAGGAACCTTTATGGACACGAGACAGAACGCAGCCTTCAGGGTGGTGCTGGAGACCCAGATCTGAGTCTGGTCTCAGTCTCAGATGGAGGTTTTCCTGGCTCTCCGGGTGGTGCTGGAGACCCAGATCTGAGTCTGGTCTCAGTCTCAGATGGAGGTTTTCCTGGCTCTCCGGGTGGTGCTGGAGACCCAGATCTGAGTCTGGGTCTCAGTCTCAGATGGAGGTTTTCCTGGCTCTCCAGGTGGTGCTGGAGACCCAGATCTGAGTCTGGGTCTCAGTCTCAGATGGAGGTTTTCCTGGCTCTCCGGGTGGTGCTGGAGACCCAGATCTGAGTCTGGGTCTCAGTCTCAGATGGAGGTTTTCCTGGCTCTCCGGGTGGTGCTGGAGACCCAGATCTGAGTCTGGGTCTCAGTCTCAGATGGAGGTTTTCCTGGCTCTCCGGGTGGTGCTGGAGACCCAGATCTGGAATCATGTCTGCTTTACTGCAGACGATCAGCAGCATCCTGTCCCTCGCACACAGAGACTCCCCCTGATTCTCTCCATCCTCTGATGTGATGAGAAGTGTTTAGCAGCATGCTAGCCAGTAACACTCGTCTGTCATGTTGTGGTTTCTACTTGCTTAGAACCGTTTTTACTGAATCGTCGTAACCGTAGTTTCCTCTCGGTTGTCCTGGTGAAACACGTCTCGTACGCGTGGATGAGCTGCAGGAGGAAGTGGCCGCGTGTTGGTGTCTGTGCAGCAGATATGTGGCTAACCAGGGTGTGAATGTGGGCAGAGACGGCCGTGGGGGGGTTGTGGTTGACTCTGACACACATTAGCCTGCAGCAGCTAACGCTGGATCTCTGCTCTTTCTGCAGGGATCCAGCGTTAGCGTGCAGCAGCTAACGGTGGATCTCTGCTCTTCCTGCAGGGATCCAGCATTAGCATGCAGCAGCTAACGGTGGATCACTGCTCTTCCTGCAGGGATCCAGCGTTAGCGTGCAGCAGCTAACGGTGGATCTCTGCTCTTCCTGCAGGGATCCAGCGTTAGCGTGCAGCAGCTAACGGTGAATCTCTGCTCTTCCTGCAGGGATCCAGCGTTAGCGTGCAGCAGCTAACGGTGGATCCCTGCTCTTTCTGCAGGGATCCAGCGTTAGCGTGCAGCAGCTAACGGTGAATCTCTGCTCTTCCTGCAGGGATCCAGCGTTAGCGTGCAGCAGCTAACGGTGAATCTCTGCTCTTCCTGCAGGGATCCAGCGTTAGCGTGCAGCAGCTAACGGTGGATCCCTGCTCTTTCTGCAGGGATCCAGCGTTAGCGTGCAGCAGCTAACGGTGGATCTCTGCTCTTCCTGCAGGGATCCAGCGTTAGCGTGCAGCAGCTAACGGTGAATCTCTGCTCTTCCTGCAGGGATCCAGCGTTAGCGTGCAGCAGCTAACGGTGGATCCCTGCTCTTTCTGCAGGGATCCAGCGTTAGCGTGCAGCAGCTAACGCTGGATCCCTGCTCTTTCTGCAGGGATCCAGCGTTAGCGTGCAGCAGCTAACGGTGGATCCCTGCTCTTCCTGCAGGGATCCAGCGTTAGCGTCACGTTTGAGGCTCAGATCTTCTATCTAACAGCAACGGTGCTCTCAGTTCATCCAGGATGTTTATAGACTTTAAACTGGAAAGTTTCAGGAAGTGAAAGTCAGCATTTGGCTTTTCTACAAGAATATCTGTGTGTGCACTTATGAGGCGACTGCTGATGTGCAGGATTATTACGCAACTCAGTGAAAAACAGATTTCCCATCTTGTTTATTACCATGTACAGTTACATCGTTTACATTGACTATTTACACTCGTGTCCATCAGGACCACTGTACTACTACATGCTACATGCTACATGCTACAACTTTACAGATGTCCCAGCTACCAACATAGTCCCCCTTCTGTCCAGTAAGACTCTTGGGTCTTTAATAGACTTGTAGTTCTCAAGACCACTTTTTCACAGTCTCATGTCTCATGTCTCGAGTCTCGAGTCTCATGTCTCGGGTCTCGTGTGTCTCAGACTGGCCGAGCGGTCTTGAAGGGATTTGGAATCTGTAGTTTCCAGGCAGCGACTGTGTTTTTCTGTTTCATCATTCACCTCCTCAAGTACCAAAAACTACAACCTCATTTTCTACTCGCAGCTGAAGGTACGGAGCTGAGGCTCCACAACTCATGAAAACTGGTAGAAAAATCAGGTTGTTTTTGGTCTCCGCCTCATTCTGGATCTGAACTAGTCCAGGTCTGGATCTGAACTAGTCTAGGTCTGACCCTCTCTGGTCTTGGTCTGGAGCTGAACTAGTCTAGGTCTGACCCTCTCTGGTCTTGGTCTGGAGCTGAACTAGTCTTGGTCTGACCCTCTCTGGTCTTGGTCTGGAGCTGAACTAGTCTTGGTCTGACCCTCTCTGGTCTTGGTCTGGATCTGAACTAGTCTAGGTCTGACCCTCTCTGGTCTTGGTCTGGATCTGAACTAGTCCAGGTCTGACCCTCTCTGGTCTTGGTCTGGATCTGAACTAGTCCAGGTCTGACCCTCTCTGGTCTTGGTCTGGATCTGAACTAGTCCAGGTCTGACCCTCTCTGGTCTTGGTCTGGAGCTGAACTAGTCTTGGTCTGACCCTCTCTGGTCTTGGTCTCGGTTTAGGCGGTGTTGACTACAAGTCTAGTCTTTAATATCTCAAATGCAGCCGGCGATCAGGAAGGCTTCTCGTTTCCCCCCCACTTTCATATCATGGAGTTCACCGGGGTCCGAGCCAAAAAGGTCCATAAAAGTCCACAAAAACGTGTCAATATTCCTCCATACTGCTCGTCCAACGTAATCCAAGTGTCCTGAGTGGGTAGCGTCCAGAATTTACTTGAAACCATCTTTCAGTAGATTTTAGAGCCTAAACAGTAGAACATCGTACTTTCACGATGCGTCCATCAGCGTTTACGACACTACAGAACAATCTTGAACAATCCTGACATGCAACGCGATGAAAACAGCCAGTGGAAGAAGACAACAACATCCTGCTATCACCAAAGAAACGCGCTGCCTTGGAGATTTGCGCTCTTCTTTGTGAAGAATTCGCCAAAAATAAAAGGTGGCAACGTCGCGTGTGGACGAGGAATCGTCTGAGCAGACGTGGGCTGGACGGTCCGTCGGTTCTGCAACCAGAACGCCGTCCACATGCCGGGTCTCCGTGCTGCCTCTGGTTTACCTCCGTTTCTGTTTCACGAATGTGAAACATGAAAATCTCCGAGGAAAGAGTTCTCAGTCTGGTCGTGGCTCCGCTCCAACGTGAGATTCACGAGCCACGACCAGAACATCACACGGGTTTGATGTTCTTGCGAATCACGATTTCTGATCGGGAGCTCGTCGTGAGGAGCCCATCGCCTCTCGTGACCCCCTCTTACACGGCACGATGCACGACTTGGCCAAGAGTCGGCCCGATTGTCCAACCTGTCACACGGCTGGAAAATCGGCTAAAAAACGGCCAAAAATGGCACCGTGTATGCCGGACGTTAGTCTCATGATTCACACCACAGATGGTACTCAGTTATTTTTGATGACAAGGGTGGTTTCATTTTTTCCATGGCTGTATACCGTATGTATGTATATATATGTTACTGGTCTGTTCCCAGTTAAACCAGTTGCATATTAAAATCTCCTCCTATGATTATTTTCCCCCTTTTGTTGCTTCTGTTCCAGCGTTCACAGACGTGATCAGATTCACAATCAGAGAAGATTTTCCATCAAATGTTTCATCATCTGAGACGTTCTTGATGTTCTACTGGGAATAAAACATGTTGATGTTCTACTGGGAATAAAACATGTTTATGTTCTACTGGGAATAAAACATGTTTATGTTCTACTGGGAATAAAACATGTTTATGTTCTACTGGGAATAAACATGTTTATGTTCTACTGGGAATAAACATGTTTATGTTCTACTGGGAATAAAACATGTTTATGTTCTACTGGGAATAAACATGTTTATGTTCTACTGGGAATAAAACATGTTTATGTTCTACTGGGAATAAACATGTTTATGTTCTACTGGGAATAAAACATGTTCATGTTCTACTGGGAATAACACATGTTTACGTTCTACTGAGAATAAAACATGTTTATGTTCTACTGGGAATAAAACATGTTTATGTTCTACTGGGAATAAAACATGTTTATGTTCTACTGGGAATAAAACATGTTTATGTTCTACTGGGAATAAAACATGTTTATGTTTTACTGGGAATAAAACATGTTAATGTTCTACTGGGAATAAAACATGTTTACGTTCTACTGGGAATAAAACAATGTTTATGTTCTACTGGGAATAAAACATGTTTATGTTCTACTGGGAATAAAACATGTTTATGTTCTACTGGGAATAAACATGTTTATGTTCTACTGGGAATAAACATGTTTATGTTCTACTGGGAATAAAACATGTTTATGTTCTACTGGGAATAAAACATGTTTACGTTCTACTGGGAATAAAACATGTTTACGTTCTACTGGGAATAAACATGTTTATGTTCTACTGGGAATAAAACATGTTTATGTTCTACTGGGAATAAAACATGTTTATGTTCTACTGGGAATAAACATGTTTACGTTCTACTGGGAATAAAACATGTTTATGTTCTACTGGGAATAAAACATGTTTATGTTCTACTGGGAATAAACATGTTTACGTTCTACTGGGAATAAAACATGTTTATGTTCTACTGGGAATAAACATGTTTACGTTCTACTGGGAATAAAACATGTTTACGTTCTACTGGGAATAAAACATGTTTATGTTCTACTGGGAATAAAACATGTTTACGTTCTACTGGGAATAAAACATGTTTATGTTCTACTGGGAATAAACATGTTTACGTTCTACTGGGAATAAAACATGTTTATGTTCTACTGGGAATAAACATGTTTACGTTCTACTGGGAATAAAACATGTTTACGTTCTACTGGGAATAAAACATGTTTACGTTCTACTGGGAATAAAACATGTTTATGTTCTACTGGGAATAAAACATGTTTATGTTCTACTGGGAATAAAACATGTTTATGTTCTACTGGGAATAAAACATGTTTATGTTCTACTGGGAATAAACCATGTTTATGTTCTACTGGGAATAAACCATGTTTATGTTCTACTGGGAATAAAACATGTTTACGTTCTACTGGGAATAAAACATGTTTACGTCCTACTGAGAATAAAACATGTTTATGTTCTACTGGGAATAAAACATGTTTATGTTCTACTGGGAATAAAACATGTTTATGTTCTACTGGGAATAAAACACGTTTATGTTCTACTGGGAATAAAACACGTTTATGTTCTACTGGGAATAAAACACGTTTATGTTCTACTGGGAATAAAACATGTTTATGTTCTACTGGGAATAAACATGTTTATGTTCTACTGGGAATAAAACATGTTCATGTTCTACTGGGAATAAAACATGTTTACGTTCTACTGGGAATAAAACATGTTTACGTTCTACTGGGAATAAAACATGTTTATGTTCTACTGGGAATAAACATGTTTACGTTCTACTGGGAATAAAACATGTTTATGTTCTACTGGGAATAAAACATGTTTACGTTCTACTGGGAATAAAACATGTTCATGTTCTACTGGGAATAAAACATGTTTATGTTCTACTGGGAATAAACATGTTTATGTTCTCCTGTGAGTTAGATATCGGTTGATGAGACGTATCCACTGTTGCGTTCTGCTTTTAGTAACATTTACACCGTGTCCAGCTCTGAGCTGCTGCAGTGTGGGGGGGTCTGCACGCGCTCAGTGTGGCTGCCAGCGGTGACGGGAAGCTTTGGTGTCTGCTGTGATCGTCTGCAGCAGAGAAAGAGAGCGGAACAGGATTCAGTTCTGCTTTCTGTGTGGAGACGGCATGCTTTGACCTGTGCAGAGGCTGCGGCTCAGCCTGCAGGGCTCGGCTCCCCGCCGCCCCCTGCAGACCGACCCGGGTACTGCGGGGGGGAGGCCGTCTCTGCGGGCGAGGACGTCTGTGTGGGGACGTCACATCGCATCGGGTGGTTTCCTGCTGCAGATGGAAAACCTGCAGTCAGACAAACACGTCCTGCATCCTGAACACGCTGAGCAGCTGCAGCCTGACCAGGTTCATCTGTGAGGGAGGGAAAACAACACCAGGGGTGGCCATGGCCCCCCTGAGTAAAAGGCTGGCCACCCCAGCAAAAAAACATTTTTTTCATTTATATCAACTTTTATGTTAGGTACAAACTGGTACCTGTGTTTGTGAGTGTGAACCAGTACGTCACATACCAGCCTTCATACGGAAACAAGTCAGACTTTGATCCTCCGGTTCGGGCAGACGGCCCGCTTGGGCAGAAAGCCTGAAACCAGCCTGTCAGAGCTTCTTTCCGGCTGTTTCTTTCTCACGCTGTCTTCAAATGGCAGCTGTGTTCATGTTTTATTTCTGTATATGTAGCATGTTTTACTGTTTCAGTGAGAGCTGGTGGAGCGACGCTTGTTCCTCTCAGACCCGGAAGTTCACCTTTGTGGTCTGTGGAGTCTCACACCTCCGTTCCAGCAGACTTTCAGTATTTACCTGAACCTGCTGTCCCTGTAAGAAGACGTCCTCGTCTCTATTGATGCTCCAGTTTTGGGGATGTGACCAACGCAGCACGAACACGTCTCTTCTAAATGGCAGGAATGTCCGTTTCTGTGTTTTACAACAACCACAGACGTGAATCAGCTATTTTTCATTTCATTTATTTGCTGGTACGATCCCCTAGATCAGGGGCGTCACAGTGGTTCCAGAGGGGGCCGTGTGGCTGCTGGTTTTCTGTCCAACCAAGCAGCAGCACACCAGCTCCACTCATCTCATCAGTGAGTTCAGTCTTAACCTGAAGACTTGATGAGATGAGTGGAATCTGGTGTGCTGCTGCTTGGTTGGAAAGAAAACCAGCAGCCACACGGCCCCCTCTGGAACCACTGTGACACCCCTGATCTAGATGGTGTATGTCACCCATCTCACAGAGCAGTGGGGGTTAAGGACCCTGCTCAGGCGTCCTCAGGCGTCCTCAGGCGTCCTCAGGCGTCCTCAGGCGTCCACATTGAATAGATCTATAGTTATGTGATCTACAGTAATATGAAGTAGCCCCCGTTTGCCATGCTCAGGCGGTGTAAGAAGCTGCTCTGGTCAGCTGAGATCTATCAGAACCAGAAGCAGAACCAGGAGCAGAACCAGAAGCAGAAGCAGAACCAGGAGCAGAACCAGAACCAGAACCAGATGCAAAGCTCTCCTGCTGTTTGTGCTTGATGCTGTTTCAGACGTAGACGAGGACGGTTTCAGAGCGGAGGTGCTCAGACCCTGACTGAAAGTCATCAGCGTTGAAAATGGGGGGGGGGGGGGAGATTGACCCGTAATTGTTCGGCTTTGAGGTCCGTATGGATCCGTTTCAGCTGTGATGTGATGAGCCCAGTTTTCAGGGTTTGTGGGAACCGGACGGGCGTTACCGTTAAAACGCAGCCTGGTTCCAGACCGGGACTGAAACGCGTCTGCCGGAACCTGCGGGACTGACATGGAGATGACATCATCACGCGTTTGCATCCAGGTGTCCGTTCGACGCTGAAAGTGTCCTCGGGGATGCCTGTCCTCTGCGTGTCCGTCCAGGCTGCACGTTAGCAGCAGAACTGGACACGGGACAGTTTGACGAGCTGTTTTCTGACTGTCGTCTCTATGTTTGCAGCATGTCTGTTTCGCTTCAACCTGCTGTCCCTGGTGTACCTCCTCTACCTGCTGCTGTTGCCATGGTTCCTGAGTCCCAACAAATACACCATCAGAGGTAAGAGTCCGTCTGTGGTCACATCTGATTGGTTTTCCTCAAACAATTCAAGCAAATCAGAGAGCAGCTCACCTTTGAGGTGTGATTTCGTCCTCATGTTATTGTGTCCTCAGTGTAACTTTGTCCCCATGTTTTTGTGTCCTCAGTGTGATTGTGTCCTCAGTGTGATTTTGTCCCCATGTTTTTGTGTCCTTAGTGTGATTGTGTCCTCAGTGTGATTTTGTCCCCATGTTTTTGTGTCCTTAGTGTGATTGTGTCCTCAGTGTAACTTTGCCCCCATGTTTTTGTGTCCTTAGTGTGATTGTGTCCTCGGTGTGATTTTGTCTCCAGTGTAATTTTGTCCCCATGTCGTTGTGTCCTCAGTGTGATTGTGTCCTCAGTGTAATTTTGTCCCCATGTTATTGTTTCCTCACTGTGATTTTTGTCCTCGGTATGATTTTGTCCTCATGTTATTGTGTCCTTGGTGTAATTTTGTCCCCGGTGTGATTCTGTCCCTGATGTGATTTTGTCCTCTGTGTTATTCTGTCCCCGGTGTGATTTTTGTCCTCGGTGTGATTCTGTCCTTGGTGTGAGTTTGTCCTCGGTGTGATTTCGTCCTCATGTTATTGTGTCCTCAGTGTAACTTTGTCCCCATGTTTTTGTGTCCTCAGTGTGATTGTGTCCTCAGTGTGATTTTGTCCCCATGTTTTTGTGTCCTCAGTGTGATTGTGTCCTCAGTGTGATTTTGTCCCCATGTTTTTGTGTCCTTAGTGTGATTGTGTCCTCAGTGTGATTTTGTCCCCATGTTTTTGTGTCCTTAGTGTGATTGTGTCCTCAGTGTGATTTTTGTCCCCATGTTTTTGTGTCCTCAGTGTGATTGTGTCCTCAGTGTAACTTTGCCCCCATGTTTTTGTGTCCTTAGTGTGATTGTGTCCTCGGTGTGATTTTGTCTCCAGTGTAATTTTGTCCCCATGTCGTTGTGTCCTCAGTGTGATTGTGTCCTCAGTGTAATTTTGTCCCCATGTTATTGTTTCCTCACTGTGATTTTTGTCCTCGGTATGATTTTGTCCTCATGTTATTGTGTCCTTGGTGTAATTTTGTCCTCTGTGTTATTCTGTCCTTGGTGTGAGTTTGTCCTCGGTGTGATTCTGTCCTTGGTGTGATTCTGTCCTCAGTGTGATTTTGTCCCCGTTGTGATTTAGTTCTCAGTGTGATTTCTGTCCTTGGTGTGATTTTGTCCTCAGTGAGATTTCGTCTTCGGTGTTATTGTATCCTCGCTGTGATTTTTGTCCTCATGTTATAGTGCTCTTGGTGTAATTTTGTCCCCGGTGTGATTTTGTCCTCAGTAAGATTCTGTCCCCAGTGTGATTCTGTCCTTGGTGTGATTTTGTCCCCGGTGTGATTCTGTCCTCAATGTGATTCTGTCCTCTGTGTGATTTTGTCCTCAGTGTGATTTTGTTCATGGTGTGATTTTGTTCTGGGTGTGAATTTGTCCCCACTGTGATTCTGTCATTAGTGTGATTTTGTCCCTGGTGTGATTTTTTTTCCTGTGTGATTTTGTTCTCGTTGTGATTCTGTCCTCAGTGTGATTTTGTCCTTGGTGTGATTTTTGTCCTCAGTGTGATTCTGTCCTCAGTGTGATTTTGTCCTTGGTGTGATTTTTGTCCTCGGTGAGATTTTGTCCTCAGTGTGATTTTGTCCTCGGTGTGATTTTTGTCCTCAGTGTGATTTTGTCCTTGGTGTGATTTTGTCCTCAGTGTGATTCTGTCCTTAGTGTAATCCTGTCCCCTCTCCTGTTGTCCAGGTCACACGGGTCGCTTTATCCGGGCCGTGTTCTGCACCAGCCTGCTGTTCGTCCTGGCCCACATCTGCTTCCAAACCGTGCTGCACACCTACCCCCCCCTCAGCACCGCCATCGGGGACAACTGCTCTCGCTGGGACACCATCTCCAGACACGTGGGACTGTCCAGGTACGTGGGAACACCTCAACTCTGCCTGGATTGAGTCGACCGCTCAGCGTTGCCTGGTTCATGTTGGAGGGAAAAACGAGCGTCGGCTTCTTTCACTTTCAGCGTTTGTAAATGTTTTGTGAGGAAAATGTTCCGAGCAAGAAGATGCAACAAGTCTCCACCAGCTGAACAACACGGTCCAACTTCTGTTCTGGTTCCGTCTGATTCTCACCGCTTCCAGCCGGCGTGCAGCGACTCGTTTCTGCTCGGAACAAACGTTCCTCATCTCCGGCAGCGACTCGTTTCTGCTCAGAACAAACGTTCCTGATCTCCGGCAGCGACTCGTTTCTGCTCAGAACAAACGTTCCTCATCTCCGGCAGCGACTCGTTTCTGCTCGGAACAAACGTTCCTCATCTCCGGCAGCGACTCGTTTCTGCTCGGAACAAACGTTCCTCATCTCCGGCAGCGACTCGTTTCTGCTCAGAACAAACGTTCCTCATCTCCGGCAGCGACTCGTTTCTGCTCGGAACAAACGTTCCTCATCTCCGGCAGCGACTCGTTTCTGCTCAGAACAAACGTTCCTCATCTCCGGCAGCGACTCGTTTCTGCTCGGAACAAACGTTCCTCATCTCCGGCAGCGACTCGTTTCTGCTCGGAACAAACGTTCCTCATCTCCGGCAGCGACTCGTTTCTGCTCAGAACAAACGTTCCTCGTCTCCGGCAGCGACTCTTTTCTGCTCGGAACAAACGTTCCTCATCTCCGGCAGAGACTCGTTTCTGCTCAGAACAAACGTTCCTCATCTCCGGCAGCGACTCGTTTCTGCTCAGAACAAACGTTCCTGATCTCCGGCAGCGACTCATTTCTGCTCAGAACAAACGTTCCTCATCTCCGGCAGCGACTCGTTTCTGCTCGGAACAAACGTTCCTCATCTCCGGCAGCGACTCTTTTCTGCTCAGAACAAACGTTCCTGATCTCCGGCAGCGACTCATTTCTGCTCAGAACAAACGTTCCTCATCTCCGGCAGCGACTCGTTTCTGCTCAGAACAAACGTTCCTGATCTCCGGCAGCGACTCATTTCTGCTCAGAACAAACGTTCCTCATCTCCGGCAGCGACTCGTTTCTGCTCAGAACAAACGTTCCTCATCTCCGGCAGCGACTCTTTTCTGCTCAGAACAAACGTTCCTCATCTCCGGCAGCGACTCGTTTCTGCTCAGAACAAACGTTCCTCATCTCCGGCAGGGACTCGTTTCTGCTCAGAACAAACGTTCCTCATCTCCGGCAGCGACTCGTTTCTGCTCAGAACAAACGTTCCTGATCTCCGGCAGCGACTCGTTTCTGCTCAGAACAAACGTTCCTCATCTCCGGCAGCGACTTCGTTTCTGCTCAGAACAAACGTTCCTGATCTCCGGCAGCGACTCGTTTCTGCTCAGAACAAACGTTCCTGATCTCCGGCAGCGACTCGTTTCTGCTCGGAACAAACGTTCCTCATCTCCGGCAGCGACTCGTTTCTGCTCAGAACAAACGTTCCTCATCTCCGGCAGCGACTCATTTCTGCTCAGAACAAACGTTCCTCATCTCCGGCAGCGACTCATTTCTGCTCAGAACAAACGTTCCTCATCTCCGGCAGCGACTCGTTTCTGCTCGGAACAAACGTTCCTCATCTCCGGCAGCGACTCGTTTCTGCTCAGAACAAACGTTCCTCATCTCCGGCAGCGACTCGTTTCTGCTCAGAACAAACGTTCCTCATCTCCGGCAGCGACTCGTTTCTGCTCAGAACAAACGTTCCTGATCTCCGGCAGCGACTCGTTTCTGCTCGGAACAAACGTTCCTCATCTCCGGCAGCGACTCGTTTCTGCTCGGAACAAACGTTCCTCATCTCCGGCAGCGACTCGTTTCTGCTCGGAACAAACGTTCCTCATCTCCGGCAGCGACTCGTTTCTGCTCGGAACAAACGTTCCTGATCTCCGGCAGCGACTCGTTTCTGCTCAGATCAAACGTTCCTGATCTCCGGCAGCGACTCGTTTCTGCTCAGAACAAACGTTCCTGATCTCCGGCAGCGACTCGTTTCTGCTCAGAACAAACGTTCCTCATCTCCGGCAGCGACTCGTTTCTGCTCAGAACAAACGTTCCTCATCTCCGGCAGCGACTCGTTTCTGCTCAGAACAAACGTTCCTCATCTCCGGCAGAGACTCGTTTCTGCTCAGAACAAACGTTCCTGATCTCCGGCAGCGACTCGTTTCTGCTCGGAACAAACGTTCCTCATCTCCGGCAGCGACTCGTTTCTGCTCAGAACAAACGTTCCTGATCTCCGGCAGCGACTCATTTCTGCTCAGAACAAACGTTCCTCATCTCCGGCAGCGACTCGTTTCTGCTCAGAACAAACGTTCCTCATCTCCGGCAGCGACTCGTTTCTGCTCAGAACAAACGTTCCTGATCTCCGGCAGCGACTCATTTCTGCTCAGAACAAACGTTCCTGATCTCCGGCAGCGACTCGTTTCTGCTCGGAACAAACGTTCCTCATCTCCGGCAGCGACTCGATTCTGCTCGGAACAAACGTTCCTCATCTCCGGCAGCGACTCTTTCCGCCCGGAACAAACGTTCCTCATCTCCGGCAGCGACTCATTTCTGCTCAGAACAAACGTTCCTCATCTCCGGCAGCGACTCATTTCTGCTCAGAACAAACGTTCCTGATCTCCGGCAGCGACTCGCTTCTGCTCGGAACAAACGTTCCTCATCTCCGGCAGCGACTTCGATTCTCTGCTCGGAACAAACGTTCCTCATCTCCGGCAGGACTCGTTTCTGCTCGGAACAAACGTTCCTCATCTCCGTCAGCGACTCGTTTCTGCTCGGAACAAACGTTCCTCATCTCCGGCAGCGACTCGTTTCTGCTCAGAACAAACGTTCCTCATCTCCGGCAGCGACTCGTTTCTGCTCGGAACAAACGTTCCTCATCTCCGGCAGCGACTCGTTTCTGCTCGGAACAAACGTTCCTGATCTCCGGCAGCGACTCGTTTCTGCTCAGAAAAAACGTTCCTCATCTCCGGCAGCGACTCGTTTCTGCTCAGATCAAACGTTCCTCATCTCCGGCAGCGACTCATTTCTGCTCAGAACAAACGTTCCTCATCTCCGGCAGCGACTCGTTTCTGCTCAGAACAAACGTTCCTGATCTCCGTCTCCTCTGAGGGAAAACTCATGTCTGTGACTCCACTTTAAAACTCGTCCTTCATTCCTCCGGATTCAGCGTTGCTGCGAGCGTGTTCGACTGTCTGCTGACGTACCCGGGTCTGCCGTGACCTCGTTCGCCCCCCGGTCAGAGGAAGACAGAGCTGAACACATGACTCTTCCTCTGCTCAGACACCAGCGTAGCCTCCAGGTTCAGCCGTATCCCTCCCCCTCAGACGAACAGCATGACGTTTTCCACCGTGTCCTCACCGCCAAAGTCTGCCGCTGTCTGATGATTTACTCTGTCAGGAGATCAGAACATCTGCAGCTGTGTGGAAAAGAGTTTCCTCCTTCCTGATGTCTCATTGTTTTGCATGTTAGTCACGCTTAAATGTTTCAGATCATCAAACAAAGATAACACAAGTAAACACAAAATGCTAGATAAGGCATTATCTGCAGCAAAACTCCTTCATTTCATCAACACTCTAAGATGAACGGGTACTATTGTCCCGTGAGCCCAGATTTAGTTCTTCGTTAGTTATTGGAGGCTTTTTAACACTCTGCGCATGCCGCCGCATTCCAGTGACTTCATCTAAACATCTTCTGAAGGACTCTCAGTGATACAGAAATTTTGCGGGTGAGTAAATGCACGTATGAACCTGTAGAAAAAAGGTTCTGTCCTTTCAGAAGGCCTATCTCTCCAGTGCATTTAACTTCCCACCATTCAAATTCTGTTCACATGAGTGGAAGATAAAACATCCCGCGTTCCTCAGAGTCTTCTGGTGCTCAGACTTTAAAAAGGTTTGGATTCCACTTTTTCATTGTAAACAGCACTCAGCTGTTCAAAGGAAAGCGCAGAGCAACGCAGGAGAAGGCAGTTCTCACTCCAAGTGCCTGTCTGTTGCTAAGCAACCGCAGTGTCAGGCCCTGCAGCTGTGCATGTGTGTGTCTGTTGCTAAGCAACCGCAGTGTCAGGCCCTGCAGCTGTGCATGTGTGTGTGTCTGTTGCTAAGCAACCGCAGTGTCAGGCCCTGCAGCTGTGCATGTGTGTGTGTCTGTTGCTAAGCAACCGCAGTGTCAGGCCCTGCAGCTGTGTGTGTGTGTGTCTGTTGCTAAGCAACCACAGTGTCAGGCCCTGCAGCTGTGTGTGTGTGTGTCTGTTGCTAAGCAACCACAGTGTCAGGCCCTGCAGCTGTGCATGTGTGTGTGTCTGTTGCTAAGCAACCGCAGTGTCAGGCCCTGCAGCTGTGCATGTGTGTGTGTCTGTTGCTAAGCAACCACAGTGTCAGGCCCTGCAGCTGTGTGTGTGTGTGTGTCTGTTGCTAAGCAACCACAGTGTCAGGCCCTGCAGCTGTGCATGTGTGTGTGTCTGTTGCTAAGCAACCGCAGTGTCAGGCCCTGCAGCTGTGTGTGTGTGTGTCTGTTGCTAAGCAACCGCAGTGTCAGGCCCTGCAGCTGTGTGTGTGTGTGTGCTGTTGCTAAGCAACCACAGTGTCAGGCCCTGCAGCTGTGTGTGTGTGTGTCTGTTGCTAAGCAACCACAGTGTCAGGCCCTGCAGCTGTGTGTGTGTGTGTCTGTTGCTAAGCAACCACAGTGTCAGGCCCTGCAGCTGTGCATGTGTGTGTGTGCTGTTGCTAAGCAACCGCAGTGTCAGGCCCTGCAGCTGTGCATGTGTGTGTGTCTGTTGCTAAGCAACCGCAGTGTCAGGCCCTGCAGCTGTGCATGTGTGTGTGTCTGTTGCTAAGCAACCGCAGTGTCAGGCCCTGCAGCTGTGCACGTGTGTGTGTCTGTTGCTAAGCAACCGCAGTGTCAGGCCCTGCAGCTGTGCATGTGTGTGTCTGTTGCTAAGCAACCGCAGTGTCAGGCCCTGCAGCTGTGCATGTGTGTGTGTGTGTGTGTGTCTCTTTAAGCCACGCCCACACGAGCAATAGTGAGGATAAAAGTGGTAGGAAAGACAAGAACTACGTAGTCGGTACAGAAAGTATTCAGACCCCTTTAAACTTTCCACTCTTTGTTTCATTGCAGCCATTTTCCAGAATCACAAAAGTTCATGTTATTTCTCATTAATGTCATTCAGCTCCATCTAGACAGAAAACAACAGAAATGTAGACATTTTTGTAAATTTATAAAAAAATAAAAACTGAAATATCTCATGGTCATAAGTATTCAGAGCCTTTGCAGTGACTCATATTTAACTCATATTCTGTCCGTTCCTTCTGATCCTCCTTGAGATGGTTCTCCTCCTTCATCGGAGTCCAGCTGTGTTTAATTAAACTGATTGGACGTGATTAGGAAAGACACACACCTGTCTATATAAGAGCTTCCAGCTCACAGTGCATGTCAGAGCAAATGAGGATCATGAGGTGGAAGGAACTGTCCAAGGAGCTCAGAGACAGAATTGTGGCGAGACACAGATCTGGACAAGGTTACAAAAGAGTTTCTGCAGCACTAAAGGTTCCTAAGAGCACGGTGGCCTCCATAGTCCTTAATGGAAGAAGTTTGGGACGAGCAGAACTCTTCCTAGACCCGGCCGTCCAGCCAAACTGAGCAATGGTGAGAGACGAAGCGGCGACGAGGCGGCGTGAGGAAGAATAATTTTCCAGGACAACACAAGCTTTTTCAGGACATTTTACTCTTTTTCTCATTTTCCATGTGTTTTCCATGACAGGAAAAA
The DNA here is from genome assembly GCA_023101725.1 of Atherinomorus stipes. Classification (NCBI taxonomy): domain Eukaryota; kingdom Metazoa; phylum Chordata; class Actinopteri; order Atheriniformes; family Atherinidae; genus Atherinomorus; species Atherinomorus stipes. The sequence goes on along the minus strand of JALJCO010010773.1, from coordinate 305,159 downwards.
TGTTCAATCATTTTCCAGGTTTTCCAGGTTTTCCAGGACGCGTGGGAACCCTGAATAAGATTCTCTGGTCTGATGAGACCAAGATTGAACTTTCTGGAGTTCATTCTAAGCGGTATGTGTGGAGAAAACCAGGCACTGCTCATCACCTGCCCAATACCATCCCAACAGTGAAGCACGGTGGTGGCAGCATCATGGTATGGGGTGTTTTTCAGCTGCAGGGACAGGACGACTGGTTGCAGTTGAAGGAAAGATGAATGCGGCCAAGTACAGAGATCCTGGAAGAAAAGCTCTTCCAGAGTTCAGGAGCTCAGACTGGGCCGAAGGTTCACCTTCCAGTAAGACAATGACCCTCACACACAGCTGAAATAACAAAGGAGCGGATCAGAACCACTCTGGACCATTCTGGACCGGCCCAGCCAGAACCCTGACTTAAACCCAACTGAGCATCTCTGAGAGACCTGAAAATGGCTGAACACCACCGATCACCATCCATCTATTTTACAATGAAATCTTGTGAGATTTCATTCGTAAAATAGATCGATATTGTGTTTTAAATATCGATGTGATATTGACATATAAAAATATTGCGATATTTCAGTGTATCCATATTAATTTACTTTTAAAAAACAAATTTTTTTTAGACTTTGGAAACAGCAGCCTGATCGGTTAAATATCGGTTAAATAACGGTGGGGTGGCCGATGTTTGATACTAAGTCTTCAGGCCGATATCGGCCGATACTGAAAGGCTATCTATGTGGTTATTTGTTTCAGGCTTCCTCTGGATGATCCGTGGAACGTTCTGCGTCTTCTGTGTCCTGATGTTGGCGTGTGTCTGGTTTCCATGGTAACGGTCATCCTCTGCAGCCGACTGGTCAGGAACAGAAACATGGCGGCCGCTGCCAACGTCACCGCCGTAAGTTTGTCAGAGAGACGTGCACACGTGTCCACGCGTCTGTGGAAGCTCAGCCCATTCTCCTCCATGGTCCGACCCGATCACGGCGGGTCCAACCCGACCAGGGTGAGTCCGACCCGAAAACGGCGGGTTTGACCCGACCACGGCGGGTCCGACCCGACCAGGGTGGGTCCGACCACGGAGGTCCGACCCGAAAACGGCGGGTTTGACCCGACCAGGGTGGGTCCGACCCGAAAACGGCGGGTCCGACCACGGAGGTCCGACCCGAAAACGGCGGGTCCGACCCGAAAACGGCGGGTTTGACCCGACCAGGGCGGGTCCGACCCGACCACGGTGGGTCCGACCCGACCACGGAGGTCCGACCCGACCAGGGCGGGTCCGACCCGATCACGGCGGGTCAAACCCGCCGTGATCGGGCCGGACCTCCGTGGTCCTCCAGAACCTCACTATTGTGGCTGGATTCCTCTGAAATGCGGCTGTAGGCCGTGAGCAGAGGCTCTGCCGTGTGATTGGTCAGTTTGTGATGGCGTGTTTCTGCCGTGTGATTGGTCGGTTTGTGATGGCGTGTTTCTGCTGTGTGATTGGTCGGTTTGTGATGGCGTGTTTCTGCTGTGTGATTGGTCGGTTTGTGATGACGTGTTTCTGCTGTGTGATTGGTCGGTTTGTGATGGCGTGTTTCTGCTGTGTGATTGGTCGGTTTGTGATGGCGTGTTTCTGCCGTGTGATTGGTCGGTTTGTGATGGCGTGTTTCTGCCGTGTGATTGGTCGGTTTGTGATGGCGTGTTTCTGCCGTGTGATTGGTCGGTTTGTGATGGCGTGTTTCTGCCGTGTGATTGGTCGGTTTGTGATGGCGTGTTTCTGCCGTGTGATTGGTCGGTTTGTGATGGCGTGTTTCTGCCGTGTGATTGGTCGGTTTGTGACGGCGTGTTTCTGGATCTGAACCGGTATTTTAACTCCGTAGCTGTTTTCCTGTTTTGTTCTGGTTTCTGATGATGTCATCAGCAGCAGCGTAACTGCAGCTCTGTTCCACCATCGTAGGTCCAGGCCGATCCCGCCGACCCGGACCCGGACCAGGACCGGGACCAGGACCGGGACCAGGACCAGGACGAGGAGTCGGCCGATGATGAAGACGAGGAAGAAGAGGGGTCATTGCAGGGTGATCCTGATGAGGTTTCCACGGCAACCAAAGCCAAACAGCTGGCGGAGCGGCTGAAGGCCACGGCCCGGAAGGCTCTGCGAGACCTCGGGAGGATCTCGGCCATCGGCCTGCTGGGCCTGGCGGGTGAGATCCGGACTTCCACGTCCTCCACGGACCCGCATCAGCATCTGGTCCTGATCCGCAGCAGAGTACACATCAGAGTACACATCAGAGTACACATCAGAGTACACATCAGAGTACACTTCAGAGTACTCATCAGAGTACTCATCAGAGTACACATCAGAGTACACATCAGAGTACACATCAGAGTACACTTCAGAGTACTCATCAGAGTACACATCAGAGTACACATCAGAGTACACATCAGAGTACACATCAGAGTACTCATCAGAGTACACATCAGAGTACACATCAGAGTACTCATCAGAGTACACTTCAGAGTACTCATCAGAGTACACATCAGAGTACACATCAGAGTACACATCAGAGTACTCATCAGAGTACACATCAGAGTACACATCAGAGTACACATCAGAGTACACTTCAGAGTACTCATCAGAGTACTCATCAGAGTACTCATCAGAGTACACATCAGAGTACACATCAGAGTACACATCAGAGTACTCATCAGAGTACACATCAGAGTACTCATCAGAGTACTCATCAGAGTACACAGAGTACTCGTCAGAGTACTCATCAGAGTACACATCAGAGTACTCATCAGAGTACTCATCAGAGTACTCATCAGAGTACACAGAGTACTCATCAGAGTACACATCAGAGTACACTTCAGAGTACACATCAGAGTACACATCAGAGTACACATCAGAGTACTCATCAGAGTACACATCAGAGTACACATCAGAGTACACATCAGAGTACTCATCAGAGTACACATCAGAGTACTCATCAAAAGTACACATCAGAGTACACTTCAGAGTACACTTCAGAGTACACATCAGAGTACACATCAGAGTGCACTTCAGAGTACACATCAGAGTACTCATCAAAAGTACACATCAGAGTACACTTCAGAGTACACATCAGAGTACTCATCAAAAGTACACATCAGAGTACTCATCAGAGTACACATCAGAGTACACATCAGAGTGCACTTCAGAGTACACATCAGAGTACTCATCAAAAGTACACATCAGAGTACACATCAGAGTACTCATCAGAGTACTCATCAGAGTACACATCAGAGTACACATCAGAGTACTCATCAGAGTACACATCAGAGTACACATCCACTCTCACATAGTACTGCATCCTAAAAATGAGTATCGAGTTAGATATTAAAGGGACAGTACACCACAGAATGATGGTCCTTCATCTTCTCCTCATCCTCATGCTGAGCAAGACTCCGGAGCACTTTTTTAATATCAGATGCAGCCGGAGATCCGTGGGGGGGGGGGATCTCGTCCTGAGTGGGTAGCGTCCAGAATTTACTGTAAACATCATTTAGTAGATTTTATATTCTAAACAGCAGAACATCGCAGTTTCTATTTGCGTGTTTGTGCAAGATCACGACTCTACGGAAGCCTCGGCGTTCAGAGCCTACTCTGCCGATAATAAAGCGTAGAAGAAGAAATTCTCTGTTTACATTGTGCTCAGAGCGACAGAGCTGCAGACAAACACAAGAGGGGTTGGACATTAATGAAAGAAAGAAAGAGAGAACGCGTGATCTCGTCTGCCGCAGTTTCTGTAGTTTCATGAACGTGCATCGGCGTGCTCGCAGGAGATGTGATGTAGTACTGATGTAGTACTGATGTAGTACTGATGTCGTACTGATGTAGCACTGATGTAGTACTGTTTAGTCTCTAAAAATCTACGAAATGATGTCGTTTCCAGTAAATTCTGGACGCTACCCACTCAGGACACTTGGATTACATTGGACGAGACACCCCCCCCCCCCCCCCCGGGATCGCCGGCTGCATCTGAGATATTAAAAGTGCTCCGGAGTCTTGCTCAGCATGAGGATGAGGAGAAGATGAAGGACCATCATTCTGTGGCGTACTGTCCCTTTAATCAGCAGGGTATCGATACGTAAATGCCACTTTGGCGTCTGCAGAGTCTTGGAAAGCATCAGGCACTGCTGCGCCCCCCCCCCCCCTGCTAGCCCCCGTTGTTCACCGTGTGGCTAACTTACACTGTAAAAACAGGCGGTCGTGTTCAGTTGTATCCGCTGACTCTCCCGTAAACTCCACGTCTACTCAGAGTTTCGGATCTTTAACGTATAATTCTGAGCTGTCTTGACTTCTTCTTCATTCTTCCTTCATCATTGATTGAACTCGTATTCTTATGTTGAAGCTTGCATGGAAAAAGGGGCGGAGCTACTTTCAAAACTCAACGTATCCGGACCACAAAGGCTCATGGGAAATGCAAATGCAGCAGGAATTTAACCTTTTCTGATTGTTATTCTATGAATTTGAGTGTTTGCTGCCTTTATGTTCAGATTTAGAGAACGTTTTTGTAAAATTCTGTTCAGTTTGGACGTTAACGTTGCACCATGAGTGAAGGACGGCGCAGGGAGATGACATCATCACCACAGACTGAGCTAACCGGTCTGACAGTAAGAAGTAGCATTGCTCAAGTACAATGATCTCATCTGAGTGTCATGTTGTTAAAACTTCCTCACAGACCTGCTCGTCTGAGTCAAAGATTAGTCAGATCACTGAGTTCTGCTGTTGTACAAACGAAATATGCGAGTTGGTCTGACTAAAAGAAGATTCTCAGAACAAAACAACAAGCGATGAGAACTCGATCTGATAAGTTGAAGAAACTCGGCTACATGTTGACTTTACCTGAAATATTTTGTTGGCTTTACTGAAACTTTTAAGGCAGCGATGTTACAAATGATTTTCAGTTGAGTCAACTTGGGATTTTTTTCAGTGTAGAGACATAAACTCAAATGTTTTTGTTTCGAGTGACGAACGATGCAGACTTTTTCTGCTGCTGTTGGAGCCTCGTGCCGACTGAATCGATTATTTTTCTAAACGAGCCACAGCTAGAAGCAGGCCCCGCCCCCGTAGGCCCCGCCTCCGTGTAGAAGCAGGCCCCGCCCCCGTAGGCCCGGCCTCCGTGTAGAAGCAGGCCCCGCCCCCGCAGGCCCCGCCTCCGTGTAGAGGCAGGCCCCGCCCCCGCAGGCCCCGCAGGCCCCGCCTCGGTGTAGAAGCAGGCCCCGCCCCCGCAGGCCCTGCCTCCGTGTAGAAGCAGGCCCCGCCCCCGTAGGCCCAGCCTCTGTGTAGAAGCAGGCCCCGCCCCCGCAGGCCCCGCCTCCGTGTAGAAGCAGGCCCCGCCCCCGCAGGCCCTGCCTCCGTGTAGAAGCAGGCCCCGCCCCCGCAGGCCCCGCCTCCGTGTAGAAGCAGGCCCCGCCTCCGTGTAATAGCAGGCCCCGCCCCCGTAGGCCCCGCAGGCCCCGCCTCCGTGTAGAAGCAGGCCCCGCCCCCCGCAGGCCCTGCCTCCGTGTAGAAGCAGGCCCCGCCCCTGCAGGCCCCGCAGGCCCTGCCTCCGTGTAGAAGCCAGGCCCCGCCCCCGCAGGCCCTGCCTCCGTGTAGAAGCAGGCCCCGCCCCCGCAGGCCCTGCCTCCGTGTAGAAGCAGGCCCCGCCCCTGCAGGCCCCGCAGGCCCTGCCTCCGTGTAGAAGCAGGCCCCGCCCCCGCAGGCCCCGCCTCCGTGTAGAAGCAGGCCCCGCCCCCGCAGGCCCCGCCTCCGTGTAGAAGCAGGCCCCGCCCCCGCAGGCCCCGCAGGCCCTGCCTCCGTGTAGAAGCAGGCCCCGCCCCCCGCAGGCCCCGCCTCCGTGTAGAAGCAGGCCCCGCCCCCGCAGGCCCCGCAGGCCCCGCCTCCGTGTAGAAGCAGGCCCCGCTCCCGCAGGCCCCGCAGGCCCTGCCTCCGTGTAGAAGCAGGCCCCGCCCCCGCAGGCCCCGCCTCCGTGTAGAAGCAGGCCCCACCCCCGCAGGCCCTGCCTCCGTGTAAAAGCAGGCCCCGCCTCCGTGTAGAAGCAGGCCCCACCCCCGCAGGCCCTGCCTCCGTGTAAAAGCAGGCCCAAATTCTTGTACCACAACAACCCTAGTACACATGTAGATGTAGTACAGGACCAGGTTTTACTCAAAACTTACCACGAATATTTTTCTCATTTCTAGTCCAAATATCTCGTCACACTCAGAATGAGACAAAATCACCTGCAGAGAAACGTTTCGTGAGATAAAGAAACTTTGCTCATAACAAACAAAATGATGTTGATCACTCCTAAAATAAAATCTTATTTTTTGTCAGAAGCAAACAAACTCTGTGAAGTGAAACTTTCTTGATCAGATTTCTTGATGCTTTTGTCTTAAACAGCTGCTTCCTCACTGAAACGTTTCTCTTTGTCTCGTTCTGAGTGTGACGATGTTCTAGCAGGAATCTGTTCAGGTTGCTGTCGTGCTGGAACTCGTGTCGGGGGGGGTTTTACGATGTCCCTGCTTCTGTTCAGGCATCACGCTGCCCTCCGCCTTCTCCGCCGTCTACTTCCTGCTGTTCATCAGCGTGTGCACGTGGTGGGCGTGCCACCTTCCCATCAGCCACCTGGGGTTCAACGCGCTGTGTGTGATGGTGGGCTTCTTCACGGGGGGCCACCTGGTCTGCCTGTACATGTACCAGAGCGTGCTGGGCCAGGCCCTGTTCCCGCCCCCCAGTCTGTGGGCCCGGTGAGTCTGAGTCGCCATCCGGGCCTGATCCTGGTCCAATCTGGTCAGATCTGGTCCGATCCGGTCTGATCTGGTCCGATCCTGGTCCAATCTGGTCAGATCTGGTCCGATCCGGTCTGATCTGGTCCGATTCTGGTCCAATCTGATCTGGTCTGGTCTGATCTGGTTGGATCTGGTCCGATCTGACCCGATATAGTCCGGTCTGGTCCAATCTGATCAGATCTGGTCCGATCTGGTTGGATCTGGTCCGATCTGATCTGGTCTGGTCTGATCTGACCCGATCTGGTCCGGTCTGGTCCAATCTGGTCTGATCTGACCCGATCTGGTCTGGTCTGGTCCGGTTTGATTCGACCTGGTCCGGGCTGGTCTGATCTGGTCCGATCCTGGTCCAATCTGATCAGATCTGGTCTGATCTGGTTGGATCTGGTCCGATCTGATCTGGTCTGATCTGACCCGATCTGGTCCAATCTGGTCTGGTCTGGTCCGATCTGGTCTGATCTGACCCGATATGGTCCGGTCTGGTCCGATCTGGTCCGGTCTGGTCTGGTCCGATCTGGTCAGATCTGGTCCGATCCGGTCTGATCTGGTCCGATCTGACCAGATATGGTCCGGTCTGGTCCAATCTGATCTGGTCTGGTCTGATCTGGTTGGATCTGGTCCGATCTGGTCCGATCTGATCTGGTCTGGTCCGATCTGGTCCGATCTGACCCGATATGGTCCGGTCTGGTCCAATCTGATCAGATCTGGTCCGATCTGGCCCGGTCCGGTCTGGTCCGATCTGGCCCGATCTGGTCCGGTCCGGTCCGGTCTGGTCCGGTCTGGTCTGGTACGATCTGGCCCGATCTGGTCCGGTCCGGTCCGGTCTGGTCCGATCTGGCCCGAGGGACCAGAAACCGTCCCCCCGCTCATGTGGGTAAGCGTGTGTTGACGATGCGTCCGTGTTTCTGTCCAGACTCTTCGGTCTGAAGGACATCATCGTACCCGGAAACTGCTCCATGCCGGATGAGCTCCACCTCAACGCCGATCATGATTGGCCGGTCTATGTCAACCCGGGCATCCTCCTCTTCCTCTACGTGTCTGTCACGGCCGTCCTCAGATCAGGGAGCCCTGCAGCGCCCGGACAGGTGGGGGCTCGTTGTGGGGGGGGGGAGACTTTAACGCATCAGTTCCAGTAAATCAATGAACACGATAAATAATCCAGACGAGTTTCACTGTTTCTCATCTTCAGGTTGAGCAGCAGAAACTGGAGGAGCTGAAGGGAGATCTGGTGGAGTTACGGACCTGGAACCAGCCGAGGGACACCTGTGACGATGACACGCAGGTAAACATGTCCGCTCTTCATCACCGTCCTCTTCCTCTGGGCGTGGCTGCAACACAATAGCAGAGGAGCTGGTTACACTCATGACGTGTCTGGACTCGGTCATGACGCTCATGTGGGCGGAGCTTCAGACGAGATAGGCGGGGCTTACATTGATGTGGGCGGAGCTTCAGGCGAGGTGGCGGGGCTTCAGACGATGCGGGCGGGGCTTTAGCTGGTGTGGGCGGAGCTTCAGCTGGTGTGGGTGGAGCTTCAGATGATGCTAGCGGAACTTCACCTGAAACGGGCGGAGCTTCATCTGATGCAGGCGGAGCTTCAGCCTATGTGGGCGGAGCTTCAGCTGGTGTGGGTGGAGCTTCAGATGATGCTAGCGGAACTTCACCTGAAACGGGCGGAGCTTCATCTGATGCAGGCGGAGCTTCATCTGATGTGGGCGGAGCTTCATCTGATGTGGGCGGAGCTTCATGTGATGTGGGCGGGGCTTCAGGTGATGCGGGTGGAGCTTCAGATGATGCTAGCGGAGCTTCATATGATGCAGGCGCAGCTTCAGCCTTTGTGGGCGGAGCTTCAGATGCTGTGGGCGGAGCTTCAGAGGATGCGGGCGTGGCTTGAGCTGATGTGGGCGGAGCTTCATCTGATGTGGGCGTGGCTTTAGCTGGTGTGGGTGGAGCTTCAGATGATGTGGGCGGAGCTTCATCTGGTGTGGGCGGAGCTTCAGATGATATGAGCGGAGCTTCAGCTGATGCAGGCGGAGCTTCAGATGCTGTGGGCGGAGCTTCAGATGCTGTGGGCGGAGCTTCAGATGATATGAGCGGAGCTTCAGATGCTGTGGGCGGAGCTTCAGATGCTGTGGGCGGAGCTTCAGATGATATGAGCGGAGCTTCAGATGCTGTGGGCGGAGCTTCAGCCTATGTGGGCGGAGCTTCAGATGATCTGATCCTGCTTGTCTGCTGTTCGTTTCAGGTCACACTCATGTCGTCGACATCAGGAAGTCAGGAGGGAACTGAGGGAAGTCCTCCAGATCTGGGTAAGAACCGGGGTGAGCAAACGTCCCGCATCTCCACGACTTTACAAACGTCGTTGTCTTATGCAGCCGTGTTGTGTTAAAGTCTGTTATTCATGAACTGACTGTGTGATGGTGACAGCGGTGAGAGCTTCATCAGCCCGACGCTGATCTGAATGACTCGAATGTCAATCAGCCTCGGAGGCGGGACTTTAACGCAGGTCCATGTTTGTCAGGGTCATTTTTCTGGAAAGAAGGCTTGGCAGACGTGGACGGAGTCCTGCTGTGAAGCCTGAACAGGATTATAACAGCCAGGAAACAGCTGCTGCAGTCACACGGCAACACCCAAACACCGGTCTGGATCCCAGACTCAGGTAGCGGTGTCGTAGAAACAACGAGGCCTCCAACACTTATTCTGGTTTATTGTACGTAGTTAAACTCCAGAGAAACTGGAAGAGTCGGCCTGTAAAAGCTTCTGCTGTTTGCTGATGCCAGAGAACTTGATAAAGTTGATTTCTAATGTGTTTAGTCTGCAGTCGTCCTCAACATTATTCACACCCTCCCATTAAAGAAAAAGCTAAACTGACAAACCTTTACAAGATTATAATTTAGTGAAATCAAATAGTCAGTCATTTTCTGTACCGCTTATCCAGTTCGGGGTCGCGGGGGCTGCTGGAGCCTATCCCAGCTATTATCAGGCCAGAGGCGGTACACCTGGACAGGTAACCAGTCTGTCTCAGGGCCAATGAAATCAAATATTGATTTTGAATTGTGGTTGAAAATCATATTTCAAACAAACAAACAAAACTGTCTCAGACACATTAGAGCATCTTTCCCATGAACATGGACCAACATACCTGCCAGCAGGTGCAGACGTCTGATTGGACGTTACAGAAACAGCTGATTGCAGTGATTGAAACAAAGTGTTGATCAATAACATTTTAGCTTCAGAGCTCCATCATGCTTGTTTATTGTTTTATTTTTTGTATGTTTGTTTTTAATATTTCTGTTGTACCACAATTCAGAATCAATGTGATGATTTTATAGAATTTTTATTACTTTTGTCATTTTCAACTTATTTCATTGACAGCTGATTTGATGACAATTATATATATATATATATATATATGTAAGAACAGGGGCGCCCGCAGAAATTTTTTTCTAGGGGTGGCCACAGGGTGGCCAGAGAAAATAGCAGGGTGGCCAAGGGTTATTAAAGGATAAGTTTTGTTTCTTCCAACCTGGACTTTATTTCTGGAATTTATACAGAGTAGCCGACGTGCATTTATTAATCAGTAACATTTCTGAGTCACTCTGACTCCTTTTGACACTATCGTAGTCGTAGATCCGTGTATATCCATATAATGGCAGTGAAGGGGGCAGAATGAATGGGCCTCTGGCATTATCTGCAGCAAACTTCCTTAATTTCAACAATTCACTGTAAAAACAAATCTTACCAAGTATATTTTTCTAATTTCTGCTCAAAATATCTCATCACACTCAAAATAAGACAAAGGGAAACATTTCAGTGAGATATAGGAACTTGTTTTAAGACAAATGCATCTTATTTCAAGAAAGAAAAGAGCCAATTTCACTTGTTCCATTGGCAGAATTTTTTGGGGGGCTTATTACAAGCAAAATAAAATCTTGTGTTTTTTTTGTTTTTTTTACTTTTTTAAAAAAACTTATTTAAAGAATGGTCAGGACTTTTTTTACTTGTAATAAGCAGTTCAGTGTGTGTGTGTCGCAAACAAATGACTTCATAAAACTTCACTATGAAGTCAATTGTAATATGAACAAACTAAATGGGGGTAGTGTGGTGTCGGCCCAATGAGGGTAAGTAGGTGTTGATGTGAAAGGGGCATTAGAAACTGGTCGGGGCAGTTCTGGTTGGCACATTCCTGGATGAATTTGCATAAGAAAGGCTGAGTTGATTAGGTGTAAAAGACCTGTGGGGGACTACAGCAAAACACCAATGGCAGAAAGTGGTAGGTCTTGTGTAATATTTTTATTCATTTTATTTTTATTAGCCTATAAAGATTTTGACAAATATAAGCAAAGCCTGCTGCACCATATTAATAGTACATAGAAAAGTGATATAAATGAAAAAAATATCATTTTTGCAGGGGTGGCCAGCTTTTTGTTCAGGGGGGCACTGGCCACCCCTGGCCACCCCTTGGGGGCGTCCCTGTATAAGAAGGAATCCGGTCACCGGTAAGAGCTGGTTCCTGTCTGGTAACTGGGGCGGTGACTGTAAATGATGGCGCTTCCATCAGTGGAACGTGGTCAGAACTGTTCTCATTGGACAGAAACTTGCGTCTCCGTCCAGCCTGGACTGTTGAAATGAACTGAGGCGGACGTCGGCCCGACCTGGCTGATGTCTGAACTCAGAAAGTGTCCACATGGTTTTCAGTCTCTGACCAATCAGATCAGCTGTCTCACAGAAGTTACATGTGATGGATGACTGACTGTAAACTTTCCCATAATGCATTTCACACACACACAGATGAAATTCGGGCTATTTTCTTAATAATATCGAGGAAATCTGGAAAGATGTGCACATTTCTTGGTTGTAAGAACAGCAGTGGAAAGCTTTAGCGGAAGTACCGTGTGTCCTTGAATAAATAATCTCATTTATTTACAAATGTAGCATCAAATGAAGAAAAAAATTTAGACACAAAAAAGCATTAAAAATCGCAATAATCGTGATTATTATGGTCTCAATAATCAAATCAAATCCACACATTATTAATCACCATAAAAGAAAAATTGTGGGTCCCATAATTGTAATCAAATCACATCGTGAACCCATCACTACAGCCACATTTCTGGTCTGGTTGGTGGTTTTTAGGTCTGAGTCCATCACTACAGCCACATTTCTGGTCTGGTTGGTGGTTTTTAGGTCTGAGTCCATCACTACACCCAGATTTCTGGTCTGGTTGGTGGTTTTTAGGTCTGAGTCCATCACTACAGCCAGATTTCTGGTCTGGTTGGTGGTTTTTAGGTCTGAGTCCATCACTACACCCAGATTTCTGGTCTGGTTGGTGGTTTTTAGGTCTGAGTCCATCACTACAGCCACATTTCTGGTCTGGTTGGTGGTTTTTAGGACTGAGTCCATCACTACACCCAGATTTCTGGTCTGGTTGGTGGTTTTTAGGTCTGAGTCCATCACTACAGCCAGATTTCTGGCCTGGTTGGTGGTTTCTGGATCTGAATCCATCACTACAGCCAGATTTTTGGTCTGGTTGGTGGTTTTTAGGTCTGAGTCCATCACTACAGCCAGATTTCTGGTCTGATTGGTGGTTTTTAGGTCTGAGTCCATCACTACAGCCAGATTTCTGGCCTGATTGGTGGTTTTTAGGTCTGAGTCCATCACTACAGCCAGATTTCTGGCCTGATTGGTGGTTTTTAGGTGTATGGACTGAAGTTCTGTGACGACCTGCTGTCGTTTCTCTTTGTCTCCAAAAACAATCACCTCAGTTTTGTTTTTGTTCAGCTGAAGAAAGTTGAGGCACATCCAGTCATTAATCTCATCAATACATTTACCAAGAGCCTGTACAGGGCCCCGGTCTCCTGGTGACACTGTAATATATAGCTGTGTGTCATCTGCGTAGCTATGGTAACTAATATTGTTGTTCTTTATAACCTGGGCCAGTGGGAGCATGTAGATGTTAAACAGAAGAGGCCCCAGGATAGAGCCCTGGGGAACTCCACGGGTCATTTTTATCCGCTCAGATATAAAATTACCTACTGACACAAAGTACTTCCTGTTCTTCAAGTATGTTTTGAACCAGTTTAGTACAGAACCAGAGAGACCCGCCCACTTCTCCAGTCGTTGGAGTAATATAATGTGGTCAACTGTATCAAATGCAGCACTGAAATCCAGTAAAACCAACACTGACATTTTTCCATTGTCAGTATTCAGACATATGTCATTCATGACTTTGGTCAGAGCAGTCTCGGTGCTGTGGTGCTGTCTAAAACCTGACTGGAAGACATCATAACGGTTGTTTTCTCTTAAAAAGTCATTTAACTGCGTTTAGTTCAGTAAAACCTGGTTCATGTGTGTGTGTAAGCGTGTCCAGAAAAACCTGGTTCATGTGTGTGTGTAAGCGTGTTCAGAAAAAAAACCTGGTTCATGTGTGTGTAAGCGTGTTCAGTAAAACCTGGTTCATGTGTGTGTAAGCGTGTCCAGAAAAACCTGGTTCATGTGTGTGTGTAAGCGTGTTCAGAAAAAAACCTGGTTCATGTGTGTGTGTAAGCGTGTTCAGTAAAAACCTGGTTCATGTGTGTGTAAGCGTGTTCAGTAAAACCTGGTTCATGTGTGTGTGTAAGCGTGTTCAGTAAAAACCTGGTTCATGTGTGTGTAAGTGTGTTCAGTAAAACCTGGTTCATGTGTGTTTGTAAGCGTGTTCAGAAATACCTGGTTCATGTGTGTTTGTAAGCGAATTCAGTAAAAACCTGGTTCATGTGTGTGTGTGTAAGCGTGTTCAGTAAAACCTGGTTCATGTGTGTGTGTGTAAGCGTGTTCAGTAAAACCTGGTTCATGTGTGTGTAAGTGTGTTCAGTAAAACCTGGTTCATGTGTGTTTGTAAGCGTGTTCAGAAATACCTGGTTCATGCGTGTGTGTAAGCGAATTCAGTAAAAACCTGGTTCATGTGTGTGTGTGTAAGCGTGTTCAGTAAAACCTGGTTCATGTGTGTGTGTAAGCGTGTTCAGTAAAAACCTGGTTCATGTGTGTGTAAGCGTGTTCAGTAAAACCTGGTTCATGTGTGTGTGTAAGCATGTTCAGTAAAAACCTGGTTCATGTGTGTGTAAGCGTGTTCAGTAAAACCTGGTCATGTGTCTTTGTAAGCGTGTTCATTAAAACCTGGTTCATGTGTGTTTGTAAGCGTGTTCATTAAAACCTGGTTCATGTGTGTTTGTAAGCGTGTTCAGTAAAACCCTGGTTCATGTGTGTGTTTGTAAGCGTGTTCAGTAAAACCTGGTTCATGTGTGTGTGTGTAAACGTGTTCAGTAAAACCTGGTTCATGTGTGTGTAAGCATGTTCAGTAAAACCTGGTTCATGTGTGTTTGTAAGCGTGTTCAGTAAAACCTGGTTCATGTGTGTGTAAGCGTGCTGAGTAAAAACCTGGTTCATGTGTGTTTGTAAGCGTGTTCAGTAAAACCTGGTTCATGTGTGTGTAAGCGTGTTCAGTAAAAACCTGGTTCATGTGTGTGTAAGCGTGTTCAGTAAAACCTGGTTCATGTGTGTTTGTAAGCGTGTTCAGTAAAACCTGGTTCATGTGTGTGTAAGCGTGTTCAGTAAAAACCTGGTTCATGTGTGTGTAAGCGTGTTCAGTAAAACCTGGTTCATGTGTGTTTGTTAGCGTGTTCAATAAAACCTGGTTCATGTGTGTGTGTTAGCGTGTTCAGTAAAACCTGGTTCATGTGTGTGTTAGCGTGTTCAGTAAAACCTGGTTCATGTGTGTTTGTAAGCGTGTTCAGAAAAACCTGGTTCATATTTGTGTAAGTGTGTTCAGTGAAACCTGGTTCATGTGTGTGTTGGCGTGTTCAGTAAAACCTGGTTCATGTGTGTGTGTTGGCGTGTTCAGTAAAACCTGGTTCATGTGTGTTTGTAAGCGTGTTCATTAAAACCTGGTTCATGTGTGTGTAAGCGTGTTCAGTGAAACCTGGTTCATGTGTGTTTGTAAGCGTGTTCAGTTAAACCTGGTTCATGTGTGTGTAAGCGTGTTCAGTGAAACCTGGTTCATGTGTGTTTGTAAGCGTGTTCAGTGAAACCTGGTTCATGTGTGTTTGTAAGCTTGTTCAGTAAAACCTGGTTCATGTGTGTTTGTAAGCGTGTTGAGTAAAACCTGGTTCATGTGTGTTTGTAAGCGTGTATAGATAAGCCTGGTTCATGTGTGTGTGAAGCGTGTTCAGTAAAACCTGGTTCATGTGTGTTTGTAAGCGTGTTGAGTAAAACCTGGTTCATGTGTGTTTGTAAGCGTGTATAGATAAGCCTGGTTCATGTGTGTGTAAGCATGTTCAGTAAAACCTGGTTTATGTGTGTGTGTAAGCGTGTTGAGTAAAACCTGGTTCATGTGTGTTTGTAAGCGTGTTGAGTAAAACCTGGTTCATGTGTGTTTGTAAGCGTGTATAGATAAGCCTGGTTCATGTGTGTGTAAGCGTGTTCAGTAAAACCTGGTTTATGTGTGTGTGTAAGCGTGTTGAGTAAAACCTGGTTCATGTGTGTTTGTAAGCGTGTATAGATAAGCCTGGTTCATGTGTGTGTAAGCGTGTTCAGTAAAACCTGGTTCATGTGTGTTTGTAAGCGTGTATAGATAAACCTGGTTCATGTGTGTAAGCGTGTTCAGTGAAACCTGGTTCATGTGTGTTTGTAAGCTTGTTCAGTAAAACCTGGTTCATGTGTGTTTGTAAGCGTGTTCAGTAAAAACCTGGTTCATGTGTGTGTAAGCGTGTTCAGTAAAACCTGGTTCATGTGTGTGTGTAAGCGTGTTCAGTAAAACCTGGTTCATGTGTGTGTAAGCATGTTTAGTAAAACCTGGTTCATGTGTCTGTAAGCGTGTTCAGTAAAAACCTGGTTCATGTGTGTGTAAGCGTGTTCAGTAAAACCTGGTTCATGTGTGTTTGTTAGCGTGTTCAGTAAAACCTGGTTCATGTATGTGTGTTAGCGTGTTCAGTAAAACCTGGTTCATGTGTGTGTAAGCGTGTTCAGTAAAACCTGGTTCATGTGTGTTTGTAAGCGTGTTCAGTAAAACCTGGTTCATGTATGTGTGTAAGCGTGTTCAGTAAAACCTGGTTCATGTGTGTTTGTTAGCGTGTTCAGTAAAACCTGGTTCATGTGTGTGTTAGCGTGTTCAGTAAAACCTGGTTCATGTGTGTGTTAGCGTGTTCAGTAAAACCTGGTTCATGTGTGTGTTAGCGTGTTCAGTAAAACCTGGTTCATGTGTGTGTAAGCATGTTTAGTAAAACCTGGTTCATGTGTCTGTAAGCGTGTTCAGAAAAAAAACCTGGTTCATGTGTGTGTAAGCGTGTTCAGTAAAACCTGGTTCATGTGTGTTTGTTAGCGTGTTCAGTAAAACCTGGTTCATGTATGTGTGTTAGCGTGTTCAGTAAAACCTGGTTCATGTGTGTGTTAGCGTGTTCAGTAAAACCTGGTTCATGTGTGTTTGTAAGCGTGTTCAGTAAAACCTGGTTCATGTGTGTTTGTAAGCGTGTTCATTAAAACCTGGTTCATGTGTGTTTGTAAGCGTGTTCAGTAAAACCTGGTTCATGTTCGTGTAAGCATGTTTAGTAAAACCTGGTTCATGTGTGTTTGTAAGCGTGTTCATTAAAACCTGGTTCATGTATGTGTGTTAGCGTGTTCAGTAAAACCTGGTTCATGTGTGTTTGTAAGCGTGTTCAGTAAAACCTGGTTCATGTATGTGTGTAAGCGTGTTCAGTTAAACCTGGTTCATGTGTGTGTTAGCGTGTTCAGTAAAACCTGGTTCATGTGTGTTTGTAAGCGTGTTCAGTAAAACCTGGTTCATGTGTCTTTGTAAGCGTGTTCATTAAAACCTGGTTCATGTGTGTTTGTAAGCGTGTTCAGTAAAACCTGGTTCATGTGTGTGTAAGCGTGTTCAGTAAAACCTGGTTCATGTGTCTGTAAGCGTGTTCAGTAAAAACCTGGTTCATGTGTGTGTAAGCGTGTTCAGTAAAACCTGGTTCATGTGTGTTTGTAAGCGTGTTCAGTAAAACCTGGTTCATGTATGTGTGTAAGCGTGTTCAGTAAAACCTGGTTCATGTGTGTTTGTTAGCGTGTTCAGTAAAACCTGGTTCATGTATGTGTGTTAGCGTGTTCAGTAAAACCTGGTTCATGTGTGTGTTAGCGTGTTCAGTAAAACCTGGTTCATGTGTGTTTGTAAGCGTGTTCAGTAAAACCTGGTTCATGTGTGTGTTAGCGTGTTCAGTAAAACCTGGTTCATGTGTGTTTGTAAGCGTGTTCAGTGAAACCTGGTTCATGTGTGTGTGTTGGCGTGTTCAGTAAAACCTGGTTCATGTGTGTGTGTTAGCATGTTCAGTAAAACCTGGTTCATGTGTGTGTGTTGGCGTGTTCAGTAAAACCTGGTTCATGTGTGTGTGTTAGCGTGTTCAGTAAAACCTGGTTCGTGTGTGTGTTAGCATGTTCAGTAAAACCTGGTTCGTGTGTGTGTTAGCATGTTCAGTAAAACCTGGTTCATGTGTGTGTGTGTGTGTTTGCGTGTTCAGTAAAACCTGGTTCATGTGTGTGTGTTAGCGTGTTCAGTAAAACCTGGTTCATGTGTGTGTGTGTGTTAGCGTGTTCAGTAGCGTGTCGCTGCTCCGTGACGTAACGCTTGTCCTGTTTTCAGAAGGCGAGGCTGGCGGCGCCCAGCTGAATGAAAGCCCGCTGTTCCTGCTGGGACGGGTGGTCATGCAGCAGAGTTACGTGTGCGCTCTGATCGCCATGATGGTAACACCGTTTCCATTCCCAAACCGGCTCAGACTGGTTTATTTCAGGCTAAATCTTTGCTGTTCGACCGTCTGACAGAATTTATTGTCATGTTTTTTAGGTTTGGAGCATCACGTACCACAGCTGGCTGACCTTCGTCCTGCTGCTGTGGGCTTGTCTCATCTGGATCCTGCGTTCCAGGTACATGCACCGAGGATGAGGATCTGGATGAGGATGAGGGTCAGGATGAAGATGAGATTGCGGATGAAAACTGAGGATGAAGCTCAGGAGGAGAATGAGGCTCAGGGTGAGGATGAGGAAGAGGATGAGGCTCAGGATGAGGATGAGGATGAAGCTCAGGATGAGAATGAGGCTCAGGATGAAGATGAGGAAGAGGATAAGGCTGAGGATGAGGATGAGGCTCAGGATAAGGATGAGGATGAAGCTCAGGATGAAGATGAGGATGAGGCTCAGGATGAGGATGAGGCTCAGGATGAGGATGAGGATGAGGATGAAGCTCAGGATGAGAATGAGGCTCAGGGTGAGGATGAGGATGAAGCTCAGGATGAGAATGAGGCTCAGGATGAAGATGAGGAAGAGGATAAGGCTGAGGATGAGGCTCAGGATAAGGATGAGGATGAAGCTCAGGATGAAGATGAGGATGAGGCTCAGGATGAGGATGAGGCTCAGGATGAGGATGAGGATGAGGATGAAGCTCAGGATGAGAATGAGGCTCAGGATGAGGATGAAGCTCAGAATGAAGATGAGGCTGAGGATGAGGATGAAGCTCAGGATGAAGATGAGGATGAGGCTCAGGATGAGAATGAAGCTCAGGATGAAGATGAGGATGAGGCTCAGGAAGAGGATGAAGCTCAGGATGAGAATGAGGCTCAGGATGAGGATGAGGATGAGGATGAAGCTCAGGATGAAGATGAGGCTCAGGATGAGGATGAGGATGAAGCTCAGGATGAAGATGAGGCTCAGGATGAGGATGAGGATGAAGCTCAGGATGAGAATGAGGCTCAGGATAAGGATGAGGATGAAGCTCAGGATGAGGATGAAGCTCAGGATGAAGATGAGGATGAGGCTCAGGATGAGGATGAGGATGAAGCTCAGGATGAAGATGAGGATGAGGCTCAGGATGAGGATGAGGATGAAGCTCAGGATGAGAATGAGGCTCGGGATGAGAATGAGGCTGAGGATGAGGCTCAGGATGAGGATGAAGCTCAGAATGAAGATGAGGCTGAGGATGAGGCTCAGGATGAGGAAAAAGGATGAGGATGAAGCTCAGGATGAAGATGAGGATGAGGCTCAGGATGAGGATGAGGATGAACCTCAGGATGAGAATGAGGCTCAGGATGAGGATGAGGATGAAGCTCAGAATGAGAATGAGGCTCAGGATGAGGATGAGGATGAAGCTCAGGATGAAGATTAGGCTGAGGCTCAGGATGAGGATGAGGATGAAGCTCAGGATGAGAATGAGGCTCAGGATGAAGATGAGGATGAGGCTCAGGATAAGGATGAGGATGAAGCTCAGGATGAGGATGAGGCTCAGGATGAGAATGAGGCTCAGGATGAGGATGAGGCTCAGGATGAAGATGAGGCTGAGGATGAGGATGAAGCTCAGGATGAGAAAAGAGGATGAGGATGAAGCTCAGGATGAGAATGAGGCTCAGGATGAGGATGAAGCTCAGGATGAGAATGAGGCTCAGGATGAGGTTGAGGATGAAGCTCAGGATGAAGATGAGGCTGAGGATAAGGCTCAGGATGAGGATGAAGCTCAGGATGAGAAAAAGAATGAGGATGAGGCTCAGGATGAGGATGAGGATGAAGCTCAGGATGAGAATGAGGCTCACGATGAGGATGAAGCTCAGGATGAAGATGAGGATGAGGGTCAGGATGAGAAAAAAAGATGAGGCTCAGGATGATGATGAGGATGAAGCTCAGGATGAGAATGAGGCTCAGGATGAAGATGAGGCTCAGGATGAGGATGAGGATGAAGCTCAGGATGAGAAAAAAGGATGAGGATAAGGATGAGGGTCAGGATGAGAAAAAAGGATGAGGCTCAGGATGAGGATGAGGATGAAGCTCAGGATGAGAAAAAAGGATGAGGATGAGGATGAGGGTCAGGATGAGAAAAAAAGGATGAGGCTCAGGATGAGGATGAGGATGAAGCTCAGGATGAAAATGAGGCTGAGGAAAAGAATAAGATTGAGGATGATGGTGAGGATGAGGATAAGGTTCAGTCTGAGAATGGCGATGAAGATAATGATCAGAATAAGATCGAGAGTGATGATGAGGAGAAAGCTGAGGGCCGAGGACAAGTTTGAGGATGAGGATGATGAAAAGCCGGCTAGTGAGCTGCAGGGTTCAGCATCTACAGTCATTCTGATGAACAGGAGGTTTCCTGAACAGTGACATCATCAGAGTTCACGTCTGATGATGTCACAGTGAGATGATGACGTCACAGTGACATCATCCTGCTGCATCCTGTGTTCCAGGCGGCATGCGGCGACGCTCTGCTCGCCCTTCATCCTGCTGTACGGCCTGACGCTCTGCTGCCTGCAGTACGTCTGGGGCATGGAGCTGCAGCCCGAGCTGCCCGCCACGGTGGGGAGTCTGAGCCTGAGGCAGCTGGGCCTGGACCGGGCCCCGTACCCCTGCCTGAGGCTGGGGGCCGTGGTAAGACCTGCTGATCGCTGACCTGAGACCTGAGGAACAAACCTTTTTCATCTGCAGCTTCCGTTCGTTCAGAGATCATCCGTGTTTGTCACGTTTCCTTTGCAGCTTCTGTTCGTTCAGAGATCATCCGTGTTTGTCACGTTTCCTCTGCAGCTTCTATTCGTTCAGAGATCATCCGTGTTTCTCACGTTTCCTCTGCAGCTTCCGTTCGTTCGTTCAGAGATCATCCGTATTTGTCACGTTTCCTCTGCAGCTTCCGTTCGTTCGTTCAAAGATCATCCGTGTTTGTCACGTTTCCTCTGCAGCTTCTGTTCGTTCGTTCAGAGATCATCCGTGTTTGTCACGTTTCCTCTGCAGCTTCCGTTCGTTCAGAGATCATCCGTGTTTGTCACGTTTCCTCTGCAGCTTCTGTTCGTTCGTTCAGAGATCATCCGTGTTTGTCACGTTTCCTCTGCAGCTTCTGTTCGTTCGTTCAGAGATCATCCGTGTTTGTCACGTTTCCTCTGCAGCTTCTGTTCGTTCGTTCAGAGATCATCCGTGTTTGTCACGTTTCCTCTGCAGCTTCTGTTCGTTCGTTCAGAGATCATCCGTGTTTGTCACGTTTCCTCTGCAGCTTCTGTTCGTTCGTTCAGAGATCATCCGTGTTTGTCACGTTTCCTCTGCAGCTTCTGTTCGTTCGTTCAGAGATCATCCGTGTTTGTCACGTTTCCTCTGCAGCTTCTGTTCGTTCGTTCAGAGATCATCCGTGTTTGTCACGTTTCCTCTGCAGCTTCTGTTCGTTCGTTCAGAGATCATCCGTGTTTGTCACGTTTCCTCTGCAGCTTCTGTTCGTTCGTTCAGAGATCATCCGTGTTTGTCACGTTTCCTCTGCAGCTTCTGTTCGTTCGTTCAGAGATCATCCGTGTTTGTCACGTTTCCTCTGCAGCTTCCGTTCGTTCAGAGATCATCCGTGTTTGTCACGTTTCCTCTGCAGCTTCTGTTCGTTCGTTCAGAGATCATCCGTGTTTGTCACGTTTCCTCTGCAGCTTCTGTTCGTTCGTTCAGAGATCATCCGTGTTTGTCACGTTTCCTCTGCAGCTTCTGTTCGTTCGTTCAGAGATCATCCGTGTTTGTCACGTTTCCTCTGCAGCTTCTGTTCGTTCAGAGATCATCCGTGTTTGTCACGTTTCCTCTGCAGCTTCTGTTCGTTCGTTCAGAGATCATCCGTGTTTGTCACGTTTCTTCTGCAGCTTCTGTTCGTTCGTTCAGAGATCATCCGTGTTTGTCACGTTTCCTCTGCAGCTTCTGTTCGTTCGTTCAGAGATCATCCGTGTTTGTCACGTTTCCTCTGCAGCTTCTGTTCGTTCAGAGATCATCCGTGTTTGTCACGTTTCCTCTGCAGCTTCTGTTCGTTCAGAGATCATCCGTGTTTGTCACGTTTCCTCTGCAGCTTCTGTTCGTTCGTTCAGAGATCATCCGTGTTTGTCACGTTTCCTCTGCAGCTTCTGTTCGTTCGTTCAGAGATCATCCGTGTTTGTCACGTTTCCTCTGCAGCTTCTGTTCGTTCAGAGATCATCCGTGTTTGTCACGTTTCCTCTGCAGCTTCCGTTCGTTCGTTCAGAGATCATCCGTGTTTGTCACGTTTCCTCTGCAGCTTCTGTTCGTTCGTTCAGAGATCATCCGTGTTTGTCACGTTTCCTCTGCAGCTTCTGTTCGTTCAGAGATCATCCGTGTTTGTCACGTTTCCTCTGCAGCTTCTGTTCGTTCGTTCAGAGATCATCCGTGTTTGTCACGTTTCCTCTGCAGCTTCTGTTCGTTCGTTCAGAGATCATCCGTGTTTGTCACGTTTCCTCTGCAGCTTCTGTTCGTTCGTTCAGAGATCATCCGTGTTTGTCACGTTTCCTCTGCAGCTTCCGTTCGTTCGTTCAGAGATCATCCGTGTTTGTCACGTTTCCTCTGCAGCTTCTGTTCGTTCAGAGATCATCCGTGTTTGTCACGTTTCCTCTGCAGCTTCTGTTCGTTCGTTCAGAGATCATCCGTGTTTGTCACGTTTCCTCTGCAGCTTCCATCCGTTCGTTCGTTCAGAGATCATCCGTGTTTGTCACGTTTCCTCTGCAGCTTCTGTTCGTTCGTTCAGAGATCATCCGTGTTTGTCACGTTTCCTCTGCAGCTTCCGTTCGTTCGTTCAGAGATCATCCGTGTTTGTCACGTTTCCTCTGCAGCTTCCGTTCGTTCGTTCAGAGATCATCCGTGTTTGTCACGTTTCCTCTGCAGCTTCTGTTCGTTCGTTCAGAGATCATCCGTGTTTGTCACGTTTCCTCTGCAGCTTCTGTTCGTTCGTTCAGAGATCATCCGTGTTTGTCACGTTTCCTCTGCAGCTTCTGTTCGTTCGTTCAGAGATCATCCGTGTTTGTCACGTTTCCTCTGCAGCTTCTGTTCGTTCGTTCAGAGATCATCCGTGTTTGTCACGTTTCCTCTGCAGCTTCCGTTCGTTCGTTCAGAGATCATCCGTGTTTGTCACGTTTCCTCTGCAGCTTCTGTTCGTTCGTTCAGAGATCATCCGTGTTTGTCACGTTTCCTCTGCAGCTTCTGTTCGTTCGTTCAGAGATCATCCGTGTTTGTCACGTTTCCTCTGCAGCTTCTGTTCGTTCGTTCAGAGATCATCCGTGTTTGTCACGTTTCCTCTGCAGCTTCTGTTCGTTCAGAGATCATCCGTGTTTGTCACGTTTCCTCTGCAGCTTCTGTTCGTTCGTTCAGAGATCATCCGTGTTTGTCACGTTTCCTCTGCAGCTTCCGTTCGTTCAGAGATCATCCGTGTTTGTCACGTTTCCTCTGCAGCTTCTGTTCGTTCGTTCAGAGATCATCCGTGTTTGTCACGTTTCCTCTGCAGCTTCCGTTCGTTCGTTCAGAGATCATCCGTGTTTGTCACGTTTCCTCTGCAGCTTCTGTTCGTTCGTTCAGAGATCATCCGTGTTTGTCACGTTTCCTCTGCAGCTTCTGTTCGTTCGTTCAGAGATCATCCGTGTTTGTCACGTTTCCTCTGCAGCTTCTGTTCGTTCGTTCGTTCAGAGATCATCCGTGTTTGTCACGTTTCCTCTGCAGCTTCTGTTCGTTCGTTCAGAGATCATCCGTGTTTGTCACGTTTCCTCTGCAGCTTCCGTTCGTTCGTTCAGAGATCATCCGTGTTTGTCACGTTTCCTCTGCAGCTTCCGTTCGTTCGTTCAGAGATCATCCGTGTTTGTCACGTTTCCTCTGCAGCTTCTGTTCGTTCGTTCAGAGATCATCCGTGTTTGTCACGTTTCCTCTGCAGCTTCCGTTCGTTCGTTCAGAGATCATCCGTGTTTGTCACGTTTCCTCTGCAGCTTCTGTTCGTTCGTTCAGAGATCATCCGTGTTTGTCACGTTTCCTCTGCAGCTTCCGTTCGTTCGTTCAGAGATCATCCGTGTTTGTCACGTTTCCTCTGCAGCTTCTGTTCGTTCGTTCAGAGATCATCCGTGTTTGTCACGTTTCCTCTGCAGCTTCTGTTCGTTCGTTCAGAGATCATCCGTGTTTGTCACGTTTCCTCTGCAGCTTCTGTTCGTTCAGAGATCATCCGTGTTTGTCACGTTTCCTCTGCAGCTTCTGTTCGTTCAGAGATCATCCGTGTTTGTCACGTTTCCTCTGCAGCTTCTGTTCGTTCGTTCAGAGATCATCCGTGTTTGTCACGTTTCCTCTGCAGCTTCTGTTCGTTCGTTCAGAGATCATCCGTGTTTGTCACGTTTCCTCTGCAGCTTCCGTTCGTTCGTTCAGAGATCATCCGTGTTTGTCACGTTTCCTCTGCAGCTTCCGTTCGTTCAGAGATCATCCGTGTTTGTCACGTTTCCTCTGCAGCTTCTGTTCGTTCGTTCAGAGATCATCCGTGTTTGTCACGTTTCCTCTGCAGCTTCCGTTCGTTCAGAGATCATCCGTGTTTGTCACGTTTCCTCTGCAGCTTCTGTTCGTTCGTTCAGAGATCATCCGTGTTTGTCACGTTTCCTCTGCAGCTTCTGTTCGTTCAGAGATCATCCGTGTTTGTCACGTTTCCTCTGCAGCTTCTGTTCGTTCGTTCAGAGATCATCCGTGTTTGTCACGTTTCCTCTGCAGCTTCTGTTCGTTCTTCAGAGATCATCCGTGTTTGTCACGTTTCCTCTGCAGCTTCTGTTCGTTCAGAGATCATCCGTGTTTGTCACGTTTCCTCTGCAGCTTCTGTTCGTTCGTTCTTTTTTTTTCTTTTCTTGTTCAGAGATCATCCGTGTTTGTCACGTTTCCTCTGCAGCTTCTGTTCGTTCGTTCAGAGATCATCCGTGTTTGTCACGTTTCCTCTGCAGCTTCTGTTCGTTCGTTCAGAGATCATCCGTGTTTGTCACGTTTCCTCTGCAGCTTCTGTTCGTTCAGAGATCATCCGTGTTTGTCACGTTTCCTCTGCAGCTTCTGTTCGTTCGTTCAGAGATCATCCGTGTTTGTCACGTTTCCTCTGCAGCTTCCGTTCGTTCAGAGATCATCCGTGTTTGTCACGTTTCCTCTGCAGCTTCTGTTCGTTCAGAGATCATCCGTGTTTGTCACGTTTCCTCTGCAGCTTCTGTTCGTTCAGAGATCATCCGTGTTTGTCACGTTTCCTCTGCAGCTTCTGTTCGTTCGTTCAGAGATCATCCGTGTTTGTCACGTTTCCTCTGCAGCTTCTGTTCGTTCTGACCTCCCCCCCTCTGCCCCCCCCGCAAGAAAGGAAAAATAAAACAAGAGGAAAAACAACCCCCCCCCCCCCCCGGCGCCCACCACCAACCCCCTTCCACCCGCCAGCAAAAACACAGTTCATTATTTTTTCCCCTTTACATCCCCTCCCCTCCTAAAACAAAAAAAACAATCAGCTGTCGGTGAAATAAGATGAAACTGACTAAAGTGATAATGAATAAATTCTGTAAAATCAGGACGTTGATTCTGACCAGAAATATTAAAAACAAACAAAAATAAACAAGTAAACAAGCATGATGGGCTCTGAAACTAAAATGTTGATGAGCAACACTTTGAGCCAATCACTGCAATCAGGTGTTTCTGTAACGTCCAATCAGACGTCTGCACCTGCTGGCAGGTATGTTGGTCCATGTTCATGATAGAGATGCTCTGATGTGTCTGAGACAGTTTGTTTATTTGTTTGTTTGTAATTCTTTTCAACCACAATTCACAACCAGTTTATTTCATTAAATTATAATGTAGTAAATTTTGATGTATTATTACACATTTATAACAGTATTGGGTCAAATTTAGCTCCATGCTGTTTCTTCTAACTTTCCCCCCAATGCCTGGACTCGTAGCTAATATAGCTGATGATGATGATGCTGATGCTGCTGATGATGATGATGCTGTTAGGTTTGTCCACCATATCAACAGTTTCTTCAGTCAGACTGAAAGAATAACTTTCCTTCCACCTGGACCTCATTGCCAGGTTTGGATAAAGTACCTCAAAGACATACTTGAGTAAAAGTAAAAGTACCTTACTGGAAAATTACTCAAGTCAAAGTGAAGGTCGCCTGCTAGAATATTACTTGAATAAAAGTAAAAACATAGCTAGTAATTACTGTACTAAAAATAAAACGTACTGTTAATAAAACACAATCAGGATTTTTCTTTATTCCTGTTTAAATTAGTTTTAAAGTTTTGTTTCATTTGCAAAGTGTGACGGAGCTTCAGCACGTCCGTACGTAAACCCAACCGTGCCAGACATATCTGAGACTCCTGACACCATGATGCCGCCGTTCATTTGAAGTTTTCCCGCTGCTTTCATCCGCCGCACATGGCGGTAAACCAATGAGAACGTCTGGTCTGCATCTCCGACGTCATCGGCTGTCACGTTCCTCCTTATTTCGTTACGAGTATCGAGGATGCTCCGGTCAATGAAACGGAGTAAAACCATTGATTTTGTTCTGAAAACGTAGTGAAGTAAAAGTAAAAGTCACCAGAAACAGAAGTAGTAAAGTACAAATATTAAAAATACTACTTAAGTAAAGTAATGAAGTATTTTTACTTCGTAACTATACAATACTGCTTATTTCTAGGAGTTTATATGTGTATTTACTCATCAGTAAAGTTTCTGCATCACTCTGAGTCCTTGGGAAGATCGAGTCACTTTTCAGTGTTCATCCATATAACGGGAGAGACGGGGCAGCTTCTATCAGACATTATCTGCAGTAAAACTCCTTCATCTCATCAGTACTTTCAGCAGAATGAAGGAATGAATGAGTACTTTTGTCCTGTGAGTTCAGAGTTTCATAATCGTGTTTTTCTTGTCTGGGTAGCAGCTGATCGTCTCAGCTGTACGACGGAAACGTGCATCGTGAACACGCGGCCCTGAAAAGTGTGTAGAACCCTGATAACTAACGGAAAGATGAATCTGAATTCACAGGACAAAAGTACTCGTTCGTTCCTTCATTCTACTGAAAGTATTGATGAAATGAAGGAGTTGTGTTGCAGATAACGTCTGATAGAGGCTGCTCCGTCTCTCCCGTTATGTGGATGCATGCTAAACGATGACTCAGCGTCATACCTTCCTAAGGACTCAGTGATGCAGAAACTTCAGCGGTGAGTAAACGCACGTATGAACTCCTGGAAATAAGATCCAGGTTGGAAAAGAGAAAGTTCTCCTGTAACATGCAAGTTAAAACCCAACGGTGCAAATATCAGGACTGTAGTTTCTGCAGCAGTGAAGCTGAGTGGACGCAGATTTATGGACGTTGACATTTCTGACGTGGAAATAATTCGCTTGTGTCGTGTAAACTGACAGATTTGGACACAAACGCCTTCGTTGTGACTCAGATGTCATTTTTGGGCAGAATACGCGCTTTCCTTTCAGAGATAATAAACCGCGGCTGTGCGATTCATCGAAGTTTGATCGTGATTTTGATTTTATTGTCAAATGACCTCCAAACTCATATAATCGAGTTAAAACGATTTATTTGCCATTTTTTTAACACAATTTCTGAAAGTTATTCTGAAGTTAAAGTTTATTTTAGTGGCGTCTCACCTGTGCAAGTTTTTGGTGTCATGAACAAAAATGTTTGATTTGGAATGTTGTAGCGTTGCAGCAAAGCTACAGTTTAGTTTGGGATTTTTTTATTTTATATAAAAATAAGTATGTTTGTTTTATTCAATTAATGATTATTCATTGCAAACAGCTGTGAGGTGCATATAGCCTTATTTTTTTTCCAATTTCAATGTTTTGTGTAAATCGTAAATTTGCATGAATTAATAATTGTGTAATTAAGTGTCTTTGACGAGTGAAATGTTAAATGTAACGTGTAACTGAAAAATAATCGTTTTAAAAATCATGGTATCAGTAATAATAATGGTGATCTGACTTTTCCGTGCGGTCGCAGCCTGTAACAGACGTGTCCCTCCTCTGGTCCTCCTGCAGGAGACGGGGCCGGCACCGACTCGGTGCTGAAGGTGCTGGGCGGCATGGTGATGAGCTGCTACGCCAAATACTGGATCTACGTGTGTGGAGGGATGTTCATCGTGGTGTCCTTCGCTGGAAAACTGGTGGCTTACAAGATCATCTACATGCTGCTGTTCCTGCTCTGCCTCTGTCTCTACCAGGTAGGAACAAAGTCCCTCCAGGACTCAGAGCCGACGCTGCTTCCAGAGAGGACGGGGACAGGAGGACGAGGACAGGAGGACGAGCCGCTCTGTATTTCTGCTGACTCGTGCTGCCGTTCCCTCATACTCTGTATTTCTGCTGACTCGTGCTGCCGTTCCTTCCCGCTCTGTATTTCTGCTGACTCGTGCTGCCGTTCCCTCCTGCTCTGTATTTCTGCTGACTCGTGCTGCCGTTCCTTCCCGCTCTGTATTTCTGCTGACTCGTGCTGCCGTTCCTTCCCGCTCTGTATTTCTGCTGACTCGTGCTGCCGTTCCTTCCCGCTCTGTATTTCTGCTGACTCGTGCTGCCGTTCCTTCCCGCTCTGTATTTCTGCTGACTCGTGCTGCCGTTCCTTCCCGCTCTGTATTTCTGCTGACTCGTGCTGCCGTTCCTTCCCGCTCTGTATTTCTGCTGACTCGTGCTGCCGTTCCTTCCCGCTCTGTATTTCTGCTGACTCATGCTGCCGTTCCTTCCCGCTGTGTATTTCTGCTGACTCATGCTGCCGTTCCCTCATACTCTGTATTTCTACTGACTCGTGCTGCCGTTCCTTCCCGCTCTGTATTTCTGCGGACTCGTGCTGCCGTTCCTTCCCGCTCTGTATTTCTGCT
The DNA here is from genome assembly GCA_023101725.1 of Atherinomorus stipes. Taxonomy (NCBI): domain Eukaryota; kingdom Metazoa; phylum Chordata; class Actinopteri; order Atheriniformes; family Atherinidae; genus Atherinomorus; species Atherinomorus stipes. The sequence continues at coordinate 276,710 of JALJCO010010773.1, read as the reverse complement.
GACTCGTGCTGCCGTTCCTTCCCGCTCTGTATTTCTGCTGACTCGTGCTGCCGTTCCTTCCCGCTCTGTATTTCTGCTGACTCGTGCTGCCGTTCCTTCCCGCTCTGTATTTCTGCTGACTCGTGCTGCCGTTCCTTCCCGCTCTGTATTTCTGCTGACTCGTGCTGCCGTTCCTTCCCGCTCTGTATTTCTGCTGACTCGTGCTGCCGTTCCCTCATACTCTGTATTTCTGCTGACTCGTGCTGCCGTTCCTTCCCGCTCTGTATTTCTGCTGACTCGTGCTGCCGTTCCTTCCCGCTCTCTATTTCTGCTGACTCGTGCTGCCGTTCCTTCCCGCTCTGTATTTCTGCTGACTCGTGCTGCCGTTCCTTCCCGCTCAGTATTTCTGCTGACTCGTGCTGCCGTTCCTTCCCGCTGTGTATTTCTGCTGACTCGTGCTGCCGTTCCTTCCCGCTCTGTATTTCTGCTGACTCGTGTTGCCGTTCCTTCCCGCTCTGCATTTCTGCTGACTCATGCTGCCGTTCCCTCCTACTCTGTATTTCTGCGGACTCGTGCTGCCGTTCCTTCCCGCTCTGTATTTCTGCTGACTCGTGCTGCCGTTCCTTCCCGCTCTGTATTTCTGCTGACTCGTGCTGCCGTTCCTTCCCGCTCTGTATTTCTGCTGACTCGTGCTGCCGTTCCCTCATACTCTGTATTTCTGCTGACTCGTGCTGCCGTTCCTTCCCGCTCTGTATTTCTGCTGACTCGTGCTGCCGTTCCTTCCCGCTCTCTATTTCTGCTGACTCGTGCTGCCGTTCCTTCCCGCTCTGTATTTCTGCTGACTCGTGCTGCCGTTCCTTCCCGCTCAGTATTTCTGCTGACTCGTGCTGCCGTTCCTTCCCGCTGTGTATTTCTGCTGACTCGTGCTGCCGTTCCTTCCCGCTCTGTATTTCTGCTGACTCGTGTTGCCGTTCCTTCCCGCTCTGCATTTCTGCTGACTCATGCTGCCGTTCCCTCCTACTCTGTATTTCTGCGGACTCGTGCTGCCGTTCCTTCCCGCTCTGTATTTCTGCTGACTCGTGCTACCGTTCCCTCCTACTCTGTATTTCTGCTGACTCGTGCTGCCGTTCCTTCCCGCTCTGTATTTCTGCTGACTCGTGCTGCCGTTCCTTCCCGCTGTGTATTTCTGCTGACTCATGCTGCCGTTCCCTCATACTCTGTATTTCTGCTGACTCGTGCTGCCGTTCCTTCCTGCTCAGTATTTCTGCTGACTCGTGCTGCCGTTCCTTCCTGCTCTGTATTTCTGCTGACTCGTGCTGCCGTTCCTTCCCGCTCTGTATTTCTGCTGACTCGTGCTGCCGTTCCTTCCCGCTCTGTATTTCTGCTGACTCGTGCTGCCGTTCCTTCCCGCTCTGTATTTCTGCTGACTTGTGTTGCCGTTCCTTCCCGCTCTGTATTTCTGCTGACTCGTGTTGCCGTTCCTTCCCGCTCTGTATTTCTGCTGACTCGTGCTGCCGTTCCCTCATACTCTGTATTTCTGCTGACTCGTGCTGCCGTTCCCTCATACTCTGTATTTCTGCTGACTCGTGCTGCCGTTCCTTCCCGCTCTGTATTTCTGCTGACTGGTGCTGCCGTTCCTTCCCGCTCTGTATTTCTGCTGACTCGTGCTGCCGTTCCTTCCCGCTCTGTATTTCTGCTGACTCGTGCTGCCGTTCCCTCCTACTCTGTATTTCTGCTGACTCGTGCTGCCGTTCCTTCCCGCTCTGTATTTCTGCTGACTGGTGCTGCCGTTCCTTCCCGCTCTGTATTTCTGCTGACTCATGCTGCCGTTCCCTCCTACTCTGTATTTCTGCGGACTCGTGCTGCCGTTCCTTCCCGCTCTGTATTTCTGCTGACTCGTGCTGCCGTTCCTTCCCGCTGTGTATTTCTGCTGACTCGTGCTGCCGTTCCTTCCCGCTCTGTATTTCTGCTGACTCATGCTGCCGTTCCTTCCCGCTCTGTATTTCTGCTGACTCGTGCTGCCGTTCCTTCCCGCTCTGTATTTCTGCTGACTCGTGCTGCCGTTCCTTCCCGCTCTGTATTTCTGCTGACTCGTGCTGCCGTTCCTTCCCGCTCTGTATTTCTGCTGACTCGTGCTGCCGTTCCTTCCCGCTCTGTATTTCTGCTGACTCGTGCTGCCGTTCCTTCCCGCTCTGTATTTCTGCTGACTCGTGCTGCCGTTCCCTCCCGCTCTGTATTTCTGCTGACTCGTGCTGCCGTTCCCTCCCGCTCTGTATTTCTGCTGACTCGTGCTGCCGTTCCTTCCCGCTCTGTATTTCTGCTGACTCGTGCTGCCGTTCCTTCCCCGCTCAGTATTTCTGCTGACTCGTGCTGCCGTTCCTTCCCGCTCTGTATTTCTGCTGACTCGTGCTGCCGTTCCTTCCTGCTCAGTATTTCTGCTGACTCGTGCTGCCGTTCCTTCCTGCTCAGTATTTCTGCTGACTCGTGCTGCCGTTCCTTCCTGCTCTGTATTTCTGCTGACTCGTGCTGCCGTTCCTTCCCGCTCTGTATTTCTGCTGACTCGTGCTGCCGTTCCTTCCCGCTCTGTATTTCTGCTGACTCGTGCTGCCGTTCCTTCCCGCTCTGTATTTCTGCTGACTCGTGCTGCCGTTCCCTCCCGCTCTGTATTTCTGCTGACTCGTGCTGCCGTTCCTTCCCGCTCTGTATTTCTGCTGACTCGTGCTGCCGTTCCTTCCTGCTCAGTATTTCTGCTGACTCGTGCTGCCGTTCCTTCCTGCTCAGTATTTCTGCTGACTCGTGCTGCCGTTCCTTCCTGCTCTGTATTTCTGCTGACTCGTGCTGCCGTTCCTTCCCGCTCAGTATTTCTGCTGACTCGTGCTGCCGTTCCTTCCCGCTCTGTATTTCTGCTGACTCGTGCTGCCGTTCCTTCCTGCTCAGTATTTCTGCTGACTCGTGCTGCCGTTCCTTCCTGCTCAGTATTTCTGCTGACTCGTGCTGCCGTTCCTTCCTGCTCTGTATTTCTGCTGACTCGTGCTGCCGTTCCTTCCCGCTCTGTATTTCTGCTGACTCGTGCTGCCGTTCCTTCCCGCTCAGTATTTCTGCTGACTCGTGCTGCCGTTCCCTCCCGCTCTGTATTTCTGCTGACTCGTGCTGCCGTTCCCTCCTACTCTGTATTTCTGCTGACTCGTGCTGCCGTTCCTTCCCGCTCTGTATTTCTGCTGACTGGTGCTGCCGTTCCTTCCCGCTCTGTATTTCTGCTGACTCGTGCTGCCGTTCCTTCCCGCTCAGTATTTCTGCTGACTCGTGCTGCCGTTCCCTCCCGCTCTGTATTTCTGCTGACTCGTGCTGCCGTTCCTTCCTGCTCAGTATTTCTGCTGACTCGTGCTGCCGTTCCTTCCTGCTCAGTATTTCTGCTGACTCGTGCTGCCGTTCCTTCCTGCTCTGTATTTTTGCTGACTCGTGCTGCCGTTCCTTCCCGCTCTGTATTTCTGCTGACTCGTGCTGCCGTTCCTTCCTGCTCTGTATTTCTGCTGACTCGTGCTGCCGTTCCTTCCCGCTCTGTATTTCTGCTGACTCGTGCTGCCGTTCCTTCCTGCTCTGTATTTCTGCTGACTCGTGCTGCCGTTCCCTCCCGCTCTGTATTTCTGCTGACTCGTGCTGCCGTTCCTTCCTGCTCAGTATTTCTGCTGACTCGTGCTGCCGTTCCTTCCTGCTCAGTATTTCTGCTGACTCGTGCTGCCGTTCCTTCCCGCTCTGTATTTCTGCTGACTCGTGCTGCCGTTCCTTCCCGCTCTGTATTTCTGCTGACTCGTGCTGCCGTTCCTTCCTGCTCTGTATTTTTGCTGACTCGTGCTGCCGTTCCTTCCTGCTCTGTATTTTTGCTGACTCGTGCTGCCGTTCCCTCATACTCTGTATTTCTGCTGTCTCTTGCTGCTGTTCCTTCCTGCTCTGTATTTCTGCTGACTCGTGCTGCCGTTCCTTCCCGCTCTGTATTTCTGCTGACTCGTGCTGCCGTTCCTTCCCGCTCTGTATTTCTGCTGACTCGTGCTGCCGTTCCTTCCTGCTCTGTATTTCTGCTGACTCGTGCTGCCGTTCCCTCCTGCTCTGTATTTCTGCTGACTCGTGCTGCCGTTCCTTCCTGCTCTGTATTTCTGCTGACTCGTGCTGCCGTTCCTTCCTGCTCTGTATTTCTGCTGACTCGTGCTGCCGTTCCCTCCTGCTCTGTATTTCTGCTGACTCGTGCTGCCGTTCCTTCCTGCTCTGTATTTCTGCTGACTCGTGCTGCCGCTCCCTCCCGCTCTGTATTTCTGCTGACTCGTGCTGCCGTTCCTTCCTGCTCTGTATTTCTGCTGACTCGTGCTGCCGTTCCTTCCTGCTCTGTATTTCTGCTGACTCGTGCTGCCGTTCCTTCCTGCTCAGTATTTCTGCTGACTCGTGCTGCCGTTCCTTCCCGCTCTGTATTTCTGCTGACTCGTGCTGCCGTTCCTTCCTGCTCTGTATTTCTGCTGACTCGTTCTGCCGTTCCTTCCCGCTCTGTATTTCTGCTGACTCATGCTGACATCGTCCGGTTCCTCAGGTGTACTACTCTCTCTGGAGACATCTGCTGAAGATCTTCTGGTGGCTCGTTGTGGCCTACACCATGCTGGTGCTGATCACCATCTACACGTACCAGTTTGAAGACTTCCCTGGATACTGGAAGAACCTGACTGGTTTCACAGATGGACAGTACGTATCCAACACAAACTGAAACCTGGTTGTAAATCAGCAGCGCTGGCAGTTTATCTGCGGTTCAGAGCTAATGTTTGCTGTTTTATCGATAGTAGAGTCGTACCAGTAAAGACGTGTGTGTGCTTCTCAGGCTGGCGGCGGTTGGCCTGGAGACCTTTGCTTTATCCGAACTCTTCACCAGTATTCTCATCCCAGGATTCTTCCTGCTGGCCTGCATCCTGCAGCTGCACTACTTCCACAAACCCTTCATGAGGATCACAGACCTGGACCACGTCACCCCCAAACCCAAGTAATACAGCCCAGTGTCCCTTCTAAGTTCAGGGTGCAGAGCGCGTTCATTCACCGGCTTTAGTTATTCATGAAACAGTAGGAAACAATGCGATACGACGCCATACGATGTGATACTATACGATGCGATTTGATGCGATATGACGCGATACGCCGCGATACACCGCCATAAGACGCCATACGATGTGATACTATACGATGCGATTTGATGCAATTTAATGCGATATGATGCGATATGACGCGATACGCCGCGATACACCGCCATAAGACGCCATACGATGTGATACTATACAATGCGTTACGATGCGATTTGATGCGATATGACGCGATACGCCGCCATAAGACGCCATACGATGCGATATGATGTGATGCGATGCAATGCGATACGATACGATACAATCCGATGTGATGCGATACGACACGATGCGACATGATGCAATACGATGCCATATGATGCGATACGATGTGATGCGATATGATACGATGGGATACAATGCAATATGATATGGAACGATATGATGCGGTGCAATACAATACAATATAATACAATGGGAATGCGATTCGATGGGACACGATGCAATACGATGCGATACAATGTGATATGGTACGATTTTATGCGACATGATATGATCCGATATGATCCGATATGGTACGATATGATACGGTGCAATATGATGCAATACAATATGATGCAGTGCGATATGATGCAATATGATATAAACGATGCATTACGATACAATGCGATACGATACCATAATGTATGATATGATACGATATGATATGGTACGGGGCGATACAGTGCAGTATGTTGCAATACGATGCGGTACGGTACGATATGATACGGTGCAATACGATGCGATACAACACGATGCGATACGGTATGGTACTGCCATATACCAGAGACTAGCAGGTATCAGATACTAGCAGGTATCAGATACTACCATATATCAGATACTAGCAGGTATCAGATACTAGCAGGTATCAGATACTACCATATATCAGATACTAGCAGGTATCAGATACTAGCAGGTATCAGATCAGGGTATTTCAGTGATATTTAACAGGAATGAATGAAAATCTGCTTCCAGGAAGAAGAGCTGTGAACAGACGGAAGAAGTTGGGTCCAGTAACGCAGAGCTGAACGCTGAGGAGGAAATCCTGGTTGAAGATGGTGATGAAGAGTCTGAGGATGAAGGTGAAAACGCAGTCCAGTCGCTCGTCGGTCAGTCTTAGCATTACGGCCTTCATGAGGTGGACGAAGGGCTTCCTTCATATGTTACTATAAAGATAGTACAGAAGATACCAGGGCTGGGTATCGATTCAGATTTCAAGAATCGATTTGATTCCGATTCTTATGGTTTTGAATCGATTATTTTTGATCTGTCCGATCCAATCCGATCTCAATCCGATCTCGAATTGGATTGCTGGTATTGAAAATTTTTAGCCTTTACCCGAATTCCATAACTCTGTAGTTATGCAACATATTAATGCTAGTATTATATTAATATTCTAGAACGAATGAATGAAGTAATGTAGTTAATGGTGGCTGTAAGGACCAAACCAAACCCTCCCCAGATACAGTCATCCACAAAATTATTCACCCCTCCAATTTAAAAAAAGACTACATTCACAACATTTTTGTAATTGTAATTTTGTGAATTTTTATTATTTGTTTCCTGTAATTTGAATTATTACAGGAAACAAATAATAAAAATTCACAAAATTATGATTCAGTGAAGCAAAATACACAGTCAGTCAGCATTTAAAATTTAAAACAACTAGCAACTAACCCGCTAGCTCGATGCTAGCTATTTTTTTTTTTTTTTTTTCTACTTGTCCTGTCCAGCATCATAGCAGCAGAATGGAAATCTGATTGCTTTATTCTGTTGAACAGTTTTGCTTTACCAAGCGGAGCTTTATCAACATAAGGCTCCACTTGATATCATGTTTATTCATTTTATTTCTTTATTTAAACATTTGTCTATTACACCATTCCATTTCATACTGCTGGGCCTGACAAGGAGAAATGAAAGTTAACAGAGGTAATGATAGAAAGTGAAACAGAGAGAAAGGAGTAAGGAAGAGGAAGAGAGAGAGGAGAGAAAACATGAATCCACTTACACAGTTCACTGGTACATCTGTACAGCGATCCCTAAACAACCAAGGTCTCTGTTGGAAAACAAAACAAGCAATCCCCTACAGGAGGACCTGCAGGTGGCTTAAATATCCTCAGATCATACAAACACACACAAACACACGCAGAACTACGCAGAGAAGAGGTACAACCTAGTCATTGCAATGGGAAGCAGAGAAGAAGTACAACCTAGTCATTGCAATGGGAAGCAGAGAAGAGGTACAACCTAGTCAGCGCAATGGGAAGTAGAGAAGAGGTACAACCTAGTCATCGCAATGGGAAGTAGAGAAGAGGTACAACCTAGTCATCGCAATGGGAAGTAGAGAAGAGGTACAACCTAGTCATCGCAATGGGAAGTAGAGAAGAGGTACAACCTAGTCATCGCAATGGGAAGCAGTGTCACAGCATCAACATGCATAATAAAGGGTCTCCGTGGTGATACAGTCATGCAGATGCAGCCTCGTCTCTGCAAGGAGGAGGAAGCCCGCAAGGCTCACGACCCAGGCCCCCAGCAGCCACCCAGAGGCCCAGATCCCAGCTACCCCCCCCCCCCCCAAAGAGCGGACATGCATCCCCCCGAAGGGCGGCAAAGGCGGCCCCAGCCGGAGCCCCCTGCAGTCTGGGGGCCCAGGCCCCAGCGGACCAGCAGCTGCCGACCCCACCGGGCGCCGGGCGTCCCCCGGAGCGGAGACAGCGCCGGGCCCAGGGCCCAAGCGCCCAGGAGCAGCCACACACCCCCCCCCCCCCCCCAACCCCCCCAGCCCAACTGAAACCCAGGAGGACCGGACCCCCCAGACGACGCCCCCCAGGGCAGGCCAGCCCCCACCCCAACGTCCCTGCCCCACACACCTGACACCAGGGCGCCACCACCTCTACCACCCCCTACCCCGCCACCACGCTCACACACACACACACTCCCCACACACCTACCCCAACACTAGGGCTGAAAGATATACCGTCACCGCATCCACACCGAGACACGGGCACCCAAGACATCAACACCGCAAGAGCAACCACACACAAGATACAGATCCCCCCCCGCGCCCGCCCCGCATACAAAGCCCCGGAAGCCACAAACAAAACCGCACCCCCCACCAAAGCGCCCGGCCCCCAACCAACCCGCAGCCACACCGCACCACACCGATACCGAGATGCCCGGCACGAACACCGAGATACGAACCTCCGCCCACACCGCCCAGCCCTACCCAACACCTCCGTGTACCCCCCCCACACACGCATACACCCACCCACTCCGCTCTCCGACCTTACATACCCACACTCACTCCTCCCTCCACCCCCAACACTCTCCTCCCTCTACCGTCCACACCTACCCCCACCTCCTCATACCCTCTAACACACACATGCACTCCCCCCACATAACTGCACCAACCCCTCCCTACCGATCGATGCTAGCTATTAATGGAAAATGCCATTGACATGCTAACGGAATTAGCATCTACGTCGTAACTTCAAAGATAACATAGAAAATATTAAGTATCAATTTCACCTCATTCATGAACATCAACTGTCTTTATTAAAGTACTTACAGGCAGATGTTTCTCTGTTTAAACTGAACTACTCTTCTGGCACTGCACTAGCTTTGTTAGTACTACACTCTGTCCAGCTCACTATCTCCCCCTAGTGGAGCGGCAGAGCCACTGCACTTAACCGGGCAGTACATTAACTGGTCATTTTAAAAAAAGATAAGAAAAATCGATCTTTGGACATTAATATGAGAATCGATTCAGAATCGGAAATCGATTTTTTGAACACGGCCCTAGAAGATGATACTTTGAATAATTTTTACAATATGAATGAAATTGGGTTCAATGCCCAGAAAGGTCTGATTCATTTAAAGCTTTAAATAGTCATCAGCCATTTTCTGGACCGTTTATCCTGGTCAGGGTTGCTGAAGTCTATCCAGCTGTTATCAGGTGAGAGGCAGGTTCACCTGGACAGGTAACCAGTCTGTCACAGGACCAACACGGAGAGACAGACAACCATTCACACTCACATACACTCCCAGAGACAGTTTAGAGTGATCAGTTAACCTCAGCTGTGACTCGGCTCGTGTCGGGATTCGGCTCGTGTCGGGACTCGGCTCGTGTCGGGACTCGGCTCGTGTCCGGACTCGGCTCGTGTCCGGACTCGGCTCGTGTCGGGACTCGGCTCGTGTCGGGATTCGGCTCGTGTCGGGACTCGGCTCGTGTCGGGACTCGGCTCGTGTCGGGACTCGGCTCGTGTCGGGACTCATTTCCCGCTGGGACTCGGCTCGTGTCGGGACTCGGCTCGTGTCGGGACTCGGCTCGTGTCGGGACTCGGCTCGTGTCGGGACTCGGCTCGTGTCGGGACTCGGCTCGTGTCGGGTCGGCTCGTGTCGGGACTCGGCTCGTGTCGGGATTCGGCTCGTGTCGGGATTCGGCTCGTGTCGGGATTCGGCTCCTGTCGGGACTCGGCTCGTGTCGGGATTCGGCTCGTCGGGACTCGGCTCGTGTCGGGATTCGGCTCGTGTCGGGATTCGGCTCGTCGGGACTCGGCTCGTGACGGGATTCGGCTCGTGTCGGGACTCGGCTCGTGTCGGGATTCGGCACGTGTCGGGACTCGGCTCGTGTCGGGACTCGGCTCGTGTCGGGACTCGGCTCGTGTCGGGACTCGGCTCGTGTCGGGACTCGGCTCGTGTCGGGATTCGGCTCGTGTCGGGACTCGGCTCGTGTCGGGATTCGGCTCGGCTCGTGTCGGGACTCGGCTCGTGTCGGGATCCTCGGGACTCGGCTCGTGTCGGGACTCGGCTCGTGTCGGGACTCGGCTCGTGTCGTCGGGACTCGGCTCGTGTCGGGACTCGGCTCGTGTCGGGACTCGGCTCGTGTCGGGATTCGGCTCGTGTCGGGACTCGGCTCGTGTCGGGACTCGGCTCGTGTCGGGACTCGGCTCGTGTCGGGACTCGGCTCGTGTCGGGATTCGGCTCGTGTCGGGACTCGGCTCGTGTCGGGACTCGGCTCGTGTCGGGACTCGGCTCGTGTCGGGACTCGGCTCGTGTCGGGATTCGGCTCGTGTCGGGATTCGGCTCCTGTCGGGATTCGGCTCCTGTCGGGACTCGGCTCGTGTCCGGACTCGGCTCGTGTCCGGACTCGGCTCGTGTCGGGATTCGGCTCGTGTCGGGATTTGGCACGTGTCGGGACTCGGCTCGTGTCGGGATTCGGCTCGTGTCGGGATTTGGCACGTGTCGGGATTCGGCTCGTGTCGGGACTCGGCTCGTGTCGGGATTCGGCTCGTGTCGGGACTCGACTCGTGTCGGGACTCGGCTCGTGTCGGGATTCGGCTCGTGTCGGGATTCGGCTCGTGTCGGGATTCGGCTCGTGTCGGGACTCGGCTCGTGTCGGGATTCGGCTCGTGCTGGGACTCGGCTCGTGTCGGGACTCGACTCGTGTCGGGATTCGGCTCGTGTCGGGACTCGGCTCGTGTCTGGACTCGGCTCGTGTCGGGATTCGGCTCGTGTCGGGACTCGGCTCGTGTCGGGATTCGGCTCGTGTCGGGATTCGGCTCGTGTCGGGATTCGGCTCCTGTCGGGATTCGGCTCCTGTCGGGACTCGGCTCGTGTCCGGACTCGGCTCGTGTCCGGACTCGGCTCGTGTCGGGATTCGGCTCGTGTCGGGATTTGGCACGTGTCGGGACTCGGCTCGTGTCGGGATTCGGCTCGTGTCGGGATTTGGCACGTGTCGGGATTCGGCTCGTGTCGGGACTCGGCTCGTGTCGGGATTCGGCTCGTGTCGGGACTCGACTCGTGTCGGGACTCGGCTCGTGTCGGGATTCGGCTCGTGTCGGGACTCGGCTCGTGTCGGGATTCGGCTCGTGTCGGGACTCGGCTCGTGTCGGGACTCGGCTCGCGTCGGGACTCGGCTCGTGTCGGGATTCGGCTCGTGTCGGGACTCGGCTCGTGTCGGGACTCGACTCGTGTCGGGATTCGGCTCGTGTCGGGACTCGGCTCGTGTCGGGACTGGGCTCGCGTCGGGACTCGGCTCGTGTCGGGATTCGGCTCGTGTCGGAATTCGGCTCGTGTCGGGACTCGGCTCGTGTCGGGACTCGGCTCGTGTCGGGTCTCGGCTCGTGTCGGGATTTAGCTCGTGTCGGGATTCGGCTCGTGTCGGGACTCGGCTCGTGTCGGGATTCGGCTCGTGTCGGGACTCGGCTCGTGTCGGGATTCGGCACGTGTCGGGACTCGGCTCGTGTCGGGACTCGGCTCGTGTCGGGATTCGGCACGTGTCGGGACTCGGCTCGTGTCGGGACTCGGCTCGTGTCGGGATTCGGCTCGTGTCGGGACTCGGCTCGTGTCGGGACTCGGCTCGTGTCGGGATTCGGCTCGTGTCGGGATTCGGCTCGTGTCGGGACTCGGCTCGTGTCGGGACTCGGCTCGTGTCGGGACTCGGCTCGTGTCGGGATTCGGAACGTGTCGGGACTCGGCTCGTGTCGGGACTCGGCTCGTGTCGGGATTCGGAATGTGTCGGGACTCGGCTCGTGTCGGGATTTGGCTCGTGTCGGGACTCGGCTCGTGTCGGGACTCGGCTCGTGTCGGGACTCGGCTCGTGTCGGGATTTGGCTCGTGTCGGGACTCGGCTTGTGTCGGGACTCGGCTCGCGTCGGGACTCGGCTCGTGTCGGGACTCGGCTCGTGATGTCATCAACATCAGACGTCTGAATCGTTGTCCTGGAGCGTTTCCAGTAGATCAGCGGGTCAGAACTCGGATTCAGCTTCTGGTTTTATCCTGCTTGTCATCATTTATGGTTGATCTTTGGTTCTGCCGCCTCATGCACCCTCTCTTTCCACCCCCCCCCAGTGGAGCTGACGCCCAGTAAATGGGGTCTGGTGATGGACAGGTTGCTGGTTCTGTCCCGGAAGTTCTCGGACATCCTGGACAGAGTCCAGGTGTTCCTCTGGAGGCTTCTGGAGCTCCACATCCTGAAGATGGTGGCCTTCTTCACCGTCTGGGTCGCCCTGGAAGAGGTGAGCGCAGCACCACCGTGTGTGCGGATGAAACGGTCGGCCATGTTGGACAGGTCAATGAGCCGCAGTGTGTCGACGGTCGCTTCTGCTGCTGCAGCAGTTATTCTCTCCACACGCCAACAACTCACATCTGACCAAGTAGATTTTCTCATTTCTACTCAAAATATCTCATCACACTCAAAATAAGACAAAATCACTGAAAGAGAAACATTTCAGTGTGATTTAGGAACTTGTTTTAAAGCGTCGATGACACGACCTGAACTTCCAATAACTTCACCGTACAACAACACACCGAGACCGAAGCAGCAGCTCTGTGCAGTTAGAAGTTAATCAGACGTGTATTTATGTAAATATCCGATGTTTCGGAGGCGCGGCTAAATGCTAACAGCTTTTCACTAGCAAACTCTAGTGCTCCAGAACTGCTGGACTGGAACTGGTTTGTGGTGGATCATCACCAGTTCAGAAGAGTGATGATGATGATGGAGAAGATGGAGACATCAGGTTACAGGTTAGAACCGGACCAGAACTGTATTCAGTTCTACAGTCCGTCTCCAGCCTCCGGTCCAGATAAAAGCTGCGACGCCGACACACCGAGCGACTCAGAACTGGAAGCAGCCGATAGTGTGATGAGACGTGGAGCAGAAATGAGGGCGTGTTCTGGGTCAGATGTGAGCGGCGGTGGATGCACGTGTAAAAAGCTAACCGCTGATGTGTGCAGCCGTCGGTGATGAACCTGGTTCTGGTGGTGCTGTGGTCTCTGGCCATGCCCTACTGCCGCTTCAGACCCATGGCCTCCTGCCTGTCCACCGTCTGGGTGTGTGTCATCATCGTCTGCAAGATGCTGTACCAGCTGAGCGTGGTCCGACCCGAGGAGTACTCCAGCTCCTGTGAGAAGGTGAGATGCCCAGCTCAGGTTTCAGGATCGTTCTGAATGACCTGTTTTTCAAAAACGTGTGAAACTGATCAGTAATGCAGCATCACGGTCACTCAGGTTCGCTGTTTCTGAGGTCATGTTTTGAAATTCGATGATATATTTCAGGATGATGCAAATAATAAAACAAACTGACGACCTGCAACTTCACAGAGATTTTTCTGTCTGAAGGGAAACGCGAGTCAGAGATGGATTTCAGGGCTTAAAGGAGACGTGTTGCTGCTGGGGGAGGGTGTCATTCATCGTTGATTTTAAAGCGAGTGATGGTTGGATCTTGTTTTGGAAGCTGTGGGATGAGAAAAATGGATGAAAATCTTCTTTTCTAGCTTGTATCGTTGTTTTTCTCCTCCTTCCTCCGTGGGTGGATGGAGTCTGGAGTTCGGTTGCAGGATGTGAGCTCGTGCATCTGAACCAGGACGAGGCTTCGTGTTGCATCAGCACTGACGTTACCGTGAACACGTTCTGGATTCTTCTTCCAGCCTCTGAGGAACCTCAGCAACCTGCAGCCGGAGGAGATGGAGAACTCGTCTCTGTACCGGGAACCCATCGACCCGGCCAGGTGGTTCGGCATCAGGAAGGACGCCACGGCGCTGGGGTACAGCAAGGTGGGTGAAGCTCGGTGTGACGTCGTCTCTGTGCGGTGGTCCTGCTCGTTCCTTGTGCGGTGGTCCTGCTCGTTCCTTGTGCGGTGGTCCTGCTCGTTCCCCGCGCGGTGGTCCTGCTCGTTCCGCGCGCGGTACGGAGATGTTTCGGGTTAATAATGACAGCTGCAGGACGAAGACTCGTACGAAGTTGCAGGCTCTTTCACCGTCCATCATGTCCGAAAAAAAAACAACCCAAACCATCCATGATGCTGGTTCCTCTAAAACGATGTCAGGCTGACGGTCAGATCCAGGATCAGGGTCTCGGTGAGACGGTCAGATCCAGGATCGGGGTCCAGGTCAGATCCAGGATCAGGGTCCAGATCCAGGATCAGGGTCCAGGTCAGATCCAGGATCAGGGTCCCGGTGAGACGGTCAGATCCAGGACCTGTCCCGGACCTCCCAGACAGCAGTTCTGGTCTCTCATGTCCCTCTCCTGTCCTGTCCCGGTTCTGCAGAACCACCTGGTGGTCCTGGTGCTGCTGGTGTTCGAGGCGACGGTGTACCGGCACCAGGCTCACCACTACCGGCAGCTGCAGCGCTCGCCCCCCCCCATCCCCGCCCTCTTCCCCGCCGCAAAGAGAGACACGCTGGACCAGGGTCTGGGACCCTGCCTCAAGTACCTGCTGAACTTCGCCTTCTACAAGTTCGGACTGGAGGTAGGACACGCTGCTGGACTCACACGTGAACACATGGACACGTGAACACATGAACAAATGAACATGTGAACAAATGAACACGTGAACAAATGAACAGGTAAACACATGAACATGTGAACACATGAACACATGAACACATGAACATGTGAACACATGAACACGTGAACACAAGAACAAATGAACATGTAAACAAATGACACGTAAACACATGAACACATGAACACTTTAACACATGAGCACGTGAACAAATGAACACGTAAACAAATGAACATGTGAACACATGAACACATGAACACGTGAACACATGAACACGTGAACAAATGAACACGTAAACAAATGACACGTAAACACATGAACACGTTAACACATGAACACGTGAACACATGAACACGTGAGCACGTGAACAAATGAACACGTGAACAAATGAACACGTAAACACATGAACATGTGAACATGAGAACAAATGTACACGTAAACAAATGAACACGTAAACACATGAACAGGTGAACAAATGAACACGTTAACACAAGAACAAATGAACACGTAAACACATGAACAGGTGAACAAATGAACACGTGAACAAATGAACACGTGAACAAATGAACACATGAACACGAGAGCAAATGAACACAAACACATGAACACGTGAACAAATGAACACTTGAACACGAGAACAAATGAACACGTAAACACATGAACACGTGAACAAATGAACACGTAAACACGAGAACAAATGGACACGTGAACACGTGAACAAATGAACACGTAAACACGGACACACGAACACGTGAACACATGAACACGAGAACAAATGAACACGTTAACACATGAACACGTGAACAAATGAACACGTAAGCACGAACACACGAACACGTGAACACATGAACACGAGAACAAATGAACACGTAAACACATGAACACGTGAACAAATGAACACGTAAACACATGAACACGTGAACACGAGAACACATGAACACGTGAACACATGAACACGTGAACACGAGAACAAATGAACACGTAAACACATGCACACGTAAACACAAACACACGAACACATGAACACGAGAACAAATGAACACGTAAACACATGAACACGTGAACAAATGAACACGTAAACACATGAACACGAGAACACATGAACACATGAACACATGAACACGTGAACACGAGAACAAATGAACACGTAAACACATGAACACGAGAACACGTGAACACATGAACACGTGAACACGAGAACACATGAACACGTGAACACATGAACACATGAACACGTGAACACATGAACACGTAAACACATGAACACTTTAACACATGAGCACGTGAACAAATGAACACGTAAACAAATGAACACGTAAACACATGAACACGTAAACAAATGAACACGTAAACACATGAACACATGAACAAATGAACACGTAAACACATGAACACGTGAACATGAGAACAAATGAACACGTAAACACATGAGCAGGTGAACAAATGAACACGTGAACATGAGAACAAATGAACACGTAAACACATGAACACTAGAACACGAGAACAAATGAACACGTAAACACATGAACAGGTGAACAAATGAACACGTGAACACGAGAACAAATGAACACATAAACACATGAACACATGAACAAATGAACACGTGAACAAATGAACACTGGAACACGAGAACAAATGAACACGTAATCACATGAACACGTGAACACATGAACATGAGAACACATGAACACGTGAACACATGAACACGAGAACAAATGAACACGAGAACAAATGAACACGTAAACACATGAACACGAGAACACGTGAACACATGAACACGTGAACACGAGAACACATGAACACGTGAACACATGAACACGTGAACACATGAACACGTAAACACCTGACCACTTTAACACATGAGCACGTGAACAAATGAACACGTAAACAAATGAACACGTAAACACATGAGCAGGTGAACAAATGAACACGTGAACATGAGAACAAATGAACACGTAAACACATGAACACGTGAACACGAGAACAAATGAACACGTAAACACATGAACAGGTGAACAAATGAACACGTGAACAAATGAACACGAGAACAAATGAACACGTAAACACATGAACAAATGAACACGTGAACAAATGAACACTTTAACACTAGAACAAATGAACACGTAAACACATGAACAGGTGAACAAATGAACACGTGAACATGAGAACAAATGAACACGTGAACACATGAACACGAGAACAAATGAACACGTAAACACATGAACACGTGAACACATGAACATGTAAAAACATGAACACGTGAACACATGAACACGAGAACAAATGAACACGTAAACACATGAACACGTGAACACGTAAACACATGAACACATGAACACATGAACACGAGAACAAATGAACACGTAAACACATGAACACGTAAACACATGAACACGTGAACACATGAACACGTGAACACATGAACACGTGAACACGAGAACACGTGAACACGTGAACACATGAACACGTGAACACGAGAACAAATGAACACGTAAACAAATGACACGTAAACACATGAACACATGAACACTTTAACACATGAGCACGTGAACAAATGAACACGTAAACAAATGAACATGTAAACACATGAACACGTGAACAAATGAACACGTAAACAAATGACACGTAAACACATGAACACGTTAACACATGAACACGTGAACACATGAACACGTGAGCACGTGAACAAATGAACACGTAAACAAATGAACACGTAAACACATGAACACGTGAACAAATGAACATGTAAACACATGAACAGGTGAACAAATGAACACATGAACAAATGAACACGTAAACACATGAACAGGTGAACAAATGAACACGTGAACACGAGAACAAATGAACACGTGAACAAATGAACACGTGAACACGAGAACAAATGAACACGTAAACACATGAACACGTAAACATATGAACACGTGAACAAATGAACACGTAAACACGAACACACGAACACATGAACACGGGAACAAATGAACAGGTAAACACATGAACACATGAACAAATGAACACGTAAACACATGAACACGTAAACACATGAACACGTGAACAAATGAACACGTAAACACATGAACACGTGAACACATGAACACGTAAACACATGAACACGTGAACAAATGAACACGTAAACACATGAACACGTGAACAAATGAACATGTAAACACATGAACACGTGAACACATGAACACGTAAACACATGAACACGTGAACAAATGAACACTTCAACACGAGAACAAATGAACACGTAAACACATGAACAGGTGAACAAATGAACACGTGAACATGAGAACAAATGAACACGTAAACACATGAACACGTGAACACATGAACAAGAGAACAAATAATGTGTAAACACATGAACACGTGAACAAATGAACACGTAAACACGAACACACGAACACGTGAACACATGAACACGAGAACAAATGAACACGTAAACACATGAACACGTGAACACTTGAACATGTAAACACATGAACACGTGAACACATGAACACGAGAACAAATGAACACGTAAACACATGAACACGTGAACACGTAAACACATGAACACATGAACACATGAACACGAGAACAAATGAACACGTAAACACATGAACACGTAAACACATGAACACGTGAACACATGAACACGTGACCACATGAACACGTGAACACGAGAACACATGAACACGTGAACACGTGAACACATGAACACGTGAACACATGAACACGTGAACACGAGAACAAATGAACACGTAAACAAATGACACGTAAACACATGAACACATGAACACTTTAACACATGAGCACGTGAACAAATGAACACGTAAACAAATGAACATGTAAACACATGAACACGTGAACAAATGAACACGTAAACAAATGACACGTAAACACATGAACACGTTAACACATGAACACGTGAACACATGAACACGTGAGCACGTGAACAAATGAACACGTAAACAAATGAACACGTAAACACATGAACACGTGAACAAATGAACATGTAAACACATGAACAGGTGAACAAATGAACACGTGAACAAATGAACACGTAAACACATGAACAGGTGAACAAATGAACACGTGAACAAATGAACACGTGAACACGAGAACAAATGAACACGTAAACACATGAACAGGTGAACAAATGAACACGTGAACAAATGAACACGTGAACACGAGAACAAATGAACACGTAAACACATGAACACGTGAACAAATGAACACGTAAACACGAACACACGAACACATGAACACGGGAACAAATGAACAGGTAAACACATGAACACATGAACAAATGAACACGTAAACACATGAACACGTAAACACATGAACACGTGAACAAATGAACACGTAAACACATGAACACGTGAACACATGAACACGTAAACACATGAACACGTGAACAAATGAACACGTAAACACATGAACACGTGAACAAATGAACACGTAAACACATGAACACGTGAACACATGAACACGTAAACACATGAACACGTGAACAAATGAACACGTAAACACATGAACACGTAAACACATGAACACGTGAACAAATGAACACGTAAACACATGAACACGTGAACACATGAACACGTAAACACATGAACACGTGAACAAATGAACACGTAAACACATGAACACGTGAACAAATGAACACGTAAACGCATGAACACGTGAACACATGAACACGTAAACACATGAACACATGAACAAATGAACACGTAAACACATGAACACGTGAACACATGAACACGTGAACAAATGATATCTGATATATGGTAGAATCTAATACCTGCTAGTATCTGATATCTGGCAGCCAGATGTC